>CAUYUJ010000046.1:0-52500 GCA_963575745.1 Prorocentrum cordatum | reverse complement strand
CCTCCTCTCTCCTCCTCCTCCTCCTCCTCCTCCTCCTCCTCCTCCTCCTCCTCCTCCGGGGAGGGCCCGCCCCCCATGCCTTCTCTTAGGTCGGGCATGTCCCCCTACGGGCTGATCTTGGATGAGAAACATATATTAGAAATAGTCCAAACGTGCCCCCCACATGGTCGAAAACATGGAGAAGATCGTCCCCAGAGTATTTTTGGACTCTTCTTGAACATTCCTCCTGTAGAGGGACAGGCCCGACTTGAGCCTTCTCTCCCCTGTCGGTACCACCCGCACGCACGCGGCGGGGGCGTTGGTTCAGGAGTGCGCCCCGCCCCGGAGGCTGCAGACCCTGGAGGCTTCTTTCTCTGATGAGGGCGGCGGTGATCTCCATGGCCGATGCACGCTTGGGGTGCCACTGGCCTCCAGACCCCGGGTTCCTTATCGAAGGCGTCCTTATCCAATGCCATTGCCGTCCGTAGCCATTTTGGCTCAAGGCAATGAACCGTCCCGACGACCGCGAGTCTTTCGGGGCGACTAAGCGCGAGGGAGGTTCTGTTTTGAGGCTACCTTCCTTTCCAACAAGTGTGAGCTGCCACTGCAGCACCCTGGACCTGCGGGTCACGGTTTCTTCTGTGTCGGCGGGTCCGCCCCCGTCGGCACCTGCCTGCTGCACGCCCGCGGCTGAGCAGCGCGCCCGCCCGTTCCGGCGATGGGGCCGAAGGCCGAGCCTGGCTTCGTCGTGTGCACGGGCTGCCGTTTCCGCTGGAACTTCCGCAGGAATGCGAAGTGCTGGCTGTGCGGGATCGGGCTGGAGCTGGCGCCCTCGAAGCCTTCGCCCCGCGTCGGGGTCTGGGCGGACGACGGCGGCGGCGGCTCCCAACCCGCACGGCGAGGAGGCGGCAGCGGAGGCCCACCGAAGAATGGCGCCAAGGGCGGCAAGGGCGGCAAGGGCCGTGGAGGAGCCTCCCGTGGCGGCGGTGGTGGAGCAGCCTCCCGTGGCGGCGGCGGGGGCGCGGGTGGCCGTGGCGGAGGCGCCTTCCCGAAGGCCCCCTGGTCGGCCCCCCCCGAGAGCGAGCTCGAAGCGCTCCTCGCCTGCGGGGACCCCGCCATCGCGGCCAGGCTGCAGGAGGCAGTCCGTGACGCGCGGGGCTGCGTCGCGCCCGCGGTCGCCCCAGCTCCGAAGCCGCTCGAGCAGAGGCTGCAGTCGGCCACGGCGAAGCGGATCCACCTCCAGCGCCAGCTCGACGAGGTGGCGGACGCGCTCGTGGCGGCGGAGGACCACCTCGCTCTGTGCCGAGGCTGGCGCGACGAGGCGGCGGTCAACCTCGCAGAGGCCAAAGAGGAGGAGAACGCCCTCCTCCGCCAGCGAGCCCAAGCGGCTGGTGTCGTGGGCGCCCAGCCCGATGGAGCGAGGCAGCTCACCTTCAACTTCGACGCGGAGTCATTCGAGAACTTCGCGGAGCTGGAGGAGGAGGCGCAGGCCACCCTCAGGCGCCTCTGCGACGAGGGGCTCCAGATCATGCAGGGGGCGCAGGCTACGTTCGAGCGCAACTGCCAGGAGCACCAGCAGCGCATCAAGCGCCAGATCGAGGAGGAGGTGGCCAAGAAGCGCAAGCGCACCGAGGAGGGGCCTGCAGCAGCCGTGGCCGCTGGCACCCCCGTGCGGGGCGCGGCCGCCCCGCCGCAGCCAGCAGGACAGGCGGCCGCCCCTGCTGCTGCCGCCGCCCCAGCAGCAGGCGCTGCGCCTGGTGCAGGGCCCCCCCCAGCGGCCGCCGTGGAGAGCCGAGCGGCAGACGAGGCGGCCCGACAGCGCGCTGCCGACCAAAAGGCTGCTGCGGCGGCCCCTCCACCTGCTGCTGGCGCTGCTGCTGGCAGCGGCCAGGCCCGCGGGTAGCACCCTGCTGCCAGGCGGCGGCCCCGTAAGCGCGGCGCCGCCCGTCCCAGTCGGGGCTGAGGAGGCAGAGGCGGCGGCGCCCAGCAAGTTCGAGCAGGCGGGCTGCTCCATGTTTGAAGGCACTAAGCTGGACTCGCTGACTGTGGTGATCCAAGAGCCCTCTGTGCAATGGCAGGCCTTCCTGCAGATGATCGAGAGCGCGGCGGCGAGACTCTGCAAAGAAGAAGCCAAGGCGGCCAGGCTGCGCTGGATGGACTACGTGGACGTGGCCTCGACGAAAGGGGCGAAAGGAGCCCGCGTTGTCATGCAGGGCCGCGATCAGGTGCTGGACTCGGTGATCGCGCACTGCCCCGACTGGCTGAAGCTCCCCGTTGTAGTCCAGCAAGCCCAGAACCAGATCCGCATAGAGTGGAAGGCCCCCTGGAAAGGAGCCGATAGGGAGCACAGGACCAGACCAGCCGATTGGATCTGCTCCATGGTGCTGCCCCCGTTCACGGTGGGCGACAGCTTCGAGGCGGCGAAGTCGCTCCCGAAGCAGACCGCTCTGGGCTGGGATGCGTTCCACCTGCGGCTGGTCCTCTCCCAGGGCAGGCCCTTCGCCGATATGATGGCAGAGGTGCTCACGGCTTGGGTGTTGCAGCCGCAGCCCGCGGCCCTCTTCACCACGGTGTTCCTCTTCCTGGGGAAGCCAGACGGAGGCCGCCGCCCGATCGGCCTCATGGGCAAGTGGTTGCGCATCTGGCGCAGGGTGCGCCGCCGCTACGGTGTCAAGTGGGAGAAGGACCACCAGCCCACTTTGATCTGGGGCAAGGATGCGAACAGCTGTGACATGGCGGTCTACCCACACAACCTGGGGCTCGCGCTCGCCCGCCAGCTTGGCTTTGGGGCAGCCTCAGTCTATCTCGTCGGCAAGTTCTACGCGCGGACCGACCACGACCGTTTCAAGCGAACTGCCGAGTTGGTGAGCTTGATAGGCCACCGCTACGAGGAGCTCTTCTGCCAGGACCTCTTCGTCGGCGCCCAGTACCAGGTGCAGAGGCCGCGCTGTGACCCTGGCGGGGCGCGCCGCTCGCGCGGCTGGGACGCGGGCGCACTCGTGGTGCCCGCGGGCGCCCTCGTCTTCACGGGCGGCTCCTGCGTCAACAACGACCTGATGATCAGGAGCGCGGTCTGGTCGGTGGCGGTTCTCACGACCGTTGGCGAGTGGGCGGTGCAGGCGAGGGGTGCGGCGCCGTCTGCCCTGAAGCTCATCCCCTCCCGTTCGCGGGCGGCCATCGAGCGGGGCGGCCTCATGGAGGTGGAGCTCTTCGGCAACCGCCTCGTGGGCCAGCTCGCGAAGGCGGGCGCGGCGATGCACGCCATCGCCGACGAGGAGGCCCGACTGCTCCAGGGCTGCCAGGCCCGCACCCGCTTCGCGGCGCGCTTCGCCGCCGAGTTCGAGGTCCAGGACACGGAGTCGGGCTTGCGGGACCTCACCCCCTACTTTGCGGCGGAGCTCGACGGCGAGGCCGACCCCCTGTTCGCCGCCGCGGCGGAGCCCGCCCCTGGGACAGGTGGATTCAGCCCACCGAAGTCGCAGTCCCAGGGGCGCGGCCAGTTCGGGAAGAAGCACGACGTGGGGGTGCGCGCGGCTGGCTTCGCGGAGCTGGACGCGCTGGTGGCTGCTCCTGACGGCGCGGCGCTGGTGCGCGGCAGCGGCATCTCGGAACCCATCGAGCTCCCCGAGGGCCGCGAGGCGCCGCCGCTGTCGGGCACGCCGCTGGCGGAGGCCCTGGGCAGCCGCCGCGGCCTGCAGACAGCAGCCTGCCGCCCCCAGCTGCCCCCTTGGTGCGCCGCCCGCGGCAGGTTCGCCAGGCGCCACGCGACGCGGAGCACGTCGCGCTGTATGGCGATGGCAACGTGAAGGAGATCGACGCGGAGCTTTGCGGTGGCTACGCCGAGGCGCAGGCCTCGGCGGCTGACGGCGGCCCCCTCCTCGCCACGGCGGCGGCCCTGGCAGCGGCGGCGGCTGCTGGCGCCTCCAGCTCGCGCCCTTCGCCCATGAGGCGCCGCCCCGCCTCGGCCGAGTCGCCCGCGGATGCCCTGCGACGTGTCGCCCAGCGCAGGGCGCAGGTGCAGCCGAGGCGCCGCGAGGCCTCAGCCCCCGCGCCCTGCCCGCGCCTGGCGGCGGCGGAGGCGGCGAGCAGCGGACCAGCCACTGCGGAGGCGGCTGATGCAGCCCGTCCAGCGGGATGGAGGGTCAACGGCCACCTCCTCATGGAGTCGAGAGTCGAAGGAGACGACTCCGAGCCCTTCTTGGTCTGCGCGGCTTGCTGGATGTACTGCCGCCTCCCCAGGTACGCGCGCCGCGGCCTGGGCAAGCAGTGCGGGGCCAGCGCGGCGGCTGGGCAGCCCAAGTGCAAGAAGGGATCCAGAGCCCAGGCGCGGTCGGACTTCGCTCGCGGCATCCTGCCAGCGTCGAAGGAGCCGATCGCGCCGCTGGCCTCGCCAACGGAGTGCACGCGCCGGCGCTGGGCGGCGGCGCTCCAGGCCAGGCAGGGCCACGGCGCGGAGGGGCAGGCGCTCGCGGCAACGCCCGTGCCAGCGCAGCGGCTGCCAGCAGCCGCCCAGCCCCCACCGCCTGCGGCTGGCGCTGGGAGCCAGGCGGCTGCGCCGCCGAGCGCCGCGGCTACGCGGCGGCTGGCCGCGGCGGCCCCGCGGGAGGAGGCCGCCGAGCCGCGGCGGCCCCGCCCAGGGCTCGAGGGTGTACGTGGAGCCCACGGCTTCGCGGACGCAGCGGCGGCCCGCGAGCGCGGGCGAGCCGCGACGGCAGCGGCCGCCCGCGCAGGCCGCGCGGGGACGCGCGCCGAGGGCTGAGGCGGCCTCGGCAGGCGGCTGTTAGCGCCCGCGCGGCCCTCCGCCTCTCCGCCTTGAATTTATGCAAGAATCCGCCGAGCCCGCTCGGCGCCCACACAGATAAAAAAAATGCCATTGCCGTGCTCCTGCTATGTGTGTAGCTGTGTCGGCCCCGCTTGGGCGGCACGCGCGCTGAAGAACAAGTTGTGGCATGAGCTGTGTGGCGGTCGCTCTCTGGCCACACCGCTCGGGAAGCGATGCACGATCATACGGTGGGGGCGTTGGTTAAGGAATGCGCCCAGGATGCTGCAGACCCTGGAGGATTCCTTATCTGATGAGGGCGGCGGTGATATCCATGGCCAAGCCTCGATTGGAGTTCCACCGGCCTCCAGTCCCTGGATTCCTTATCTAAGGGCTCCTTATCCAATGCCCCCACAGTGCTGTTGTGCCGTATGATCTGGTCGGACGCACGCCTCCACGGAGGACACATGGCACCGGTGTGTCCTTCTGCGACCATTTCCCTTTCCTGTGGCTTCTGGGAGGGTCCGCTTCCCCCATGCCTCTCCCCTCGGGCACGCCGCCGAGCAACGGTCGCGCACTGTCGGGCGACGAAGTCTATACGTCTCCGCTGCTCCCTGGCAAGGCCCGTCCCGAGCCCAGGAGCTGGGTGCTGGCGCCCTCCCGGCCAAGCCGGGAGGGCGCGGCGTGGGACACCGCTGCTGGGTTCGGGGTGGGCCTGACCAGGGAGCAGTGGCTGTGTACACGCCGGTCGCTGGAAAAGCAGGTATTTCTGGATTCCCAGATCTCAAGCTGCTTCAAGCGCCCTCCTACCTCAAGAATCGGCATGCTGTTGCTGGGTTCTGTTCATCTCCGGGAGGTCCTGAGCCCAATTCATTTCATCCGCCTTCATACCTCATGTCTTTACCCACTTCTTCCGGCCGACGGGTGTAGATTCCGTCGCCCTACTCTGCACCGCGGCGACGTCAATAATCTCGCCGCGCAGCCCGATCGGTGAAGGCGCGGTGCCCCGCTGTGCGGCGGGGCCGCCGGCTGCCGCTGCTCCTGCTGCTGCTGCTGCTCTTTCACCTGGCCCTCGTCCTCGTCCTCGTCCTCCTCGCCCTCGTCCTTGTCCTCCTCGCCTTTGTCCTCCTCGTCCTCGTTCTTCTCGTCCTCGTTCTCGTCTACGTTCTGGTCTCCGCTGTCGTCGTCGTCTTCGTCGTCGTCATCGTCGTCGTCCTCGTCAATCTCGTCGTCGTCGTGGTCGTCGTCGTCGTCGGGGGAAGGCCGTACGAAAGGTTCCCTGGGATTTTCTGGTGTGTGTGTGTGTGTGAGAGCGTATGAGAGTGTGTGTGTGTGTGTGTGTGCTTGTGCTTGTGTCTGTGCTTGTGTTTGTGTTTGTGTTTGTGTTTATGTGTAGTTGTGCTTGTGTCTGTGTTTTTTGTGTGTGTGTATGTGTGTGTGTGTGTGAATGTGTGTGTGTGTGTGTTTGTTTGTGTGTGTGTGTGCGTGCGTGCGTGCGTGCGTGCGTGCGTGCGTGTGTGTGTGTGTGTGTGTGTGTATGTGTGTGTGTGTGTGTGTGTGTTTCGTGCGTGCGTGCGTGCGTGCGTGCGTGCGTGCATGTGTGCGTGCATCTCTCAAACAGCTTTCGCACCAATTAGATGCCCGTAGTCTTGGCCCGCAGTGTCCACCCCGGCAGCGCGCGGCCTCACGGCCTTGGTCACAGTGTTGTTACAGAGTTGCCCACTGCTGGGCATCTCTGGACGTGCTTCAGCTACACTGGCCCGCCGCCGACTGGGGCAGCGCGCAGACGTCCGCAGCAGCACAGTGCGCTGGCCGCCTGCCTACCGCCCGCCGGCGCTGGCGCCAGCGCTTCCGCCCCGCCTGCGGGGATCTCCCTGCAGGCGGGGCGCTCCTCTCCCTCGCCCTCCCTCCCCCCCCCCGTTCCCTTTCCCCCCCTACTTCTGCGCGCCGCCGTGGCGCTCGCGAGGCTCTCGCAGCTCGCAGCCTCCCCATATGGTTGGGCACCTGGGCTTGATCTTGCTGCCTGTTCCCTTCCACGGGCCCAGCATTTTGCTTGTTGCAGTCCGAACCTAGACTGCACACGTACTTGCCGTGCCCTGTCACGTGCCACCCACCTGGGCGGCCTGCGGCTCTCGTTCTGTCGACCAAGTATCTCGCCTACTTCATCGGCAACGTCACTGGAGAATGTATTTGCTTTACCCGCACTGGGCTCCGTCATCGCCCGTGGGTGCCCTGGCGCCGCAACCCGGCAGCTGCTATGGATCCCGCTGGCGGAGCTGGCCGCGCTAGCGCACTCAGGTGAGCACTCTTCCACCTCTGGGTGGCCTTCTCTTCTCCTCCTCTCCGCGGCCGCCCTCCTTGCCCTCGTCCCGCTCCTGCACGCTGGCCAATTCGCTTTTCGGTGCCCCGTTTAGCTCTATCGCTGGCGCAGCCAATTCTGCCTCGCCGCCGACGAAACAATGTGCGTATATGTATGTGTATGTGTATGTGTATGTGTTTGTGTTTGTGTCTGTGTGTATGTGTGTGTTGCGGGATATTGTTTTTTCGTTCATGCAAGAGGTTCAAATATCGGAGGTTGGGGGGCGAGATCGCGTCGGGAAGGAGACCCCCAACGCGGAAATCGTTTCGTTTCGTTCGTGTTGTGCGTGCGGGCGAGGCGAAACTGCGTGGTTGCGCGGGAGGAATGAACCCGCCGTTGCTGGGGCGAAATCAGGACAAATGATTATCCCCCGCCCGCCCGTCCGTCCGTCTGGCGGTGACTCGCGGTGTCACGCGGTGTCCCGTGGTGTCCAGTGGTGTCCGCCGGTGCTAGGGCGACGTCAAGACAAATGATTTTCCCCCGCCCGCCCGTCCGTCCGTCCGGCGGTGGCTGGCGGTGTCCCGCGGTGTCCCGTGGTGTCCCGTGGTGTTCCGTGGTGTCCCGTGGTGTCCCGTTGAGATCTGTAGTGAGATCGAGCGTGGGATCGATCGTGAGATCTATAGTGAGATCAATCGTGCGACCGATAGTGATATCGATACTGAGATCGATGTGGTGCCCCAAGGTGTCCCGTGGTGTCCCAACAAGTGAGATCGATAGTGATATCGATCGTGAGATCGACATGTGTCCTGTGGTGTCCCGTGGTGTCCCGTTGAGTGAGATCGATAGTGATATTGGTCGTGAGATCGATAATGAGATCGATATGGTGCTCAGAGGTGTCCCGTGGTGTCCCGTTGACTGAGATCGATCGTGAGATCGAGCGTGGGATCGATATAGTGAGATCAATCGTGAAACCGATACTGATATCGATACTGAGATCGATGTGGTGCCCCAAGGTGTCCCGTGGTGTCCCAACAAGTGAGATCGATAGTGATATCGATCGTGAGATCGACATGTGTCCTGTGGTGTCCCGTGGTGTCCCGTTGAGTGAGATCGATAGTGATATTGGTCGTGAGATCGATAATGAGATCGATATGGTGCTCAGAGGTGTCCCGTGGTGTCCCGTTGACTGAGATCGATCGTGAGATCGAGCGTGGGATCGATATAGTGAGATCAATCGTGAAACCGATACTGATATCGATACTGAGATCGATGTGGTGCCCCAAGGTGTCCCGTGGTGTCCCAACAAGTGAGATCGATAGTGATATCGATCGTGAGATCGACATGTGTCCTGTGGTGTCCCGTGGTGTCCCGTTGAGTGAGATCGATAGTGATATTGGTCGTGAGATCGATAATCAGATCGATATGGTGCCCAGAGGTGTCCCGTGGTGACCCAAAAAGTGAGATCGATTGTGAGATCGGCAGGTGTCCCGTGGTGTCCCGTGGTGTCCCGCGGTGTCCCGTTGAGTGAGATCGATTGTGAGATCGATAGGTTGATCGTGAAATCGATGTGGTTTCCCGAGCTGTCCCGTGGTGTCCCGTGGTGTCCCGTTGAGTGATATCGATCGTGAGATCGATAGTGAGACCGATCGTGAGATCGACAAGTGTCCCGCGGTGTCCCGTGGTGCCCCGTTTAAAAAAAAAACGATAGTGACATCGATTGAATCAGATGTTGGTTCCCCCCTCTCCCCACCCACACCCTTCTTATCACCCGAAGGGTGGTCGTGTATGTATGAATACACAAAGCACTGTTCCTGGCGAAGGACCCAACTGTACGCAGTTGTGAGTACCGTCGTTGTGGGTATTGCTTTCGGGGTGGCCATAACGCACGCGGACACCGCCACTGAGGCCTTCGGTGGAGCGCCCTATGAGGCCACGAACCGATGCACCGGGTGCAGGAAACGCATGCGAACACCGCCACTGAGGCCTTCGGTTGAGCGCCCTACAGGGTTACGAAGCGCTGTATTGGGTGGGGGAAACGCATGCGGACGCCGCCACTGGGGCCTTTCGGTGTAGCTCCCTATGGGGCCACGAAACGTGTGAGGGGTGTGCCAAAGTGGACGAGGGGGCTGCATGCGAGCCATGCTAAAGGAGCCTTCGGTGGAGTTCCCTGTAGGGGCCACGAAGCGTATGAGGGGTGTGCCAAATTGGACGGGGGGCGGCATGCGAACCCTGCCACTGGGGTCTGCAGGGGAGCTCCGTGTAGGGGCAACGAGACGTGTGAAGAGTGTGCCAAAGTGAAAGGGGGGCGGCACGCGAACCATACCACTGAAACCTTCGGTGGAGTTCCTTATGGGGCCACGAAGAATGCGAGGGGTGTGCCAACGTAAGGGGGGTGACAAGAGGATGATGAGGAGTCGGAGTCGGAGTCGGAGTCGGATGCCTGGGCAGCTGTCCGCAATCGTTCTCTGAGAGCCTGGGCTGCTGGCGCGTTGCACAGGCGATACGAAGGGGGTCGCCTTCGGGACCCGTGGCTTTTAGGCCTTTTGGCCCGTTGCAGCGCAAGGCCAACCCGACGTAAAAAACAACAAAAACGTCACGGATCGTCGTCGGCGGGGGGCTTATGACCTTTGGGCCAATCATCCCCGACTCGGGGTAGTTGCTTGCACTCGGCCTTCGGTGCAAAGGCAGTCTGCTACCGCTCCCCGTCCACCCCACCCATCCACACCCCTCCCCCCGATCCACCATCTAACAGGTCTCCATATCGCGTGTTTACGAGGAGGAGGAGCAGGAGGAGGAGGAGCGGGAGGAGGAGGAGGACGAGGACGAGGATGAGGACGAGGAGGACGAGTTTGACGAGGAGGAGGAGGACGAGGAGGACGAGGAGGACCATGAGAACAAGCAGGAGGAGAGGAGAGGAGAGGAGAGGAGAGGAGAGGAGAGGAGAGGAGAGGAGAGGAGAGGAGAGGAGACGCGGGGAGTGTCTTTTTCAAAAAGAGGACCCAACACCACATGATGGCTGGGAATACTCAGGAGGGAAAGAAACACACAGACACTATTGATCGTCGATTCCCCAGAAAATATGCGAAAATATTGGAAGTGTGTGTGGGGGGGGAACGAAAATCCAGAAAATATGGGAAACTATGGGGAATATGTTTTATGTGTGTGTATCTATTTGTGTATTTGTGTGTCCTGGGGCCCCTTTACATACATCAATAGAGACATAAGTAGGTGTATAGATCCCCACCTCCACCCTAGAGGGATTAGTCGGCCAGTGGGGCCAAGGCCATGCTAGTGGGGACGGGGATCGGTCGAATGATGCGCACCAACGTCCGCGCCATCATGACGGGAGCCAAGCCGCAGTCTTGGACGGCTTCTTACCAACCGTAGTCTGGAGCAGCCTCTTTTTGTTTTCCCCGCCACAAGGTGCAGGTGTGCCAGGCCTGCTGCCCTGGTAGGCCTCGAGCGTGTGTGCGTGCGCGACCGAAATTTGACACATCTCGTTGGTGATGCTGCTGCTCCTCCTCCTCCTCCTCCTCCTCCTCCTTATCCTCCTTCTGTTCCTCCTCCTGTTCCTCCTTCTCCTACTCCTCCTCCTCCTCCTCCTCCTATTTGGTAGCGTCTCAGGTCCTCTGCGGCTCTATATCAGATGCTGTAGATGACTGGCAGAAGAATGCAAGGCCAACTGCACAAGCATTCACACATGCATTCCCCAGGGAGAATGACAGGGCGCCCTCTTTCCCCAGGGATAACAGGAGATACGCAACCATACGCCGTCAAACAGTGTAAGGTGGCCCGGATGACGCTTAAAACGGTGATCACGCAGAACTCTTACGAAGGGCGAACGGCGCACCGTGTGCGAATGGAGATGGCACGCACGCCAGGCAGGCAGGGAGGCAAAGGAGTTGCTCACATCAACACTGGGCCCAGAGGAGGAGCAGGAGGAGGAGGGGGAGGAGGAGGAGGATGATGATGATGAGGAGGAGGAGGAGGAGGAGGAGGAGGATGGTGAGGGGCTGAGGGTTCCGACGCAAAGCCGAGCGTTCCAGCAGGCCCGCCAAACATCGAATACTCGCGAGTTTAGGGGAGGGGATGGGCCATAGCGTCATAACCCTCCCCTGTCCATATGTCCATATTTCCATATTCATCTCATCCGGCCCCGAGCCGAAGTGGGGGCCTGAAGCCCTGCGTGGGTAGGGGCTTCCCATAGGCGTGTTGCCACGCCCCTTCTGAAGTATGCCCTAGCAGCCACTGCCTGTGCCTTAGCGGAACCCCCGGCTGCCCAAGGTTCGAGTCGAGTCGAGAGGAGGAGGAGGAGGAGGAGGAGGAGGAGGAGGAGGAGGAGGAGGAGGAGGAGGCGGAGGAGGAGGAGGAGGAGGACCCCCGCTCCTATCCCGAGGCCGTTTCGACACAGGCTGGGAGGCCCGCCCCGACCCAAGACCTCCACCCACGGTCGGAAACGCCGGTGCTGCTTTCCGCCTTCTGGTGGCTCTGACTCGGGGGCCCCCAAGTCGGGTGGTGACCACACCGTGTGGTGAGTCAGTGGGGATTCGGGGTCGCCGCACGGGTTTGGGACCTGGGTCGGTCTCTGAGGACGTCTGGGGCGGCGGGGGCCTCCAGGGTCCCAAGAGACCGTGTGGTGAAGAGACCCTGCGGTGAAGTCTCTGGGGATTTCGGGGTCACCTCCGGGTCTGTCACCACACGACTCTGGGACCCCCAATTGGCCACCCACTGGGCGGGGTTTGGACCCGGCTGCGGCCCATGAGCTCTGAGGGCCCGCAGCATGCGCGCGGCCGCTTCCTGCCAGGAGAGGGGGCCGCCAGCGAGCAAGGCGAGCGGGCCACCCCGGCCCGCCGAGCCTCGCGCCGCGCACTCGGCGCGAGAGCGCAGCGGACGTCCCCGTCCGCATGTTCCTCGGCATTGCTGCGCCTCCTCACCTCCTCAATCTTCCTTTTGAACTCATGCTTTGTCCTTTCCATTTTTACTCCTCCCTCCTCCTCCTCCTCCTCCTCCTCCTCCTCCTCATCATCATCATCATCATCATCCCTCCTCCCTCCTCCCTCCTCCTTGTCCTCGTCCTTGTCGTCCGTCCCTTCCTCCTCCTCCTCCTCCTCCTCCTCCGCATCCTCCTCCTCCTCCTCCTCCTCCGTCCCCTCCTCCATCCGTGGCCATTTTGTCTCAAGTCGCCATGTCGCCGTGCATCGCCGTGCGGCCACACGGAAACCGCCAGGCCGCGGAAGATACCCCACCATTTCCAGCACCACTCAGGGGTGAGCTGACACCCACGCTATGCCTGCGCCGCCGTGCGTAGCCTCCATATCGCTGTCAAGCAGCTTACTCTGGTCCTGTGGACGAGGTCTCCCCCGACGACCGCAGCACCAGCCGCAATGGACGTATGTGGACGTGGTTTTGCGAAACCTGATTTCGACACTGCTTGGCGTGGACAAGATCGGGGACAGCTACCTGGACATTTTCTCTCTCTCTCTCTCTCTCTCTCTCTATATATGTATAGATATGTAGTTGAAAAAGGACCTCGTCAAGCGCGGGCAGATGGCTCCACTGGCGCCCGAGACCACGCTGAACCGCGGCAACATCGATCTGGACCATCCCGCGCCAGTTCGTAGAGAAGCTGGACCTCGAGACGGAAATCGGGATGAGGCTGCAGCTGAATATCAATTTGACCAGCGAAAAAGGACTTCGACATCCAAACGCCCCTCGTCAGCTCGCACCGGGTGGCGCCACGGCTCCCATGGCTGCTCAAGGCTCCGCATCTCGTTGCGCCGTACGACCTGAAAAGGAGGGCAGAAGGACCAGTGGCCGAAACCGCTGGAGGAGAACGGGAAACGTTGCCAGATCCCCTTCAGCAGTCTGGTGGAGACCCCTGGCATGGCGCTGCTCCCCGTCCTCCGCACCGAGTGCGTGTGCCACCTGAAAAATGGAGGACAAGCTGACTAAACCTTCGAGGCTGTTTCCCTGACCGCCTCCACCTTGCCGCTGCAGTCACCGGCCCCTGCGCCAGTTCATCCCGAACGTGAGCTCGAACGCGCCAGCCAAGGTCCTGGAGTTGCTCTTGCTCAAGGTACACCCGCAGCGTTCCAAACTATTGTTGGCAAGCTACGTGCCCAACTACTTGAGCACGTCTACGCCGCCATGGACACCTTCAGCTGCGAAGCCTCGACTTCGCTTGCCGCCTCCGTCGATCAGCTCCGCGTCTCCACCAACCGCAGGCTCGACGCCGCCTTGTCTGCGGTCGGAGACCATCGTCGACGTGTCATTCACGCAGAGGAAGCCCAACGACGAGCGGCAGCGCGCGCTGCTGACATCCAGCGCCAGCTCGCCATCGTGGAAGCCCAACTATCTGCGATCGACGCTGTCGCCCTGGCGGACTGGGACAATGCTCCCGACCCATCGATCTACTCCATCGGCCCCGCCGAGATCGTCTCCCCGCAGGCGGTCTACCAAGGCCTCGCGCAGTGGGTCAACGAGGGGGGGCTCGAGCTCAGCATGGCCCAGTTGGCCGGCGACGCCCCCTTCCAAGCGCTTCGCGCGTCAATTTCTGGGAGGTCGCGCACTGACCTCGCCCCGCTCGACAGCTTCGGCCAGAGCCCAGCAAACAGACCGGCGGACGATGGCGCGACTCCTCCGCCAATCCAGTCGCGGGAGAGAGAGCCCCACTTCGCGTCAGTTCTGATCGCGGCCACAAGCAGATCAGAGGAAATATGCATGCGACACGTCTGCGCCGCCTCCTACGTGAAAAGAATCTCGAGAAACAAATCAAAGCCCACAAACCCAAGGGCCGCGTCGTGCTGGATGGCGCCCCGCTGGACAAGCTGGAGGTCCAGCTCGCCGTCCGCTACGGGCATGGCGAGGACCGCGTCGCTGCCGAGTTCTAAGCGTTCTTCGCGGAGGATCGGGGCATGCAGCGGGGGCAATGCTTGCTCGGCCCCGTGGACTACTCTCGCCCGCGGCGCGCGCGCTGACCCGTGGAATGCCAGAGGCTTGATATTTTGGAACCCGCGCCGCCGCGCGAGGATGATTACGCCCCTCGAGACCTGCCTGCGGCAGGAGGCCATCATTGCACGGGAAGTGCATGGCAATGCTTCGCACGTGCGACGTCTGGACTGGCCGCCTGGCCCGTGTCTCGCATTCAACAGCAGCTTTGACAATGTGGGGAAAGGTGGTGTGTCTGCTCTGTTTCCCGACCGCCCTCCCGTCCAAGTCGCGGGCGCCCCCGAGCCCGAGTTGCCTGGCGCGCCCTTCTGCGCTGGGTCGGAGACCGAGTCGGACTCCAGCACGACTTCTGGCTCAGCGTGCTCCTCACCAACCACTTCCTCGCCATCAGCAAGTTCCTCGCGTTCCTCGTTGGCTCCTGCGCTGGTGGCTTCAGCGCGACCACCGCCGGCTGGCAGCTGGCCTCCTCGGCTTCCTCACTACCTCGCCAGAGTGGACATGTACCGACGTCGTTACCTACCGCCAGCGCGCGGTCATCGACGGCCGCGTCGACCTCGTCGAGATGCTCTGCGGCGCGGAGCGCCGCCCCGTCCTCGTGAATGACCGCGACGACGACCTCAAACCCCAGCATTGTGCCGATATCCAGCTGGAGTGTTCCCGTCTGCAGAAAAAGGGCGGCGGCCGCTCCTCGAGACAGACTCCCCGTGGCGCTCGGCTACTTCGACGTGCGCGACGCGCCCCCGTCGTCTTTCGCCGCGCGGATGGCAAGTGCGTCCTCTGCATCGGCAACCTCGCCGGAAGCGAACCTCGCTGCTCCGTCGGGCGACCGGCGCCAACGCTCATTGGAGCGCTGGTTCGGATGCGCGGTAAAGGTCGAGAACGGCCATCCGACGAGGTTCGACCGTCATGCACTGATGGCCGCGGAGGTAGACCGAGTCTTCGTCAGACCCCCTGCTCGCGCCATCCCGGGCTCGTCCGCCCATGTGCGCGTGGGCCAAGAAGCAGCTTCCCTGTGTGGCGCCCGCGCGAGTGGCCGCGGCATCTTATCGCGACGCTTTGAGTTGGCGGAATTGGCGCAGGACGAGTGCCATTGCGTCCCTGACGTCCATCGTCGTCTCGCAGTTCCTAAACCACTGCGACCAATTGCAATCGCACTCCAACCTGCAAGGCCGCTCTCCTGCTCAGGGCCAGCGGGCCATGAAGACCAACGTGACCAGCTTGGCGAAGCTCATTGGGGACCTCCTCACTGCCGTGCCTGGAGGTTCGAAGCAGCGGCCCGCGCCGTCGCCGTTCGCCCACTCTTTCGCGCGGCGCGGAGACAAGACGCGAAGCCCGCGGCCAACCTCATTCCGCGCGCGAGGCTGGGCAAGGAGCACCTGCGCATCGAGGGGCGTGGCGTCGCGCTCATCAACGAGACGGACTTCGCCACCTCTGCGGCACCCACCCATCGCCCACATGCCCATTTGCCTCAGGAGGGTGCGGAGGCGCATGCCGCCAAATCAGCGCGCCTCCAGGGGGCGCGCGACCCCGAGCGCATCGCGGCGCACGCTCCAGCGTCGACTCCGACTTTGGGCGCCCTGCGTTTCGCGGCTGCGGCCCAAAGGTATCGAGATCGCACGGGGTGAACGAACCGCTAGCCAAGGACCCCGAAAGCACTTCGAAGGCGTCGGCAGACCACTGAAAGCCGACCTTCGCGGCCAAGCTCGTCAACCAAGCCAAACTCGACCAGTTCCTTGATGCCCGCGCCCCCTCGGGCATCGCATGCTTCCCGCCCCCCGCCGCAGTCGCGCTGAGACATGCCGCCAGGGTCTCGCGCACCTCGGCGCAGGGCCCTGATCAGACCCCGTGCTAAGCGCGGTTGTCCGTGGAGGACAGCTTCGAATTGATCGAGGACGTCGCCTGGGATCTTCGAATTTAGTTTCGCGCCCGAGAACTTCCCCAGAGGGGGCGGATCCCGGCGCCCAGGTGCACTGCGTTCGGGAAGCGGGCGCCTATCGTTCCACCTCGTGCAGAAATGCAGACTGCAAGATCATTGCGTCCGTGATCAATCGCCAGATCTCCAAACAGTTTACCTCGCATGCTCACCATATTCAACGGGGCGTCATCAGGGGCAGGAACGTCTGCCAGAACATCTCCCAGCTCGACGGCGAAGCTTGCGTGGCAGGCCTCCAAGCGGATGCGCATTACTCCAAGCCGATGATCTTCCTCTTCCACATCGCGGACGCCTTTTCGCCCCTGGGCAGATAGTAGCCGTTCGGAGCCTTCGTGCGATTCGCCATCCCCGGCGGCTTCATCGACGCGGTCCGAGGCCTGCGCGACAGGGCTGAATGCGTGGCATTGCTCGATGGCGCCCGCCGCCACCTCTGCGACGTCGCCGGTTGCGTGGCCCAGGGATGCCCTCTCTCTGGACCTGCATGGGCAGTGGTGGTCCCATTATGCGCGCCATTGCCCGCGTCCTACCTGCGCGAGCTGAAGGAACGGCTGCTGCGTGCGCTGATGGCGCGGGCGCGGTCAATCGTAACGTCCAAACTGCCGAAGATTGCCGCGGTCTTCGACCAGGCGCGCGAGTTTGGCAACCTACAGTCAAGCCGAATAAGAGCTTCCAAATTTTGTTGAAGCAGGCCTTGGATGATAATCTGGCTTGAGAGGTAGAGCCGCACAAGTGCCCCCAGTGGAGGGGCATTCAGATCAAGGGCGTTGGCAAGCACCTGGGGGCTCAGCTGGGCCCTGGCGCAGCTCTCGAAGCCCACTGGATTGAAGCCTCGGAGACATGGTGACACCGCGCGGTGCTTACTGGACAGTCGTCCGCCCCGGTCGACGTCAACGCGCGGCCCTGCGGCGCCCGCTGCCTCCTCGTGCTCTTTTGCCCCGCACAGTTCCATCCGCTCCCCGAGAAGCTCGCCATGAAGGGCGATCTTCAGAGTACTCCGCGTGCCGCAATTGGTCGTTCACGCTGTCGGACTCCTTCTCCCTGGGCGCCCGGATCTTTATCACTGCGGTCAAACGGACGCGCGCACTGGTGGCGGGGCCGATCTGGAGAACGGCAAAGTACGCGATCCCTGACTGGTGCGACACCTGCGAAAAGCTCGAGAAGCAGGCCATAGAGAGCATCGGGCTGCCCGCCTCTGTTGCCAACGAATGGAGCCCACAGTTCCGGCGCACCCAGGAGCCCATCGAACGGCGCGACTTCCCGGCAGTCAACGACGAGCCGATCGACGCGCCTGCCAGATTGCGTCATGATCTCCAAGTGACTGCCGACATCGCGAAGCGCGCGGCGTCGGCCTCGCCGGGGGCTGGTCGGCGCATTCATCCTCCGAGGTTCTTCGCGCGTGCCCTGCGAGCGAGATGTATCCCCGACGAGGTCCACCATATTCCACCTCGCCATCGAGAGGCGGCTGACGGCCTGGCTCGGTGGCTCGGTGCTCATGCAGCTCCTCGAACAGGCGGCAAGCGCTTAAGCTGGCGCTGATGCAGGCGCCCCCGCGCGGCGCTGGGTCGCGGCCCGGGCGCTCTCAGGGGGATGGCGCGCGAGCTGTCGCGCGCGCGTGCTTCCCGTTCGTCTCCCGCGCGCGCGGGGCTGCCTGGGCGCCAAGACGAGATCAGCCATTATTTGCAGTGCCCAAGGCCCCTGCGCGGGGGTGCCCTTCCGCGACGGCGCATCCGCGGCGCCGCGCTGGAGCGGCTCGCTCTGGGCCCCGCGGAGAGCCGCGCCGAGGGGGGCTCGTAGCGTTCGATGGCGCCGCCGTCCGCTCCACGTTCCTCGCCTACAACCACTACGTCGAGATCGAGAAGTTCGGCTCGCCCGACGACCGCGGCAAGCGCCCTTTTGCCCGCCCCGCCGCCAAGGACAAACTCATGTCGCGAGCCCGCTCCGCCTCGGCCCGCCCCTTGGAGGCGCCGCGCAGGCCCGTCGCAGCCGCGGTCGTTCCTCCTCCTCCATCTCATGTCCTGGTAACTCTATCCTTCGCATCGTATGCCCAGGCGCGCGCGTCGGTAGGGTGGGCCAGGCGCTCACATCAAAACGTCCTCTCCATGCATGATCCAGAAGGTGGATTTGCAGCGCTTGCACGGATCGAGGGCGGGCCGTTCGAAAATGTGGCTCTCGCCCTAGCGCCGCGCACATCCGCATCGAACGTTTGCAACAGCTTCACGGATGGAGGGCGTTCGGTGTTCCAAAAACGTCTCTCGCTTCAGCGCCGCGCGCAGTTGGTTTGACAATTTACAGCAGCTTCGAGGATGGAGGGCTGTTCTTTCTCAACATGTAGATCCCGCTTCAGCGCCGAGCGCATTCGTTTGCAAAATGTGCAGCTGATCCAAGGAGGAAGGGCGGTTCCTATTCAAAATATGGCTCTCGCTTTGACGCCGTGCACATGTGTTTCCATCCATCCTGTGGTGTTGGGTCCCCGATGTGAAGAGACGGTCCCCGCGCTCGCTCCCCATCCTCCCGTTGCCCCCGCCCTCCTCCTCTCATCCGCATCTTCGTCGTCGTCGCCCGTTTCAGCACGCTTCTCGCGCGTTTCGTGGCCCCACGGAGAGCCCCGCCGAAGGTTTAACTTTTAGCGTTCACATGCGCCCACCGCACCCATTGTGGCGCACCCTTCATACGCTTCGCGGCCCCATGGGGAGCCCTGCCGAAGGCCCACATGCCAGCGTTCGTATGCGCCCTACGCGCCGATTTTGGCTCGCCCTCACACGTTTCGGGGTCCCAGAGGGAACCCCGCCGAAAGTGCAGATGCCAGCGTTCGCACGCGCTGGCCGCATTAATTTTGGCGCGCACCTCGCGCGCTTCGTGGCCCCATATGGAACCCAGCCGAATGCCCGGATGCCAGCTCGCGGCCCCGCAAGGAGCCCCACCGGCGGCCCAAATGTCCCCCGCCCACCCAGTCGCGCGCTTCGTGGCCCCATGGGGGGCCCGCCGAAGAAGACGTTCGCAGTTGCGGTGTTCGCGACCGCGCGCGGTTGGGCCTTTTGCCAGGATCATTTTTGTGGGGACCTGTGAAGAGGGAGCTTGGAGGGAGGGTTTATTGCAATGTCGTTGATGCGTCTAGGGTCTACATTGGTTATCCGCCGAGCTCGTTTTGCCGCCAACGTAGCGGCTATCATCAAACATTCCTCTGCTGACACGCGCGGCCCCCCCCCCCTTCCCCCCGCCACTCTTCCTCCAGCCGTTCTGGCACAGGCGATTTGGGGGCCTGTGCTTACTGACGCGTGTTTCTGCAGAACGGCGCGCGTCAGCGAGTCTCTTGGCGCGCGATGGGGGTTCGTCGCCCGTGGGCCGCTTCTGATCCTGCTGCTGGCATCATTCAGCCGTGGACAAGGCCGTGGGCTCAGATGCCCAAGTGGAAGTGCAGTTGCGGCGGATGCGCTCGCAGACTCGGTGACTGGTGGTTCTGCAAGCAGCGCCGCTCGCCCTGGGCGCCTGAGCGCACCGCGGCTGGCGGGGCGCCCGCGACCGCAGGTCCCGCGGCTGGCTCGGCGACGGCGGCCGCGGCCATCCCCTCGCTGCAGGAGCTCAAGAACATGGCCCAGTCCTTCGGCGACACCGACGTGGTCAATGCAACCCGGGCGAAGGTGGCCAGTGCCGAAGCAGCCGCCGCCAAGATGACCTGGTCACCATCCCTGGAGCAGCAGTTATCCTCGGCCCACAACTCCTGCCAGCAGCTCGAGTGGAAGCTCACCAGCGCGTTGGAGCAACTCGAGAAGTGGTTGGCGTGGACTGACGAGAAGAAGGCTGGCATTCGTGAGTTGCGGGCTCAGATCGAGGAGGCCGAGGCTAGGCGCCAGACGCTCATTCATGAAATGCACTCAGATGGGCGGCAAGGTGGGAAGATACCCCAGCCCAAGATCGGCATCACTTTATGTGATGTGGTAGAGCGGAAGGCTCAACTCATCGAAGTTATTGGCATATCGGATTTGTTCAGAGTGCATGCTGAGGACTACGAGCTCACGCAGAGCGACGTCGACGCGCTCGAGAAGAGGCGCGTCGACCTCAACGCTGAGGTCGCGGAGACGGCGAAGAAGTTGTTCGGCGATATGCTGTCTAAGGCAGATGAGTTCTCCAGGTCCCATACCGACTGCATGTCCAAGTTCAAGAAGAAGAGGATTACCGCCAGTGGGAAGCCCAGTGCCCCCCCCCCCCCCGGCAGCGTCGGCTGCCCCACGTGTCGACGGCGCAGGCGCGGCGGCCGCTCCCGAGGCAGCGCCTGGAGGGAAGGCAGGCCGCGCTGGAGGCGACGCAGACGTCGGAGGCGGAGGCAGCTCTGGCTCGGCGTCAAGCCGGGCCAACGCCGAGCCTGTCAAGCAGCGTGCAGGTTTGCTTAGAGAGGCCCCATCTAAAACTGAGCCCCCCGAGGCCGAAACTTAGTGGGGCTTCGGGGGGCGCAGTCAGGTCATCCAAGCAGGTCAGACACCGGTTTCGCTGGCCTGCAGATTTCACACCAGACCCGTTTCGCATTCGAGGGCCGGGAACTTCCCAATTTATGTTTTGGAGCCCGCCCAGCCAGCGCCCCGTCTGCTTCTCTCTCTCTCTCTCTCTCTCTCTCTCTCTCTCTCTCTCTCTCTCGCTTTCCCTCTTTTTTATGTTTTTTTTTTTTTTTTTTTTTTTTTTTCTCTCTCTCTCTCTCTTTCTCTCTCTCTCTCTCTCTTTTCTCTCTCTCTCTCTCTCTCCCTCTCTCCATTTAGACGGTCGACGTCACCCTCTGGTCCTCCGCTCTATCTTGGTTGAAGCAGACGGCTGCCCATGTCGTTCTTCTGCAGGGGCATCGGCTCACGACTGAGGCCGGGTGCGATGGGGCACCAGCTTGGCGCATTGCTCATGGGTGGAAGAGTGGTTTTGTGGAGGCGGTGGTTGGCGAATGTGGGGGAGGCGTCGAAGGAGTGGCAATTTTGGTCAAGGGCTTCCTTGGTTTCCATCTTCCCGGTTTTGGTTCTGCTTTGGTCGCAGGCCGAGCGATTTCTGGAACGGTTCACGCCCCTACAGGGAGTCCTACCCTAGGAATACCGTCGTACTTTGCCGACAGTGAGGGGTTGTCGGCCAAGGATAGCGCCCATTGGGAGCGCGATCGCCGCATGTGAAGGTGCCTTTGGTCGGAGGCGATTTCAACATGCATCCCAGTAGGTTACTTTTCAGCCCCTTCTTCGAGCCCGTCTCGGCTGATGTAGCGTGCGCGGGCGAGAACACTTGTCACTCGGGAGGGGCTGGGGTCGTTGGCCGTAGGTGCGACTACTTTATCGCGCCCCCTGGGGCGCTGAAGTGCACCAGGTCTATCTCGATCCACGCAGATTCTGACATCAAAACGCATTGCCCAGCCAGTTTGGCGTTGCATGAATCTCTCGCTCATCTCAAGGTCCTCAGCTTCGCCAAGCCTCCTAAGTTGGCGGTCGAAGTGCTTGTGGGACCTCCTAATGCCCCACCTTGCCCCGCTGTTGCTCTCGCCCGTGATCAACGCGGTCTTAGGCTTGTGTCGGGGGGCGCAAGCAGACCTGATTTGCAGCGCCATGTCAACGCGCTCTATGCTCAGTTCGCGAACTTGGCAGAGAACGAGCTCGCCCTGTCGCGACATTCGCATTCATTTCGGTACGGCGCGCGCGGCATGCATCCTCGGCGGACTCGTTTCCATTGCGGACCTAGATAGCAAGGAGTCGAAGGTCGATTGCCTTGACTTACCTCCGATTATTTGGTTGTCTCGGGAGTTCAGGGCCTGCCTCTCATACATCGTGAGCTCGGGAGATAATTGGGCCGCTCGGTGAGGGGATCTTGAACCCTGCTGGAGACATCTCGGGACATCTCGCGGAGTTCGTGGACTTCTATTTCCAGGTTCCCAGTTTCCTGCCTGGTTACTCAGGGTGGCAGGCCTTGGGCACAGAGGAAGGAGCTGATATTTTGGAGGCTGCGGAGAAGGAGGTCTTGAGGATCCCCCACTCTGCGCGCCGCGGGTCTTTCAAGGACTGGGGTGTTTGGCTATTGGACGGTCTATCTAAAGGAGGAAGGAGGGCTCGCAACTGGGCGGTGGTTGTGCAAACCGTGGAAGGCCACCACCACTTTATCCAGGCATGGTCAGATAATTGCTGACCCCATGTCCCCCATTCAGACGGAAGTTGCCAGATGTTCGGAGCGTTGGTGTGCTGGAAGTGAACCAGATTGTCCTCCATCCCAGGTCAAGTTTTTGGAACCTCTTCCCAGGCTTACCCCAGAGGAGATTCGCAAAATCAGCAAGTCGTACTCTCAGCACACCGCGGTTAGTATCGACGGCTTCGCGATGATGCGCTACACCAGCCTTTCCGACGGCTGCCTCGAGTGTCTCAGCACCCTGCATTCCATCATCGAGAGCACAGGGGTGTTGCCGCATCATGCCAGCGTCTTGCATTTTGCTTTCTTAGCCGAGCCCGCAGGAGGCTTCAGGCCCATAGGGCTGTTCAGCAGTGCATATCGTCTGTGGGGGAGGGCGAGGAGAAGGATGCCGGCTGAGTGCGAGCTCGCCAACAGCCGTCCTTGCCTAGCTGCATCCTCTTTCAACGGTGCCAGTGATGCTGCGTGGAGCCAGTGCCTTCGCAGTGAGTATGGAGTGCGCACAGGGCAAGCTGCAGCGACTATCCGGTGGGATTTAAGAGAGGTCTACGAAGGTATGCGCCTCAACCTTTTCGAGTTTCGCGCACGTCAATGGGGGTTCCCTGGGCAGCTCACACGTGTGAGCATGAAGGCACATCGAGGCGCTAGGTTTATCACTATGTCTTCCATGTCTGCTGGTCCGCTGTATTCTGCCAACGGGGTCATCGCAGGTTGTTCTACGGCCACGACATTTGTGCGCATGTATGTCATACTTGCATTCGATGTAATCGGTATCCCTCGGTCTGCATCGCTGTGTATGTACGTCGGCGATTATGGCATCTCGGCTGTCGGGGATGAGGTATGCGTCCGCAATGATTTGAAAGAGTTGTCTACCACGGTCATGCGTGCTATACAGAAGGACAAGGCATGTTCAGCTGCTGAGGACAAGGCTGCAGTGGTGTCCTCTAGCAGTCGTCTTGGGAAGGGTCTCGTGAAGTTCTTGGGTGTCTTCGGAGGCGACGGTATTGGTATGTCTGGGGTCAATCTGGGCGTGGACGACACTTCTGGAGTGCTCCGCGAGCGCCGAGGAGGCCCCGGGAAGGCCAAGGACCGTCGTCGGGTTCTCTTGGGCAGGCTCCGTAGGTTTTCGAAGGTTCAGAAGGCCTTGGGGAATCACTCCAGGAAGATCTTCATTGCGGGGCCGCTCTGTGGAGTAACCCGTGGAGCTGAAGTTCGCGGTGCCTCGGATGCAGAATTGCGGGCCCTCAGGAGATGCTCCAGCAAGTGCGTTAAGGTTTCCGCGGGGTCCAGAAGCCTGACTACCTTGACTTGGCTAGAGCACGACCCGCGCTACTACGCGCGCGTTGGGCCAGTCCTCCGCTTCTCCATGGAGATCTGGCTCAACCAGACGAGACAGTGCCAGTTCTCCGTTCCGTTCTCTATGCTGCGGCGCGCGTGGGGGGCTGCCATCTCGGGGGGGGCTCCTACCTGGCGCCAAGTTTCAGGTCCCATGTCGCCGGCTAGGGCATCTTTGCACTGAAGAGGATGGAGGATGCCGAGCTTCGTGGAGCTGGAGACGGAGTCGAGAGCTGCCTGAACAACCAGCCCCAAGCTTGTCAACAAGTTTCCGAGAGAAGGGGCCCGGAGGCACTTTCAGAGGGAGGCTGCGATCAAGCATGGTCACCCTGAAGGTTCTCGCGTTTGCCTGGGCGTTTTTCGCCGGGCGCTCAATTCCGACAAATGGTATGCCTTCCAGAAGGGCTGTATTAGGTCTTTTGTATGTAGTGCGATATGGACAGGCCCCTGAGCCCAGGAGGCGGGCGACCTGCTCGACGGTGTCTCCTGCCCGCTGCGCGGCCTCAGTGACAGTATGCATCGCAGGTTATGGTGCTGCCAGGCCGTCAGAGATCGGATGCTGCGAAATCGGAGATCCTCGAGCGTGCTACCGCACTTCAGCCCGATCACCCCGATTGGTTTATGTTCACCACTGGAATGTTCTTTCGCCCTGGAGATCTGGCCCCGCCCCCGATCATGGAAGGTGGAATGGTAGTCGGGCGATGCGACGGCAGACCCCCTGAGTCCACGGACATTGAAGGTTTAGTGTTTTTTTGGGCGGGTCAGCCTTAAAGGGCCTTTTCCTCGTATTGTATAGAGCTGGCTGGGGGCTAGTTTTTATGATTATGATGGCCGCATTTTGTGCACCCTAGAAGGCCCTGTTCCTAGGTGACTCCTGCAGACCTCGCAGGCTGGTGAATCTTTTTGGCTCGGGGCCACCGGCGAGCTCCTTTGCTGGCCTAGTCTGGGGTTCTCGGACTGTAGAAACTCGTCCGAAGTTTCAAATCCCCGTTGGCTTTTAGGTTGGACTAAAAGAGACAGTATGCAGGCACGTGTCTTAACCTCTCCTCCAGTAAGTATTCCAGCGTGCAGAAGGTCAAGGCACACGCTTCTTGAGAAGGCCTCGAGGGCGATTTATTATTTGGCAAGGTCGGCAATGGTGAAGCGGGTAGGGCTACAACGAGAGGGGCCAATGTCACCCCGCTCCCAGCCACGCTGAGTCGGTCCAGATCAGAGATCAGCTTTCAATTTCCAAAGCAGTCGTTGCGCTCGCTGCGTGCGTGCTGCCAGAATGGCCATATTGAATTTGGATGCCGTCCCTCGTGTTGCATCCGTCGGCCGAGGATCCATCCCTCGCTTCAGCCACGCCTGGTCGTGGTGCAAGCGTTTTTGGTGCTGCCATGTTTGTTTGGCCTCCAGCAGAAGGGAGCGAAAGCCTCCCACCCGTGGTTGCAGCGGCCCCCCACCTGAGAGAATGTTGGAGATTACGGGGCACGGCCATAAGCTGGTGGTCCTTTCGAGCTCCGACGACACACTCATCTATGCATGCAGTGCCTGTTGTGAGTACACCTCTGGAGGGCAGGTCCGTAACTTTTCTGAGCCATGCTTCGGAGCCCCCCAGAGTAATGGAGCTTCTCAATCCTGGAAAGACCTTTGCAAAAGGCAAGCACCTGAAACTTTCGGGGGGTCCGGGTTGAGCCTTTCCCTCTGCGAGACTAACCTCCCAGTCCCACCCTCGTGAAAAGAAGCTCCTCCTCTTCCTCCTGGGTCAGATGTCGCACCGTGGAGTCCCATTCTCATCAGCTGGGAAGCTGGCGTTTTTGATGTCTATTTGCCCCGTCCAGTGGCTGCAGTCGCATGCGTCTCCCCCACCCAGTACAGCGTTTCGTGGCCCCACTGAGCTCCACCAAAGGCCTCACTGGCTGAACCCACATGCGTCCCCCCCGTTCATTGCAGCGCTTCG
Source organism: Prorocentrum cordatum (assembly GCA_963575745.1). NCBI lineage: Eukaryota > Dinophyceae > Prorocentrales > Prorocentraceae > Prorocentrum > Prorocentrum cordatum. The sequence continues at coordinate 27,170 of CAUYUJ010000046.1, read as the reverse complement.
TGGCCCCATAGGCAGCTCCACCGAAGGCCCCACTGGCTGCATTCGCATGCGTTACATCCACCCAGTACAGCGTTCCGTGGCCCCACAGGGAGCTCCACCGAAGGTCCCGCATGCGTCTCAACCGCCCAGCACAACGCTTCGTGGCCCCATGGGGGGCTCCACCGAAGGCTTCAGTGGCTGCACTCGTATGTGTCTTCCCCGCCCAGTGCAGCGTTCCGTGGCCTCACAGGGAGCTCTACCGAAGGCCCCTGTGGCAAAGTCCACATGCGTTTCCCCCACCCATAGGGAGCTCCATCGAAAACCCCAGTGGCTGCATTCGCATGCGACTCCCCACCCAGTGCAGCATTGCGTGGCCCATAGGGATTTCCACCGAAGGTCCCATTGGCTGCAGTCGCATGCGTCTCCCCTGCCCAATACAGCGCTCCGTGGCCCCACTCCACCGAAAGCTCCAGTGGCAAAGCCCACATGCGCCGCCCCACCACCAAGTACAGCGTTTCGTGGCCAAAATGTAGCTCCACCGAAGAAGCCAGTGGCAAAGTTCGCATGCGTCTCCCCTACCCACTACAGCATTTCGTGGCCCGTACGGAATTCCACCGAAGGCTCCAGTGGCGACGTTCGCTAGCGGTTCCCCCACCCAGTACAGCGTTCCGTGGCCCCATAGGAATTTCCACCGAAGGCCCCAGCGGCGGTGTTCGCATGCGTCTCCCACACCCAGTACAGCGTTTCGTGGCCCATAGGGAGCCCCACCGAAGACGATACCCACAATTGCGGTATTCACAACTGCATACGGTTGGTTTTTTTGCCATGCTAATTTCGCCCTCCCGTTCGCGACCCAAGGTCGGCGGAGGGCGGCGGAAGTAAAACGACGCGGCCTCCGCCAGCAGAAGCTGGCGGAAGCCCGCGGAAGTAAAAGATGCGTCCCCAAGAGATGGCAACGTTTTTGAGTTTAGGGTTTCCGGAACCCGCCATAGAGGACCGCAGCCCCCTACATCGGGTCCAGGAGCGTTTTTTGATCCCTGGGCGATAACGGGCGTTACCGGCTGGGAGGCTTAGGGGGGGGGGGCGGTAATGTCACGACGTGTTGCGCTGGCGCCGTCTAGGAATGCCAGGAAGAACGAGAAGACCATTCGAAGGGCAGCGCGACTCGTGGGCGACGACGTTACAGCATCGGGGGCAAATCGCCCCAGAGCGTTCCGGAAGGCTCTCGGAGAGTTCCTGAACGCCCCGACGACGACGACGACGACGACGACGACGACGACGACGACGACGACGACGACGACGACCGCGGCGCCCCTCAGAGCCACCAGGTCTGAGATTCCCAATGTGTCCCGATCTGGCTCTGTCCCGCTCGTGCATAAGTTTTTGCCGCGTGTCTCGAGGCCGGCCGCCCGGGCCCAGGCTGATGGACCAATCTTCCACCACCGCTACCATAGTTCGGACGGGGGCGAAGAGAGGATGAGGAGGTCCTCCCCTTCCTCTTCCTCCTCCTCCTCCTCCTTCCCTCCTCCTCCTCCTCCTCTTCCTCCTCCTCTTCCTCCTCCTCCTCCGCCTCCTTCTCCCCCCTGCTCCTCCTCCTCCCTCCTCCTCCTCCTCCCTCCTCCTCCTCCTCCTCCTCCTCCTCCTCCTCCTCCTCCGCCTTCTTTTCTCCCTCCTCCTCCTCCTCCTCCTCCTCCTCCTCCTCCGCCTCCTTTTCCTCCTCCTTTTCCTCCACCTCCTCCTCCTCCGCCTCCTCCTCCTCCTCGTCGTACTCCTCCCCCCTCCTCCCCCTCCTCCTCCTCCTCCTCCTCTCCTCCTCCTCCTCCTCCTCCTCCTCCTCTCCTCCTCCTCCTCCTTCCTCCTCCTCCTCCTCCGCCTCCTTTTCCTCGTCCTCCTCCTCCTCCTCCTCCTCCTCCTCCTCCTCCTCCCTCCTCCCTCCTCTCCTCCCCCTGCTCCCCCAGGGTGCCCGAACTCCTCCTCCTCCTCCTCCTCCTCCTCCTCCTCCTCCTCCACCTCCTCCTCCTCCTCCTCCTCCTCCTTCTCCTCCTCCCCCCAGGCTGGCCGAACTCCTCCGCCTCCTTCTCCCCCCTGCTCCTCCTCCTTCTCCTCCTCCCCCTCTTCCTCCTCCTCTCCTCCCCTCCCCATCCTCCTCCTCCTCCTCCTCCTCCTCCTCCTCTCCTCCTCCTCCTCCTCCCCTCCTCCTCCTCCTCCTCCTCCTCCTCCTCCTCCTCCTCCTCCTCCTCCTCCTCCTCCTCCTCCTCCTCCCTCCTCTCCTCCTCCTCCTCCTTCTCCTCCTTCTCCTCCTCCTCCTCTCCTCCGTCTCCTCCTTCTCCTCCTTTTCCTCTTCCTCCTCCTCCTCCTCCTCCTCCTCCTCCTCCTCCTCCTCCTCCTCCTCCAGCCCCTCTGGCCCAGGCATTGTCCTGGGCTTGTCGCTGCGAACGTCAGAGGGGCGTTGCAGCGACGGGCCAGGCTCGTTGACCGCCCCATCCCTCCTTCCATCATTCCTCCTTCCCCTCGCGAGCAATGGGGGCGGCGGACGGATGGGGCCCGGGGCCCCCGCGTGCCTGGGGCGGGCGATGGAGGCCCCCCTGGCACAGCAAGGCAGGTGTCAGACGCGAGGCGGCTCTGCGAGCCATCTCTGAAGGCCGCCGAGTCCACGCCCCCACGCAGAGGGGCGCCTCGCGGCCGCCACGCTGGCACTGCGCATGCGGGTGCAAGAAGAACGAAGACTTCATGGATGCGTGCAAACATTGTCGGCAACCTCGGTCTGAAGGTGAAGTGGATCCAGCTGATGGGCGCGATCATCTTCAGCCTGTTCTGGGTGCGATGCCCCGCCGAGGAGCTCTGCGTGGAGGCACTGCGCTCGCGGGCCCCTCTGGGGCCAGTGCCGCCCGCAGGGCCGACAGCCCAGCAGTTCGGTTCGAGGGGGACTGCGCCCTCTCCAAGTCCGAGCTGCTCCAGCTGGTCAACCTGTCCGACAAGGCTGGTGACACGGCTAACGCCGACAAGTACCGCAAGGAGCTGGGCAGGCTCGCTGCAGCTGTCGCGCCGCAGCCTGTTCAGCAGAGGGCTTCCACCGCCCACTCCAGGGTGGTCACTCTGGAGGCCCAGCTTCAGAAGGAATCGGACAGGCTCGAGGAGCTCCTGGGCATGGTGGAAGAGCAAGGGCAGCGCGTGGCAGATGTGCAGGCCAGCCTGCAGGAGGCTGATGGCGAGTACAAGCTCATTGTGGCCGAACTTGCCAGCGCCTCGGGCATGGTCTCGGAGCCCGAGCTGTTGCAGTCCAAGCCCGTCATCTGTATCAACAAGTTGGTCAAGGGCGAGCTGGGCGCGGACCAGCTGTTTGATGTGCAGGCCTTCTTCGATGCCGAGGATTTCGAGGCATCGGAGGACGACCAGAAGGAGATTCGGAAGCGGATCGGCCAGATGCAGGAAGCCTTGCAGAAGTGCGCCAAGGACTTGTTCTCTGGTGCCCTGCAGTCGGTCGAGGCGATCAAGCAGGAGCATGCGGAGCACAAGGCTCGCATGTCCAAGAAGCGGAAGGTTGAGGAGCCGAAGGTCGAGGAGGCGAAGGGCCCTGCTGCTGCGGCGGCAGCGGTGCCCCCTGGCGGACCCGCCCGAGGTGCTGCTAGCGAAGGAGCTGGGGCTGCTGCTGCTGCCCCCCCGTCCTGGAGCCAGTGAGCGGGGTGAGTCCCGTGCGGCCTCGGCTAGCAGCCCCAGCGGTGCGAGGGTCGAGCCCAGGGGTGGAGGCGGTGGAGCTGCTTCTACCCGTGCTCCCTCTGGGACTGCCGCAGTCGCAGCTGCTGCGTCTCAGGCCTCGGACGTGCGCTCGAAGGCCCAGAGGTTGCTTCAGGCAGCCTCCGAAGCAGGGGGCCCTCGTGCACTTTCGGAGCCCCCCTCAGGAGCAGTTGCGTGAGCTGAGGGGGGCGGTCTCAGTCAAGATAGCTGAATTCGTAGATCTGATTGGCGTGTCCAAGGGAGGCTTCAAGTCTCCCTCCGATGGAACATTCGGGGTTTCTCCCAGGATCTCCCCCACTCCTGGGCGCGGGGCGAGAGGCCTAGGCTTAGCGAGAGGGGTCGAGTTAATTCGGATTTTTCCAAGGTTTCTTTTGGAACACCTGAAACCGAAGTTTTGAAGGGCAGGTCGTTTCGGGGGTCTGGGGTCGCGGGGCCAAGCCAGGTGTGTGGGCACGGGCTTATTCGGGTCCCCCCCCCCCCCCCAGCCGCCAAAAGACGACTTCGCTTTGATTATCGAAACGTGCAATTGCTCTGGTTGGGGATCTATGTGTGACTGGTTGAAGCTTACCTGCTCACACGTGATCCTGGTGCAAGAGCATCATCTTAGAGGTTCCAAGATTGATGACGCTTCTAGTTGGCTTGTCAGGCACGGCTGGAAGGGTCTGTTCGGCGAAGCGACTTCGGGTGCTGGTGCTGGCACTCGAGGCGGTGCAGCGATCCTAGCCAGGGGTTGGCTTGGGTTGCACGATGCTTTCCCGAAGCGGCCTGGTGGCAATGTGCTGGTGGCTGGCCGTGCGATCGTCGGCGCCGTGCACTTGCCCAGCTCGACGGCGATATCGATGGCGTCGCTGTATATGTTCGACGGGGAAGGCTTGTCGGATCGAAACCTGGACATCCTTCGTTTTGTAGGGGGTGCCCTCGCCACGACTGGAAATGAATGTATCGCGGGGGCTGACTTTAACCTATCCCCTGAAACCCTCTTGGACATTGGTTTTCCTGAGCGTCTTGGGGAGCTCGTCCGTGCTGATTGCGAGGCCACTTGCTTCACGGGGCAAGGAGGGCAGTCCCACATCGATTATTTTGTTGTTTCCCCTGGGGTGGGCAAGGTGGTCAAAGAAATTGCGGCTATCACGTCCGCTGTGATTAAGACCCACACCCCTGTTGCTCTCACCCTTTTCCCCAGGGCTGCCCAGTTGCAGGCCTTGCAGTTCCGAAGCCACCCCAAGCTTCCGACCGCCAGGCCTGTCGGCCCCTCCGCCGCCCCTCCTGTGTGGGATGATGTTTTGGGGCACGGTCGCCGTGTGCTGGGCTTGGCTCGGGAAGCTAAGGTCGAGGGGGCCTTGGAGGGGATTGACAGACTTTACGCCTGGTTTGCTAAGAGGGCCGAAAAGGAGCTGGCTCTTGTTGGCCAGGTTGATCTTTACTATTATGGCAGCAGGGCCAAGGCTCCAGAGCTCCTGTGGGCCCCTGTGTTTAATGCCAAAACTGATCCTTTCAGGTATCCTGAGATGGCGGCCCTTAAGTGGGTCGACAACCGCGTCAGGCAACTGTTCGGTCTCTACCAGTCTGGTGATGCTCCGCGCCTACGTGGTGTTTGGACGGATCCACCGCGTTTCGTGCTTGACGGCGTTGGGTTGCACAGGCCGTTGCTCGATGAGATTGCTGCCGCAGCCTCAGCTGCCAGCTCGGTCGCAGGAATTGAGCCAGCTGAGGTAGAGTTACTTTGCACTAAGGTGGCGGAGGTCTACGGGGAGGTATCCAGCAGGACTCAGGAGGCGGCAAGGACGGGATGGAAAAAATGGTTGCTGGCTAATATCGACAAAGGCGGGCGTAATGCCCATCTTGCTAGGAAGCCTGCTCCAGGGTGGAAGCCCACCACCACCTTGAGCGCTGGAGGCTTAGTTGTTTCGGACCCCCTTTCCTTGCTCAGGTCGGAGTCGGCCAAGTTCGCTGGCCTCTGGCAGGCCGCGAATGAGCCCCCTGGGCAAGGTTCCGAAGGAGTGCAGGATGCGCTCCCTGCCTTGGAGCCAGATTTTATCCGCGGGGTGTCGTCGCGATACCCAGTTCGGTCTGCTCAGAGTATTGACGGATTCCATATGACGCACTATAGCTGGCTCTCTGATGATGCCCTCTCAGTGGTGTCCCAGCTGTTTTCGCTTATAGAAGTCCTGTCCACCCTCCCCTCCCAACTTAGGATCATTCAGGTCGCCATGTTGTTGAAACCTAATGGAGGGTGGCGCCCAATTGGGTTATTTGTTTCCCTTTATCGGCTCTGGGGGCGTTGTAGAAGGGTTTATGCGCAGCAATGGGAGATTGCCAACATGAGACCCTACTTTGCGGGGTCAAAGTTCGCTGCTGCGTGCGATACTGCCTGGAGACAGGCCTTGCGTTCGGAGGCCGGAACCTCGAGGGGCAAGGTCTCTGCCACAGTGCTTTGGCACATGGCCAAGTTTTATGAAACTTTCCAGTTGGATCGCCTGCTCCATCAATGCAGGGTTTACGGATTTCCCATGGTCATAGCCCAGCTCTGTGTGAACACGTATAGGAGTGCCCGTTTTATCAGCATGTCTAGGATGGTTTCAGGACCGCACTACGCCCTGCTGGGTGTCATCGCGGGCTGCAGCTTCGCGACCAGCTTTGTGCGGGTGTGCCTCATAGGCTCCTTTGATCGGCTTGAGTTACCTCGCGCTGTCACCCTGGACCAATATATGGATGATTCTTGGTTGAACAGTATTGGCACAGCTCGTGAAGTGACTGCCGACATCAAGGTTGCCTCTGCTAAGTTGTACCAAGTTTTTGTTGGTGAGTTAGGCTGTGATGTTTCGCGCGAGAAGGCCAATTTTGTCTGTTCGGACAAGAGTGTCGCTTCGCAGCTCCGCTCCTTTCTCGGCGATCTGGCGGGGCCAGTTGTGGAAAGTGCCACGAATCTTGGAATTGACGATACTGTGGGCCGACCTAGGAGGACTCGCAAGCGGTCCAAGAAGTTCGGGATTCGGATGCAGAGCCTTAAAAAGCAAGCTGGGAAGGTGCGGGCTATAGGGAAATCATTGGGGAGGTACTCTAAGCGGATATTTGTTTCAGGATCTCTCCCTTGCGTAGAATACGGTTCTTGCGCGCATGGCATTTCTGATAAGGAATTGCTTCAGATCCGACAGTCTGCTGGCAAGGTCCTTCGCCCGCAGGCTGCTGAACGGTCACTTACCACTCTCATGATTCTAGAGGACGACCCGTCCTGGAGATGTGCGATCGCCCCGATCCTGAGGTTTTCGAAGGAGGTCTGGGCGGCGCATACCCACTCATATCCATACTCGTTCACTTTCCAGGATTTGAGGGCTGCTTGGGAAGTTGGGTACAGGGATGCTGATGTCACGGAGTGGAAAAAGGTTTGTGGGCCTATGGGGGCCTTGAAGTTATCCCTCTAGAGGTTATCTTGGGGCATGAATGGGTTTACGGTATTGGTGAATGATTTTGGGGAAGAAACCGCCTTGACCTATGTGGCTCCAGCGTTGCTTAAGGAGTTGCTCTTCAGTGCGTGCCTTAGAGCCCTTGAGAGGGAAGCGGCTGTCAAGGCCGGCCTTAGTTGCAGCCGTCTGTGTTTCGATGTCGTGCGAGCGAAGCTCAGATCGAAGCGATCGTCTCCGCTCGCCAGAGGTTGTGTGGAATCATTGGTCTGTGGGGCGATTTGGACTGCGAGTCGAGCCCAATCGAAAGGATATCAGGTTCCCCACACTAAGTGCGCGCTTTGTGGGGTGGCTGTCGACTCGGAGTTCCACCGCCTCTGGGAGTGCCAGAGCTGTATGGACGCACGGCTGGGGATTGTTGACCAGTCCGACATCGATCGGGCACTTGCGGCTGAAGGTGATGAAGAAAAGCTGCTGTTTTCTCGGGGTGTTTTTCCTCATCCTGGAGATGTTCACCCGAGGCCCTCGGCTCCTGGGACGGCTGACCTTCGGTGGACGGACTTATCCAGGGACGGCGGGGACTTCCAGGGAAACTTGTTCGTGGATGGCAGCTGTACTAGACACATCATTCCTGAGCTCCAACGGGCTGGCTGGGGGGTGACTCAGATGAGTGCGGGCGGTGAGGTTGAAGGCAGGCTTATTGGTCCCGTGCCCTACCCCCTTAAGGCCTCCCCCCAGGCTGCTGAGTTTCAGGCCATGGCCATGTGTGCTCTGCAGGTTGTAGGAGAGTCTGATGTGTTTAGTGACTGTCTCAATGTCGTCAAACTATGTAATATGCCAGCCGAGCAGCAGCTGAACTATTTTCGACCCTGCGCTGGCATGATGCAGTATGTTCAGCAGGGTGCCCAGTTCCTTAGGGTTCGCAAAGTTAAGGCTCATTTGGACCCTGAGGCCGAAGGTATCTCTGCGGATGAGAGGTGGAGGCGTCAGGGGAACGCCGCCGCCGACAGGGCTGCCAAAGCTGGTGCTGCCATGCACCCGACGTGGTCAGAGTTAGAAGAAGAAGTTTTGCAATTTCAATTGAAGGTTTCAAAGAAGGTTTGCAACCTCGCAGCAGCATTGCTCCCATTATGGCCCCGACTCGACCTCTCAGAGGTCGAGCTGGTCCTTCCCCCTCGTCGTGAGCGCCCTGAGGTCCCCCCCCCTCCCGGGCATGAATGGGAGTGGCTGCGAGGTTTCTTCTTGTGTAGGAAGTGCAATCAGGTAAGCAGAGGCACGGTAGCCCCGACGGGGGGGGGTTGTGTCGAGGCTTCCAGGCTTGATGCTGACTCCCTCCGCTCTCTGGGGCATAGTTGTCTCACCCTGGAGTGCAGTGATGGAGCTCACCTCACGGTTTGTCTTACGTGCAAATGCTATCCGAGTCATGGCCAAGTGCGGGGGTTGGCCCAAAAGTGTGACCAGCCGCCCCGCCACACTACTGATAATTAGAAATTGATCTGCAAGGGCAGACATCCCAAACGGTTTAAGACCCACGGCATCACAGTGGAAATTGGTCCCTGGTCCGTTCTGTGATTGCTGTGGCCTTTCGGTCTTTCTGTCTTGATTTTCTGTGGTGCTGGGTGGCCCATTTAGTTTCCTTACATGCACGGCCCGATGCGACTGACCCTATTGGCAGGCATCCGTGCTAAACCCCACATCTGGGGCGAGACTGAGGTCGTCCTGGCGCTGCTTGCACCAGGGGCTTCGGTCCTCGTCGTCCTTGTGTGGGTGGTCGAGTTTTCCCAGTGGCGAGGGTTCGCCTTTCGCTTGTCTCTGCGCGGCCCGATGCGGCTGGCCCTTTTGGCAGGCATCCGTGCTTTACCCCACATCTGGGGCGTGACCGTATGTCGTCCTGGCGCTGGCTGCACCAGGGACTGCGGGCTCGTCGTCCTTTTGTGGGTGGTCGAATCTTCTTCTTTGCTTGGTTGTGTGCAGTTCGTTGTGCGTGAGTCCGTCGTGCACGCGTGTCAGGCACCCCAATCCTGGGGGAAGGTGCGTGCACACATAGGGTGCGCTTCTGCATGTCCGAGCACGGGGGTATCTTTATCCTGACTGTTGCTCGTCTGATGTTGCTGTGGCCTGGAGCTTTGGTTCCTGGCCCCAACATCTTTTTGGTAGGCGTTGGGCGCGCGTCTTCGTGCGTGGGTACGTTGCTCGTCCCTTGTCTTGCCCTCCTCCTCCTGGAGCCACAGGCTCTTATGGAGGGGCGCTGTTTTGTTCGCAGTCCCTCTTGTACAGCCGAGGGCAGTCGTGCTTGCAGTGGAAGTCGCTATTTCGTTGGCGGGGGAGGTCCTGCTTACCCGTCGCTGGGGTGAGCAAGGCCGAGCCCGTCCTGGAGGGCAGAGCATTCCTTGCTCGGCCCTCCACCTTCAGCAGCAGCTCCGACAACTGGGCTGCTGAGCGCCAAGGAACGCCCTCAGACGAGTGCCAGTCGTCTGTTGAAGTCAGGCAGAGGTCCTTGTTAAAACAAACCCTCCTCCTCCTCCTCCTCCTCCTCCTCCTCCTCCTCCTCCTCCTCCTCCTCCTCCTCCTCCTCCTCCTCCTCCTCCCTCTGCTGCTTATGGTGGTTGTGGTGGTGGGAATCTGGCCCATCACAAAATCCAGAGGAGGAGCCGCGCCTCGGGAGCCGCACGCTGCCTGCTTGCTAGCCATGCTCGCCGCGCGTGTGGCCGCGCTGCGGCCCGCGCCCGTGACCCGCCTGGGTGTCCAGCAGGGCCTTGCCGCCTTCCAGCGGGGCCTGGGCGCGCAGGATGTGCAGACCAGGAATTCAGGAGCGAAAGAAGGACGTACACACATGAATCCACTCGACTAGACGTACGAGTGACCATTCGCCGGAGTGATTTTTGGTGCGGGCACAGATGGGTCCCCAGATGGCTGAAAACGAAGCAGCAGCAGCTGCTTGCGCGCCCAGGTTTGGCCCCCCCGCGGCCCCCCAAAAAGTCGCGCACCAAAGGTCACTCTTACCCAGGGTCACTCTTGCGTATAGCCGATCCACGTTGGTTTCGAAAGTGCGCATTGCGCGAACGTTCGCGAAGCAAGGGTGGCCTCGCGGATCGGGGGACCGTATTCGTGTACGTGGTTGGGCGCGTACGTCATATGTGGGCTCCCGAGGAATGCCGCGACGCTGAAGACGCTGCAGATCCGCATGAAGGCACCCTGACAACCCAGAAACGACTCATATTCCTGGCGATTGCTGTTCCCAACCATCCGTTGGTGTTGGGTCTTCGTTTTGAAGAGAGCGCCCCGCGTCTCCTCTTTCCTCCTCCCCCCCTTCCTCCTCCCCCTCCGTGCCTCTGCCCTCCGCATCTCGTCTTGGCACAGCCCTAACACGTTCCGCGGCCCCACAGGGAGCTCCACCGAAGGCCTCAGTAGCAGCGTTCGCATTCGGTTTCCCCACCCAGTACAGCGCTTCGCGGCCCCATAGGGAGGTGTCCGCATGTGGTTGCCCCACCCAGTACAGGGCTTCGTGGCCTCATAGGGGCCCTTACCGAACGCCTCAGTGGCGGTGTTCGCATGCGGCTTCCCCATTCAGTAGTCACAGTTACAGCGTTTCGTGGGCCCATAGGGAGCTCCACCGAAGGCCTAAGTTGTGGTGTTCGCATGCGGTTTCCCTGCACAGGTACAGCGATTCGCGGCACCATAGGGAGCTCCACCGGGGGCCTCAAAGGCGGCGGTCGCATGTGGTTCCCCCGCCCAGTACAGTTTTTCGTGGCCCCATGGGGAACTCCACCGAAGACCTCCGCGGCAGTGTCCGCATGCGGTTCCCCCACCGTGTACAGCGCTTCGTGGCCCCATAGGGAGCTCCACCGCAGGCCTCAGTGGCGGTGTCCGCATGCGTATCCCTCACCCAGTACAGCGCTTCGTGGCCCCATAGGGAACTCCACCGAAGGATTCAGTGGTGGTGTTCGCATGCGGTTTTCCCTCCCAGTACAGCGTTCCGTGGTCCCATAAAGGAGCCTCACCGAAGGTTTCAGTGGCGATGTCCGCATGCGGTTCACCCACGCAGTGCAGCGTTTGTGGCCTCATAGGGTGCTCCACCGAAGGCCTCAATGGCGGTATCCGCATGCGGTTCACCCACCCAGTGCAGCGTTTGTGGCCCTGCAGGGAGCTCCACCGAGGGCCTCAGTGGCGGTGTCCGCATGCGGTTCACCCACGAAGCACAGCGTTTCGTTGCCCCATAGGGGGTTTAACCGAAGGCCTCAGTGGCGGTGTCCGCATGCGCGTGCCCCGCCCAATACAGCGCTCCGTGGCCCCACAGGGAGCTCCACAAAAGGCTTCAGTGGCGGCGTTCGCATGCGGTTGCCCCGCCCAGTACAGCGCTTCGTGGCCCCATAGGGAGCTCCACCGAAGGCTTCAGTGGCGGCGTTCTCATGCGGGTCCCCCGCCCAGTACAGCGCTTCGTGCCACAATGGGGCGCTCCAATGAAGGCCTCAGTGACGGTGTCCGCATGCGGTTCCCCCACCCAGTACAGCGCTTCGCGGAGTTTGCATGCGGTTCCCCCACCCAGTGCAGCGCTTCGTCGCCGCATAGGGAGCTCCTTCGAAGGCCCAAGTGGCGGTGTCCGCATGCATCTCCCCCACTCAGTACAGCATTTCGCGGCCCCATAAGGAGTTGTCCGCATGTGGTCTCCTCACCCAGTACAGCGTTTCGTGGCCCCATAGGGAGCTCCACCGAAGGCCTCAATGGCGGCGTTCGCATGCGGCTTCCCCACCCAGTACAGCATTTCGTGGCCCCATAGGGAGCTCCACATAAGGCCTCAGTGCAACGTTTTGTGGCCCCATAATGAACTCCACCGAAGGCCTCAGTGGCGGCGTTCGCATGCGGCTTCCCCACCCAGTACATCGCTTCACTGCCCCGTATCCACCGAAGGCCTCAGTGGCGGTGTCCGCATGTGGTTCACCCACTAAGTGCAGCGTCGGTGGCATCATAAGGTGCTCCACCGAGGGCCTCAGTGGCGGTGTCCGCATGCGGTTCACCCACGAAGCACAGCGCTTCGTGGCCCCATAGGGAGCTCTACCGAATGCCTAAGTGGCGGTCTTCGCATGCTGTTCCCCCACCCAGTGCAGCGTTCCGTGTCCCCATAGGGAGTTCAACCGAAGGCCCCCAGTGGCAGTGTCCGCATGCGGTTCTCCCTCCCAGAACAGCGTTTCGTGGCCCCGTAGGGAGCTCCACCGAAGGCCTCAGTGGCGGCGTTCGCATGCGTTGCCCCGACTCAGTACAGCGCTTCGTGGCCCCATAGGGAGCTCCACCGCAGGCCTCAGTGGCGGTGTCTGCATGTGGTTCCCCCATCCAGCACAGCGCTTCGTAGCCCAATAGGGAGCTCCACCTAAGGCCCCAGAGCGTCTCCCCCACCCAGTGCAGCATCTCGTGGCCCCATCGGGAGTTCCACCGGAGGCCCCATTGGCGGCCCTGCCCCATTGCGGCGGACCCCTCACGTTTCGTGGCCGCAGAGTGGGTTCCACCTGAAGCCCCCGTGTCAGCGCCCACATGGCGGCCCCGCCCCATCTCGGCACACCCTTCGCATACCTCGTCGCCCCATGAGGAGATCCCCCGAAGGCGATGCACGCAACGACGGTATTCACAACTCTGCATGGTTCGGTCCTTCGCCAGGGTAACTTCATCGTTTTTTCACCCTTTAGGTTATTTGTAAGTCGGGCCTGTCCCTCTACAGGGGGTTGTCGGGGGACCATTTTTTGAGTATTCTTGGGCATCTTCTGAATATGTTTGACCATTTGTTATTTTTCGTCGAACCCCCCCCCTGTAGGGGGACACGCCCGACTTAACCCTTTAGGTCATTTATCGACTTCGGCCCTCCGGAGCCACACACACACACACATCCTCGGACCCGGGGGGCCGTCGCAAACGGGCCTCGGTCGGAAAAATACCCCGTGCGAAGGGGTGAACGTCCTTGGGGCCGCGCATTCAAGATAATCACATCGTTGGAGGAGGAGGAGGAGGAAAAGGAGTAGGAGGAGGAGGAGGAGGAGGAGGAGGAGGGGAGGAGAGGAGGAGGAGGAGGAGGAGGAGGGGGGGAGGAGGAGGAGGACAGGAGGGAGGAGGAGGAGGAGGAGGAGGAGGAGGGAGGAGGGGGAGGAGGAGAGGAGGGAGGAGGAGGAGGACGAGGAGGAGGAGGAAGGGGGAGGAGGAGGAGGCGCAGGAGGGGAGGAGCGGAAGGAGGAGGGGAGGAGGAGGTCAGGTCAGGGACACAGACCCGCGTGGACTCCTTGGGTCGGCGCTGGCCTCCCCCCCCTCCGCACCTCGGGGCGCGCCTCCGGCGCCGCCCCCGGCGCTCCGCGCAGGGGGGGGGAGGTAATGTCGAGTCGGGCGCGTCCCTCTACAGGACGAATATTCAAAAATAATAACAACTCGCCCAGGGGCGATTTTTTGACTGTTTGGGAATCGATTCGGAATATTTGGGGGGGGGTTTTACTTTTCGTCCACAATCCGCCTGTAGGGGGACACGCCCGACGTAATGGTAATGTGGAAGGAGGGTCTCGCGGCGACCCAAGAAATCCGCACGGAGTTTTGAAATTGTGGGCTTATGCCTTCTGTTGCGCCTCCAGGCCATCAACAACATGAAAAAGATCACGAAGGCCATGAAGATGGTCGCCACGGCCAAGTTCAAGAAGGACATGAAGAACATGGAAAACGGGATGCCCTTCGGCAAGCCTGTGCTGGACTTGATGGAGAGGCTGCCACGACAGGAGAAGGCGGGGCCCATCACTTACCTCGCCGTCACTTCCGACAAGGGCCTGTGCGGCGGCGTGAACTCGGCGGTGGCGAAACAGGTGAGGCTGGGCCTGGCGGACGAGGAGGCCAAGGGCAACGCCGGGAAGATCTTCATTCTGGGAGGCAAGGGAGTGTCCTCTATGAAGCTCAAGCTCGGGGACCGATTCAACTACTCGTTCGAGGAGGCGAGCAAGATGCCGTGGACGTTCGCCACCGCCTCGCTCGTGGCCGAGCGGCTCGTGGCCTCGAGGCCTGCCCGCCTCAAGATCGTCAGCAACAACTTCAAGTCCATGGTGGCCTACGACACCACCGTCAAGCACACGATCACCCTGGAGGAGGCGCAGACGATGGACAAGGCAGAGTGGTCCAAGGCTCGACCAAGCGCAAAAGCAGCACGAGCAACAGCCTGCGGAGGTCCCGCGAGGACTCCCCGGGCCGACGCCGGACCCCCTTTCCCACACCCGTGGCGGCGCCTCTGGTGCTGCCCCCAGGACTTGGCATCGCTCGGACGTGTGCATTTATCCTTCGGCGAGGACCATCGAGGAGCATCCTTGATGATTTGGCGAAACAGCCACGCACGAAACCGAAAAAAACACAGGGAATGGACGTCCGAGCGATGGCCAGGGGAGGGGTGCTGAGAGGGGGAGCCTCCGAAGATTGCGCTTGTTTTTTGTTGTGTCGGCGTGTTCCGCCAAAGGCGATGGACGTGTACTCCTTCGAGCCGTCCATCTACGAGGTGTGGGCCGACCTGCACGAGTTCTACTACGGGTGCGCGGTGTACACCGCCTTCCTGCAGAGCTCTACGACGGAGACGGCGCAGCGGATGAGCGCCATGGAGAACGCCTCGAAGAACGCGGGCGAGATGTACGAGAAGGTCTCGCTCATGTTCAACCGGGCGCGGCAGGCGAAGATCACCACGGAGCTGTGTGAGATCATCAGCGGCGCCTCGGCGGTGTAGGAAGGGCGCTTCTCTCCGCAGCAGGCAGCCACACGCTACCACCACGCCCGCGCAGGACCATCTGGAGCCCCACTGGGGCGGTGCACGGATCCCTCTTCCTGGCCTCGGCCAGGCGGGTCTCTGCACCGGCCAGGAGCTGTGGTGGTGCATTGATGCCGTCTGCGCTTCCTCCGCTCAGCCTCCCTCCCCACCCTTCTTCCTCCTCCTCCTCCTCCTCCTTCTCCTCCTCCTCCTCCTCCCCCTCCTCCTCCTCCTCCTCCTCCTCCTCCTCCTCCTCCTCCTCCTCCTCCTCCTCCTCCTCCTCCTCCCGACGCCCGATGCCCCACGCCGTCTGCTCTCTCCCTCCCCCGCCCCCCCTGCCGCAGCCTCCCTCTGGCCGGCCTCTCGCGGCACGCGCAGCTCTGAGATAGTTTCCGCCGAAAGAAGCGCGGCGCCGCCGCGTGGGCCCCCGGCAGCAGGCCCATCGCACCCCCGAGGCGCCCGGCGTGCGTGTTGCAGGCCACAGGGCACCGGCCGCCCGGGCGCCACAGAGCACCAATCCTGGGGCACCTGCCACAGGGCACCGGTCACATGGAGGAGGAGGAGGAGGAGGAGGAGGAGGAGGAGGAGGAGGAGGAAACGACAGAGGAGGAGGAGGAGGAGGAGGAGGAGGAGGAGGAGGAGGAGGAGGAGGGCGACGGCGACGGCGAGCAGGAGGAGGAGGAGGAGGAGGAGGAAGAGGCGGAGAAGGAGGAGGAGGAGGAGGAGGAGGAGGAGGAGGAGGGCGACGACGAGCAGGAGGAGGAGGAGGAGGAGGAGGAGGAGGAGGAGGAGGAGGAGGAGCAGGAGGAGGAGGAGGGCACCAGCCACATGGCACCTACCACAGGGCACCACGGCGCCCCAAGCATCGGGCGCTGACCCTGGGGCACCAGCCACGGAGCACAGCGCGCGAGCGGCCACGGAGCACCGACCAGGAGCACGGGGGAAACCAGCCAGAGCGCACCGAGCGGGAGCGGACTGACAGCACCGACTGGGAGCGGGGAGACCGTGTGGAGGAAAGGGAATAGAGTTCTTGTGAACATTCATCGTCCCTCCAGCGACGGGGTCCTCGGCCTTCTCTGGCATGGCTTCGAGGAGGAGTGGGGGGACGGGGAGGGGCGAATAGGCGCGGGGGGTCGGTTTTATTCGTGCTGCTGAAGCCCTTCACGCGGATCTTGCGCATCTTGGGCGCAGCGGCCTTTCCAGTTCGAATTTGCCGTCGCTGACTGGGGAGGCTGAAACCAGTGCCTCGCCTGAGACATCCTCGCGAACTGCTCCGAAGGCAGCCGATGTTGAGCACGCAAACAGGCAAACCGCCTGAGACATCCCCACAATCTGGGCGCGAACGGGCCCGTGCAATACCCCTGGCGCCCGCCCTTGGGGAGGCTGAAACCAGCGCCTCGCCTGAGACATCCTCGCAAAACGGCCCCGACGGCAGCGGATGTTGGGCACGCAAACAGGCAAACCGCTTGAGACTCCCCACAACCTGGGCGCGAACGGGCCCGTGCAATACCCCTGGCGCCCGCCCTTGGGGAGGCTGAAACCAGCGCCTCGCCCGAGACATCCTCGCAAAACGGCCCCGACGGCAGCGGATGTTGGGCGCGCAAACAGGCAAACCGCTTGAGACATACCCACAATCTGGGCGCGAACGGGCCCGTGCAATACCCCTGGCGCCCCCCCGCTGGGGGAAGCTGAAACCAGCGCCTTGCCTGAGACATCCTCGCAAATCCGAGTGCACTTCAGTGTGAGCTGAGAGCGAGTCTGAGGCTCATGGCGCGAGCTTTGTTGCTCTGGTAGTGAGTGCGCTTACATGTTAGTGAGTCGGAGTATGAGTCAGACTAGATGTGAGTGAAACATCGTATGAGTAACCTCAGTCTGATTAATCTTGGGTATGAGAAGTCCTGCGAATGTGTGTAAGCTGGGGAAAGCGACTCGGAATGTGAGCGAGTCGGTATGTGAGTGATCCCGAGCATGAGAAATCTGAGCACCAGTAATCTGAGAGCGAGTGCAACCGAGTATGAGTTAGTCTGAGTATGAATGAGTCTACATGTGAGTGAATCAGAGAATGATGACCTGAGGGTGGGAGGTTCCTGTGTGTGTGTGTGTTCGCTCCGCGCGGTCAAAGAAATAACAAGAAATCCATCCTCAGGATATGGGGCATCAGACTTGATGTTCGGATGCCCGTGCGGTTTTTTCGGATCGTCGACTTCGGTGCCCCTCCTGGCGCGGTCCGCGCGCCAGGGAGGGCAGTCCATCGCCGATCCAAGACATCCGCGCGTACCTGGGATATTTATATCTACGCGTGTGTCGTTTGTTCAACCTATGTCGATGCGTGGTGTGCTTTTTGATTGACTTTGTCACTCCGAAGCCAGGTCGGGCAGTGACACAGCCATGACCGGGCAGGAGGTTGGGCCAACCGTTATTATGCAATTGCGTGGATAGTGGCCTGCACAGGAAGCTTCCAAAAGCCCACCCAGCCGCGCGTGGTCAGTCCTGCACGGTTCTGAGAGTTGTATCGTGTATTTTTGTTGGGGTGCTCGCATCGTATAGCCTGAATGGGCACAAGCGCACCAGATGCTACGCTAGCCCAGTTAACAATCAAGCAAGTATGTCAGAGCAAAGATGCGGCTAGCCCAGTTAACAATCAAGCAAGTATGTCAGAGCAAAGATGCGCCGCCGTTGGATCTGTGTTATCCCGCTGCGACGAGGTAAGGTATGACACCCCTGCTGCAGAATGCCGTAAACAGCTGCACGCTGTCCGCGACGGGGGGCCACGGTGGGCTCCCGAGTTCGGCGGGTCCGGCTCCTCACCAGGCGTACAGTCGGGGCGTTGACCTAAGGAACCCTAAATAAGGAACGAGGCCGCTTTTTTCATCTTTTTTCCATAAGTTAACTTTCGATCTCCTGTCGAAAACATAAGGAACGCCCGAGGCAAGCTGTGAAAAACTTAGTTAAGGAACGCGGAGCCCCTCCCCAACGAGAAGGGTTCCCTCTTCAGGGCCCCGACTGTCTGTACGGACAAGTGGAGTCAGAAGGTAGAAGTCGGCTCTGGGAAAGGGGTCGATCGAGTGTTCTGGGGCCTCATCTTTAGCATCACGCAGCGCGGCATCGGAGGTGCAGGCCCTCATCTCGACCGTTCTCGTTGTCCTCGGGAGATCTCTTACCTCATCAGCATCAGTGCCGACACCACAGCGTGGAGTCCACTCCATGCTCGGTGCGCTGAGGCGCGGTGTCCAAGGGAGTGCCTCGAGAGGGCAAGCAGTCACCCCGAATTCGGAAACTGGAACATATACATGACCAGTTGCGGGCCGTTTTTCAGTCCTGCGACTTTTCGAGGGTCGCGGACGACGTCGGGGTGGACTGGTGTATACTTTGTTTCCCCGTTTCGCCGGGGAAGCAACGAAACATGTATACACCAGGATCCCGTGTACACCAGGATCTGCTTTCCTGTGCGAACTTCAATGCGGGGCCAGACAAAGCGTCGGTGTAAAGAGAGTTCGGCTCCTCACAAACATCGTCCAACAGGCTCGATCCTGGATCGCCGAGAGGGGGAGCTCCGCCGCCCCCAGCGGCGCGAGGATAGCCGCGCTTTGGCAAGTCGCGGCCCGGGCCGCTGGGCCATACACTTGGCATCTCTCGGACGTGTGCATTTTTTTCCTTCGGCGAGGACCATTGAGGAGCATCCTTGATCATTCGGCGAAAAAACCACGCACGAAACCGAAAAAAGCACAGGAAATAGACGTCCGAGCGAAGGCTCGATCCTGGATCGCCGAGAGGGGGAGCTCCGCCGCCCCCAGCGGCGCGAGGATAGTCGCGCTTTGGCACGCCGCGGCCCGGGCCGATGGCCAGTACAACCTTCTCCAAAAGGGCGGCGCCGGGGCGCAGCAAAGACGGCCGCGCGCCGCGGGGCGCGTGCGGCAGGCCGGGCGACCCAGGGAGAAGGAGGAGGATCAGGAGGGAACAAAAACACACAGACACAATCAATCTGGAAAGGATGGGAAAATATGGGGGATCCTGTTATTTGGGGAAAACCTGGGAACAAAAACACACAGACACAGAAAATATAGGAAAATCTGGGAAGTGTGGGGGGGAAGACAAGAACCCAGAAGATATGGGAAACTATGGGGAGTCCTGTTATTTGTGTATCTTTATTTGTGTGTCCCCGGGCCCCTTCAGAGGAGGGGGACACGGGGGGGAGTCCGCGGCGGTTCAGGCGGGCCGTGTGCCCGTCGGACCCGCGCCCCTGGCTGCGAGGTCTATACTCTGGACGGGACAAGAATCGGGGGAGAGGGCGACCAACCTTCCGACGGAGCGTCCCCATCCCCCGCGACCACCCCCTCCACTCGCGTCCACAGTTCTCAAGCCTGACGGCGCGCGCCCATCCCCACCCCCCCCGAAACCAAGGGGGGGGCGGGGGGAGCGATCATTGTCCATGCGGAGTGCACCCTCCTGACGTCACGCTTGTTGTTTTTGTTTGTGCGTAGCGTGTCCCCTCTGGGCCGGGCCCCTCGTGCCACAAGATGGAAAAGGCCGAGCAGGAAACGACAGAGGAGGAGGAGGAGGAGGAGGAGGAGGAGGAGGAGGAGGAGGAGGAGGAGGAGGAGGAGGAGGAGGTGGAGGAGAGATCCCTCGGGCCAAGAGGCGGAGAGAGCCGAGCAGACAACGGGGGAGCTCTTCTGGCCGCGGGCGAGCCTCGGCCTCGAGGAGGTGAAAAAGGGAGGGGGCGGCCCGCAGATCTCGGAGCGGCTCCTGAGCCCGGACTGGCCCTCGGCTCTGCATCCTCGGAGTTCGCTGGAGTTGTTTTTTGTTGTCCAGCCCTCCCGTGTTGACTTGGGTCCTCGTTTGGAAGGGGGGGCACTCGAGAAGATAGAGAGTGAAGGAACGGCCCGAACATCGGAGCGGCTCCTGAGCCCGGGCTGGCCCTCGGCTCTGCATCCTCGGAGTTCGCTGGAGTCTTTTTGTCCAGCCCTCCCGTGTTGACTTGGGTCCTCGTTTTGAAGGGGAGGCACTCGAAACGATGTAGAGTGAAGGAGCGGCCCGAACATCGGAACGGCTCCTGAGCCCGGGCTGGCCCTCGGCTCGCGGCTCTGCATCCTCGGAGTTCGTTGGAGTCTTTTTTGTCCAGCCCTCCCGTGTTGACTTGGGTCTTTCTTTTTCAAGGGGGGGCACTCGAGAAGATAGAGAATGAAGGAACGGCCCGAACATCGGAGCGGCTCCTGAGCCCGGACTGACCCTCAGCTCTGCATCCTCGGAGTTCGCTGGAGTCTTTTTGTCAAGCCATCCCGTGTTGACTTGAGTCTTCGTTTCGAAGGGGGGGCACTCGAGAAGATAGAGAGTGAAGGAACGGCCCGAACATCGGAGCGGCTCCTGAGCCCGGACTGACCCTCGGCTCTGCATCCTCGGTGTTTGTTGGAGCTTTTTGTCCAGTCATCCCATGCTGACTTGGGTCTTCGTTTTGAAGGGGGGACATTCGAAAAGATAGGTGAAGGAACGGCCCGAACATCGGAGCTCCTCCTGAGCCCGGACTGGCCCTCAGCTCTGCATCCTCGGTGTTGTCTGGAGTTTTTTTGTCCAGCCATCCCGTGTTGACTTGGGTCGTCGTTTGGAAGGAACAGCGCCCCGCGTTCCCTCCTTCCGCCTGCTTCCTCCCGCCCCCTCCCTCCTCCCATCCCTGCCTCCGCCCTCCGCATGTCTGTGTGTTCGGCGCCTCGTGGCCCCGTAGGGAGCTCCACCGAAGGCCCCAGCGGCAGGGTCCGCATGGCGGCCCCGCACCCGCCCCCAGGAGGAGTGATTGATGAGGTAGTAGGAGGATGATGAGGAATATGAGGAGAGGAGGAGTAGTATGATGAGGAGTAGGAGGGATGTAGGATGAGGAGTAGGAAAGAGGAAGGATGGAGGAGGAGGATGAGGTAGGAGGAGGAGGAAGGGATGAGGAGGAGGAGAGAGGAGGAGGAGGAGGAGGAGGAGGAGATGGAGAGGAGTAGGAGGAGGAGAGGATGGAGGAGGAGGAGGAGGAGGATGAGGAGGAGGAGGATGTTGTGGAGTGAGGAGGAGGAAGGAGGAGGAGTAGGTTGAGGAGGAGGAGGTGGAGGAGGGGAAGGAAGAGGAGAGGAGGAAGAGGAGTAGCGGAGGAGGAAGGAGGCTGGAGGATGAGGAGGAGTGGTGGAGGAGGAGGTGGAGGGAGGAGTAAAGGAGGAGGAAGGAGGAGGAGGGGTTAGGAGGAGGTGTAAGGATGAGTTGAGGAGGAGTTGTGAATGAGGAGGTGTGGAGGAGGTGGAGGAGGATGGAGAATGATGAGGCATATCGTCGCGTCGTCTCTTTTGTCTCGTGGGCTCAATTGGCGGCCCCTCCCGCGCTTCCCCATGTCCCAACCCGGCGGAGTGAGTTCCAACCGAAGTCAGGAGTCCTCTGGCAGGGATGGGCGGCGACTGACGTCTGAAGGAACACTCAGCTGCACAACCATACTTTCTCACACCACTACACCTCCACACGTCCTCGTCCTAATCCTGCTGCTCCTCCCCCTCCTCCTCGTCCGCCTCCTTTTCCTCCTCCTCCTCCTCCGCCCCCTCCTCCCCCTCCTCCTCCTCTTCCTCCTCCCGGGCGCCCTGCGGCGGCCGACCGGAGCAGCCACACGCAAGACGCGCGGGGGCAAGGCTCTCGGCGAGACAACTGGCGAGCGTGCGACCAATGGTGAGCGTTTTTTCCAAACCAACCTGTGTTGTTGGGTCCTCGTTTTGAAGAGACGGTCCCCGCGTTCCTCTCCTCCTCTCCTCCTCCCCTCCTCCGTCCTCCTTCCTCCGTTTCCTCCCTGCGTTTCACCCACCCAGTACAGCGTTTCATGGCCCCATAGGGAGCTCCACCGGAGGTTCCAGGTCCACCGTCCGCATGCGCCCCCCCACCCAGTACAGCGTTTCGTGGCCCTCCTCCCCCTCCTCCCTGCGTTTCACCCACCCAGTGCAGTGTTTCGTGGCCCCATAGGGAGCTCCACCGGAGGTTCCAGGTCCACAGTCCGCATGCGTCTCCCTCACCCAGTACAGCGTTTCGTGGCCCTCCTCCCCCTCTTCCTTGCGTTTCACCCACCCAGTGCAGCGCTTCGTGGCCCCATAGTGAGCCCCACCGAAGGTCCCACCGGCACCATTCGCATGCGCCGGCGACCGCCCAGCACAGCCCTTGCTCCCTGCGTTTCACCCACCCAGTACAGCGCTTCGTTGCCCCATAGGGAGCTCCACCGCAGGTCCCAGTGGCACCGCCCGCATGCGTCCGCCACCACCCAGCACAGCCCTTGCTCCCTGCGCTTCACCCACCCAGTACAGCGCTTCGCGGCCCCATAAGGGGCTCCAGCGAAGGACCAAACGGCATCGCCCGCATGCGTCCGCCACCACCCAGCACAGCCCTTGCTCCCTGCGCTTCACCCACCCAGTACAGCGCTTCGTGGCCAAGGAACGCCATCGAAGAAGATATTCATAATTGCGGTACTTACAACTGCATATGGTTGGGTCCTTCGCCAGGCTAATTTTGTTTTCGGCGTCTCGACAAAGGGCGGCAAGGTGGGGGGGAGAGGGCGGGGTCTGGCTCCAGACCTCTGCTTCGTGCGACTGTTTGCAAGAGTGCGTCCTCTGGGGGAGACTCCACCCGCTCGAGACAGGCGCCAAAAAGCAGCCAAGATCTACTCCATAGGGGTGGGTGGGGGTCCGTTCCGATCGGCAAAACAATTATCCTGGCGAAGGACCCAACCATGTGCAGTTGTGGGTGCCGCAATTGTCAAAGTCATCCTCGGTGAAACTCCCTATGGGGCCACGGAGCGCTGTTCTGGGTGAGTGGTGTGTCAAGTAAGGTTTCCGGGACGCATGCGGACGGTCCCACTGGGGGCTTCGGTGGAGCTCCCTATGCGGCCACGAAGTGTTGTATTGGGTTGGTACAAATGCCTAATTGGGCTTCCGGGACGCATGCGGACGGTTCCACGGGGGGCTTCGGTGGAGCTCACTAAGGGGCCACGGAACGTTGTGCTGGGTGGGTAAATATGCCACGTTGGGCTTTCGGGACGCATGTGGACGGTGGCACTGGGGCCTTCGGTGGAGCTCCCTATGGGGCCACGAAACGCTGTATTGAGCGGGCTGGACGCATGTGGACTATGGGGCCACGAAACGCTGTACTGAGTGGGGGGGCGCGTGTGGACGGTGGCACTGGGGCCTTCGGTGGGGCTCCCTATGGGGCCATGAAGCGCTGTAACTGAGGTGGGGGGGGGGGCGCATGTGGAAAGGTGGCAACTGGGGCTTATTCGGTGGAGTTCCCTATGGGGCCGACGCAACGCTGTACTTGAGGGGGTGGGGACGCAATGGGGGTGGGGGGGGGGTTGACCTGGCACTGGAAATGGGGGCCATGGGGCCTTCGGTGTAAGCTCCCTGTGGGGGCCACGAGGAAAGAAAAGGAAAGAAAAGAAAAGGAGAGCGCTGTACTGACTGGGGGGGACGCATGTGGACGGTGGCACTGGGGCCTTCGGTGGAGCTCCCTATGGGGCCACGAAGCGCTGTACTGAGTTGGGGGGACGCATGTGGACGGTGGCACTGGGGCCTTCGGTGGAGCTCCCTATGGGGCCAGGCGCGAGATTACGCAAACGGATTTATGTGGGTGGGGTGACGCATGTTGACGTGGCACAGGGGCCTTTGTTGGAGCTCGTCTCCTCTATGGGGCCACACGCAAACGCCTGTACTGATGGGGGGGGACGCATGTGGACGGTTGGCAACTGGGGCCTTCCGGGTGGAGCTCTCTATGGAGTCCACGAAAGGCGCTGTCCTTAGTAGGGTGAGCGCATGTGGACGGTGGCACCATCGGTGGAGCTCCCTATGGGGCCACGAAGCGCTGTAATGAGTGGGGGGGACACATGTGGACGGTGGCACTGAGGCCTTCGGTGGAGCTCCCTATGGGGCCACGAAGCGCTGTACTGAGTGGGGGGGACGCATGTGGACGGTGGCACTGGGGCCTTCGGTGGAGCTCCCTATGGGGCCACGAAGCGCTGTACTGAGTTGAGGGGACGCATGTGGACGGTAGCACTGTGACCTTCGGTGGGGCCCCCTAGGGGGCCAGGAAACGCTGTACTGAGTGGGGGGGGCGCATGTGGACGGTCGCACTGAGGGTCCTCGGTGGAAAACCTCGTATGGGCTACGAAGGCGCTGTACCGTGGTGGGTGAACGGCAGGGAAAAGAGGTGAGGAGGGGAGGAGGATGGGGAGGAGGAGAGGAGAGGAGAGGAGAGGACAAGGAGAGGAGAGGAGTGGAGTATAGTAGATGAGAGGAGAGGAGAGGAGAGGAGAGGAGGACAGGAATAGGAGAGGAGAAGAGAGGAGAGGAGAGGAGAGGAGAGGAGAGGAGAGGAGAGGAGAGGAGAGGAGAGGAGAACGCGGGGCGACGTCTCTTCAAAACGAGGACCCAACAACACAGGTTGGTTGGGAATGAATCATAGACGATCACCAACGCCAAATGCGTGGCTGTGCCCTACGCCAGGATGAATTCCAGCCGCTCCGTGCTGAGTTGGGCCCTCGCTTTGACTCCGCGCAGCGCCCTGCCTCGTCTCTTTGCGGCGAGCGAAGGGAGGGGCAGCGAGAAGGAGAAGGCCCTCCTCAGAAGGCTCGGAGGTGCCCCGGCCTTCTGAGAAGTTTCCTAAGCTCGACGTCGCCCAAACATACTAATTTCCTAAGCTCGGCGTCGCCCAAGCATACTCATACTAGGTGTGCGTCGCCCCCCCAGGGGCGACGCGCGCACCGAGGAATCTTCTAGCATATGCGTCGTGGCGGGCGCTTCCTGGCCACACCGCTCGGGAAACGATGCACTACACGATGGGTATACTAGATGGTCAGGTCGGAGGCGCGCCTCCAAGGAGGACATCTAGCACCAGTATGTCTCTGTGCGCCCCTCAGGCCTCCCCCGAAGAAGCAGGACACTTCTCTGAAGGCGCGAGGGCTCCCGAGAAGTCCCGCCGCCATCGGAGGAGGCCGTTCTCCTCCTCGTTTCCCCCCCCTCGCTCGCCGCCGCTCCTCTCCTCCTCCCCTCCCTGCGTCTGCCACCCGCATGCTCATCTCGGCACATCTCCCTCCCACGCCCCGTGGCCCCACAAGGGAGCTGCACCCCAATGGGGGCTCGTCCACAGCCTCCCCCCAGCCCACTTCGGCACACCCCTCGCACGCGTCGTGGCCCCACAGGGGGGGCCCACCGAAGCTGCCAGGGGGCAGGGCCACTCGGCGTTCCCCAGAACGTGTCGGCACACCCCGCACATGCTTCGTGGCCTCATATATGATAGGGAGCTCCACTGAAGGGCTCCGTGGGACCAAACGCAGAGTGCCCCCCAGCCCATTTCGGCGCACCCCTCACGCGCTTCTTGGCCCCACAAAGGAGCTCCACCTCCGGCCCCACTGATGGGCGCCCGTACGGCGACCCCGCCCCCATTCGGCGCACCCCTCACAAGGCTCGTGGCCTGCAGGGAGCTCGACTTATGGCCCTGGCGACAGGGGCCTCATGGCGGCGCCGCCCACATCAGCATACCCTTCACGAGGATCGTGGCCTCATATGGGAGCTTCGCGCACGGCCTCGGCGGGGGGTCCGCATGACGGTGCCGTCCATTTCGAAGCACCCATTGCGAGGATCGTGGCACCATTGGGAGCTTCATATATTGTGTACGGCCTATGTGGGAAAGTTGCATGCGTTTCGCTCCCCTGAGGGAGCTCCGCATACGGCTCCGGTTGGAAAGTTTGTGTGCGTCTCCCCAGTCAAGTCGGCACAGCCCTCACATGGGATGTGCATGGAGATGTTCATCACCAACGTTGCATGAAGTTGCTAAGGGTTGGGTCCCTCGCCAGGCTAATTTTCTGTTTACCTTTCAAAGAGAATCTGCAATACTCACCCTTGAAGACTCTCAGAGGTCTGGGGGCACAGGGACACTCCACTCAGTTCATTCGGCACGGTTGCGGCTGTTATGCTGCGGCGTTCCAATCGACGTCGCAATCTGGTCCCAAGCGTGCTCTCGACGTTAGCAGATGCTTCTCCGAAACACAGTGGACGTTTCATCCCCATTTGGACACGCCCACGCGGCCACCTGTATGCCTCGGGTCTGGATTACCATCGCCGCGGCGCCACGTGGGCGCATCGGGAGGCAAAGGGGGAGGGGGGAGCCAGCGTCGCAACCTTGCACCCTTCACGGCACGCGCCCGGGTCGTGGATGTCGCCGTGGATGCCCCCGTCGTCGCCGTCGCGGTTGTCACCGCCAGCGTCACTCTCCGCACGGCGCCGTGACTGGATCGAGTGGTCGCCGATCGACCTCCAGCGAACCTCATGGGGCGAGCCTAGCCGGCCCTGCCTACCGGGGTGCAGGGATGCCCCTCGGCGCCGGGGGCCTCTGCCTCGACGCACGCTGCGGGGGCGGGCTCTCGGGTGCCGAGGCGGGCCCGCCTCTCTTCGGCGGCCTGCAGGAGTCGGGGGCTCAGACGCCGGCCTCGCGCCTTCCCGATCGAGGTCGCGCCCTTGCTGCGGTCGGTGGCCGCCTGACCCCGCCGACCCGCGAGCCTGCGGGGCCCCCACCTAAATGAGGACGAGGATGATCGGCGCATGTGCAATTGAATTCGAGCTGAAAATAGGATATTCAACCGTCCAAGATATTGAAGAATTCGGTGGGAGGCTGGAATACATAGCGCATTCCATATTCAGTTCAAAGTAATTGCCAACTAGAGTCGGCGAACTTCCCTTTGAAATCCGATTGAGAAGCAAATAGAGATAGAATGTTCAAGAATTGAGCGGGAGGCTGGGATCGGTGCACTTCCCATTGAATTCCGAATGGAAATTTATGCGAGCATTGAGAAATGATGCGGGGGGTTGGGATCGGCGCATGTCCGATTGAATCTTGAATTGGAAAAACAAGTAGAACAATAAAGAATTCTGCCAGGCGCTGGGACTGGTGCGTGTCTTACTGAAGTCCGATTGAAATGAAAAAAGAGTATCGAAGAGTTCTGCGGGTGGCTGGGATCGGTGCACGTCTTATTGAACTCCGATTGAGACACACATCGAATATGAAAGAATTCAGTGGGAGGCTGGGGTCGGCACGTTTGCGATTGAATTCATTTAGAAACAACACATAAGTTATCCGTCGTAGGGGCTGAAGGTGAAATAGTTGCCGGAAACCGTTTCTCTGGAAGGCACACTCCTCGTCATCATCGTGGTTGCGTCGAGCGTGTTTTGATTTATTGCACGTACGAAAACTCACAGGCCGCGGAACGTCCAGTGACATAGTAGTAGTAGTAGTAGTAGTAGTAGTAGTAGTAGTAGTAG
>CAUYUJ010000045.1:0-119131 GCA_963575745.1 Prorocentrum cordatum | reverse complement strand
CTTCCACCACGCTTCCACCACGCTCCCACCACGCCCCGGCCTCTCTTCTTGGGACCCCCCCACCCCGCAATTTCTCGCCCAAAACCGACCGACGCCCCCCACCATGCCCCCCACCGCGCTTCCACCACGCTTCCACCACGCTCCCACCACGCCCCGGCACCCCCAACCCATGGAGCCTCTGTTCTTGGGACCCCCCACCCTGCAATTTCTCGCCCAAAACCGACCGACGCCCTCCACCATGCCCCCCACCGCGCTTCCACCACGCTTCCACCACGCTTCCACCGCGCTCCCACCACGCCTCGGCACCCCCAACCCATGGAGCCTCTGTTCTTGGGGCCCCCGACCACCCCACAACCAGGAGCGCTCCAGGAGGGGTCCAAGAGGCGATTGTGGAGGCTCTAGAAAGGCGACGCGAAGTACCCCCCCCCCCCCCCACCCACCCACCCCCACCCCTCTTTCAGCGACGCCCTCCAAGATGGCATCAAAACGCGCCCAGGAGGCCCCGAGAGGCCCCCAAGATGACCCCAAGAGGCCCCCAGGAGGCCCCAAGGGGGCTCCAAGAGGCCCCCGAGAGGCCCCTAGTTCCCCCTGCCCCTCCTCGCCCTTTCCCTCTTCTTCCTCCTGCTCCTCCTCCCCCTCCTCCTCCTTCTCCTCCTCCTCCTCCTCTTCGTACTTTTCCAGGTTATCTTCCTCCTCCGTCCCCCCCCCCCTCGCCCTCCACATCCACCTCCTCCTCCTGCTCCCCCTCCTCCTCCAGCCCCCTCCTCCGATTCCTCCTCCCCCCTCCCCCTCTGGGGCTCTGGGGGTGCGACGGTTTCTCCCGCTCTTGGTTTCTCTGCATGCATCCGCACTTCTCTGATCACCTCAACTCGCCTGGGCGTGCTTTCTGGATGAGCTGGAGGGGATGCGCGAAGCGTCGAGACTTTGCAAATGTTGGGGGCGCAGCCCCACCAGCCCTCTGGGCGACAGGTGATCTGACGAACTTCCTCCGTCCGCGGACCTGGGCGGAGGGTCGAACCTCGAGGATCGGGGCTTCCTGGCCCCCAAGGGCCCCCCTCGGGCGCAGCTGGGAAAACTACTAGTGGGCTTCGGCCCCGGGGGAACTCCGGGTAAGCAACGAGAACGAGGGCGACAGCGCCCTCCCCCGAGAGATGATGAATCAGCCGGACACCCATGACTAAGCATCCTTCGGGGTCCTCACGATGAGAAAGCCGAACTTTTTCAACGGGTAGAATCCCAGAGACGGCCTCCAGAGCTCGAAACTTCAGACAAATCCGCCTGCCCAGCGGGCCCGATGCGCGTTGAAATCTCTGGCATGTGCTCGGCGCATGTTCTGCTCGCGCGCGGGGCGCCCCCTGGGAATCATCGGTCAGGGATGGTTCCCATCCGGCGGGCCGCCCAAGCAGCCCTCCACAAGGCCCCCAAACAAAGTCAAGAGGCCCCCCACAGGCCTCGCCATCGTACGAGAGAAGTCGCAGAGGCCACAGGATCACTGCAGGACGCCCAAAATGCCCTCCTGGGACCCACGGCGAGCCCTCGAACCTCCATCCTCGAGGCTCGAACTTCAAACCTCGACGTGAGAGCCGCTCGCACAGGTCGTCGTCGTCGACTGCCAGAAATCCTGATGAGCCAACTTTGGGGTCGGCGGCAGAGGCGGCAGCTTTTGAATAAAAGGCAGACGCTACGGGCCGACGGGCGAGGGCCAACGAGCATGAGCCATGTCAGGGTCGTTCATCAATGGGGGCCAATCTGCGGCTGCAATGCAAGAAACCGGCGGGACCCCATTGTGCCATTATGTAACATGGGCCCTCTCTGGGCCAACTCGGACCCCTGCATATCGGGGCCGTCTTGGGGCCCGCTTGGGTGGATAATTGGGCCCCTCGCGGCGCGATCTCTGCCACCTTCGGTCGGGGGGGGGGGAACGCCTGGGGCGCGCCCCCCTGTCGATCCACAGGGCCGTCCCCCGTCGATCCATGGGGCCAGAGATCGGGCCCAAGAGCCCTGTCGGGGCGCTCGTGGGTGCCTCCTGTTGGCCCCTGGGTCGCTCCTGGGCCCTCGCGGCCAACTCTCGGGGCCAGCTGAGGCCGCGTTGGGCACTTGCGGCTTAGCCCCGGGAAACGCATCGCGGTCTCGGGGCCCCGTCAGCCTGGAGACCCCAAACACCATCATCTCGAATGCTCAGTGGAAAAGTATTCTGGCACGGGCCATTGCGGCTGGATGCGCAAGGGGCCCGCCTGGGGGTTCAGCGCGTTGTCGCCTGCAGCCAAGCTCGCCCGAATCCTTCTTCTTCCAGCTCCGGCGGCAGAGCGCTCCAAATGCAATGGGAGCGCCGCCGCTCAGCGGCAAGAGGAACTGCGCCGATCCACGTCAACCCTGCGCTCATCGCGCGCAGCGCGTCATTGCGAATGCGGAACAACTTTTCCTATTAGAGGAGGGACATGCGCGTCGCCTAAATTTCCAGCGCCGCCACGTTAGGTCGGACATCTTCTCGGAGCCCTCGCGGCGAACGCTGTTGCGGCGTCGGTGTTAAATCGCCGCGAACGCTGCCGCGTCTGACGTGCCAAAAAGACTCCGACCCGTCTGCGATGCGCAGGTCGCGTTCGCAGCCATCAAGACGACGCCGGGGGCGAACCCGAAATCGGAACGCATCCGGCCAGGGAAACGGCGACATCCCCGGCGGCGGCTGCATCAAGAGCGGCGCGCCCCACATCATCGCACATTGGTGGGTGATTTTCTGCGAACGCGTTCAGTCCAGCATCTTGCCTCCTGATCTCTTAGGCTTGGTGTGCACCGAAGTTGTGGGATGCCTGCTGGGCCGCCGTCAACCCTGTCTGTCGACCCTGGATGTCATGTAGCTTTGCCGCGCCATCTGCGCAGCCTGGCAAAAAACATCGCAGGCAATGGCTGACGGGGTCCTGCACCGCCGTGGGCCGCAGTTGGCGCTGCGTTCGAAGTCTTGGCGCCTATGCGTCGCGCCCATGCTGGGCGCGTTGACGACATCAGTCCATGGCGGAACTCCAACGCGAAGAGCCGGTCCTTGCAATCGTCTACACCCGTCCACGCGACGCGAACGCAGACGATGCGAACGCGAACGGCAGGCCTTCGCACGCTGCTGTTTGACGGGGAACGTAGCAACACCATCCACGACAAGCAGTTGGCCCAAGTATACTTCCACTTTGTCTCGATTGCGCCAGCCGCCGTTCGGAAACCCGTTCGACGCCACTGCTTTTGACATCGCGACTGCGCCGCGCGAGCTCGGGGGACGCAGCGCGAAACGCCTGTTCGCCACAGTCACTTGACGGCCGGTCGCCACGCTTGAAGATGATTCTGCCCGTGAAAACTTCTCGAGGGACTGCCCAGAATTATACACTTCGCCGAAGAGACGTAAGAATGCCAGTAGAACCGATACTTCTCCCCGATGCCACCATCCTGCGCGTCTCGCGGGTGGCCTCGCCAGGAGCGCGTTTCTTGATTCGCGGCTACAACGGGCGTTATGGGGGGGGCCGGGGCGGGGGCATCACGCAACGCCCTCCCCGCCGTGCGGTTCCGGCGCCACCACAACGTCCGCGCGCACGACGACGACGACGACGACAACGACGACGACGACGACGACGACGACGACGACGACTGCGACGACCGACAACGGCAAGCGACGACGACGACGACGAGCGACGACGACGAACGACTGCGACGACGACGACGACGACGACGAGCGACCACGACGAGCGACCACGACGACGCCGACGCCGACGCCGACGCCGACGCCGACGACGACGACACGTCGACGACGACGACGACGAGCGACGACGACGAAGACGTCGACGACCGACGAGCAACGCCTCCGGAGGTCTCCGGAGGTTTCCCGAAGCCCTCGGAGGCCTCCTGAAGCCTCTGGAAGCTTCCAGAGACCTTGTGAAGGTCATCCGAACACCTCCGGAGGCCCTCGAAAGCATTCGAAGGCGTTTGCCAACGACGAGCGACCACGAGCGATGACCACCGACGACAACAACGACGACGACGAGGATGACGACGACGACGACAAAGACAACAACGACGACGACGAAGACGACAACGACGACGACGACGACGACGGCGACGACGATCGACAACGAGGAACGACAACGACGACGACGACGAGCGACGACGACGACAACAACGACGACGACGACGACGACCGACAACGAAGAGCGACGAGGAGTTGTGTCGAGCACATGCCTGCGAAGGGGTCCTTGCCTCCACGTGGCGTGTAAGGGGTATGCCCCCTACCTTCCTCCTCCATCCTCGTCGTCGTCGTCTTTCTCCTCCTATTGCTCTCTCTCTCTCTCTCTCTCTCTCTTTTGTGTCTCTCTCTCTCTCTCTCTCTCTCTCTCTCTCTACGAACACCACACGTGCCTGAGATCACAACATTTTGTCCGCGACCACCGCCCCTTACGCGGATCTCTATGCGGATCCCTACGAGGACCCCTCTGGGGATCCCTATGCGCATTCCCATGCGGATCCCCACGCGGATGCCCATGCGGATCCTTATGCGGATCCTTATGCGGATGCCTATGCGGACCCCCAGGCGGATCTCCATGCGGATCCCGAAGCAAATCCCTATGCGGATGCCTCTGGGGATCCCTCTGGGGATCCCTATGCGGATCCCTATGCAAATCCCTATGCGGACCTCTGTAAGGATCGCTAGAATCCCAATGCGGATCTCGATGCGGACCCCGATGGATATCTCAACACGATCCCCATGCGGATTCCTATGCGGATTTCTGTGCCGATGCCTACGACGATTCATATTCGGGTTCCTGCGAGGACCCCTATGCGCTCGGCGGCAGTGCCGGGGGGGCACTGGGGGCCAGAGCGCTACGTTACGTTATGCGGGGTGGGGGGGTGGGGGGGGGTGCAGGGGGCCATAACGCGCGTGATGGCCCAAGCCATAAAGAAGCACGCTCCAGTATTACGAATTATTTCGAACGAAAGATCGAAGGCACTCGCGTGCAAGAACACGCATCTTAGGCATTTCAACATTGAATTTTGACCACGCAAGCAAGCCGATAATCAACTTGACGCACGTTGGCCACAGCTGCTTCCACCCGAAAAAAACGCAAGAAACCCCAGAATACTGGAGGGAACGATCACTCAGCTGTTCATGTACTTGGGCTGGGGCTTTTCCATACAATATTTCAGCACATGGGGCTCCGGGTCGAAACCACACTCGCTGAACTTCAGCGGCGAGGGTCCTTCGTTGTAAAACTCAGCCTCGGCGTAATACACTGGCGTGACAGACGCGCACTGGACCAACGATTTCTCCATGTGCTGGATGGGAACCAAGAGTAGCAGGTTCAGCCGTCGTTCGTTTGACAATGAGTACTGTATTGTCGATTGACTCCGATGTTTGCGACCTCGCTTGCTATTGTCATCATATTCCAGAGATGACAGCGTCGAGGAACATGCGCTTAGTGTACCAATATGTTTGCGAATCGGTCTCAGAACGAAGGGAACGGGGTCCCTTTTCATGACTGACCCAAGCAGGGTCGAAGGCATGCTTCGCTCATGAACGTTGAACAACCATCTTGGCTTTGTTTCCTGCAGGAAGGACGGGGGCCAACACATCACACATACAAACATGAAGATCAGCAACGCGTTCATGGTGGGCGCCTAGGTCGGGAGCAGCAGCCAACATCAATTGAATCGCTGGGCCATTGTGATGCAGCACGCGAACACCAACACGTACGGAAACTATGGTAGAAATGGACAGCAACGCGAAACACGCGGGATTGGAAAGCAGCGCATCCTGAAATGGGCTGCGGGAGTGCATGCCAAGAACTGGCAGAAGCTGCCTTGACCGATCAAGGCATTGCTGATGGCGCGGGCAGGGCCTACCCTTATCCCTCAAAAGCAACGCGCAGGGGCCAATGTTGTCCCTCATGAGCCCTACGCAGGTTGGCACACGATGGGCCCACGCAAAATACACACAGGGCCCAGTCACCTATCTCAAGGGCCCCCTACGCAAAATATGCATATTCACCTAAATTGACCTCTTGGCATAACCTGGGTGCGCTTCTGGCTCCCCCCTATTCGTGATGAACTAGCAGATACCACATATCCAAATCATTTTTAACGAATGGTGCACATGATTTGGGAAACACAGCGGATGATTGCACTCAATGAGAACGAACTCTAGCGAGTCTAAGAGGGAAGTCACCCAAAAAACAGTTGATCATAGTAAGACAAGCGTGCTGCGTGTATGCGAGTATTACTATGTGACGACACCCTGCAGGGGGCCAGGGCCGTCTCGGTCCTAAGTGCAGGCAACGTTTGGCGAAGAACTCCGAAATGTAGGAAACGACGCGCGTGGTGGTTTCCCCTTCTCTGTGACGGAGGTCTGTGCACGCGTGTGCAGGCAGGGAGATCGGCGGTCACGCGCCCCGACAGGGGACCTAGAAGCAGGCTCGTGTGGCCCGCCGCGAATGGTTCGCGCCGCCTGTTGAGCACGTGGCCCAGCGCAGCGCGTGGAGCCCGCTGGGCTGCCCCGCCTAACTGCAGCTCGGCGTCCCCCCCCCTCCGGGCCCACTCGTGCGGAGACAAAAAAATACTGAGACCGCCCCTCCCCAGACCTCTCCTGGGGTGCATTCTTGCCAAAACCTCGATGAAACTCTGGCCGTGGCGACGAGGGCTCTCCAGGACACAAGCAGTGGTATCGGTATCGCTTCCTCCTCCGAGCTCGTGCACAAGGCCTCCGGTGCGGGGCGGGGACCCCGATCATCCAATCCACTTCACGCCACGCGAATTCACATGAGTGAGCAGGAGGACGCCGCCGGCGGCCCGCACCTGGCGCAACACTTCCTGTCTGAATCGTCCTCCAGGTCGCGCTGCGCGGCGGGCTTCTTCCCGGTGCGCGGCGTCCTGCCCGCGGCGCTGCGCTCCGCGGCGTCCAGGATGGCCACGCCGCCCGACGGCACCACCGCGAGACACTGGCTGGAGCCGCTGCCCGTCGGCAGCAGCTTCGAGGTGCCGGAGCCGCTGTGCGTATTCCTGATGGACGAGAGGTCGCCGCCCTCCTTCAGAGCAACAGAGAGCGGCAATCATTATGATTATTATTAGTATTGTTATTATTATTCTTATTATTATTATTATTATTATTATTACTATTTTTATTATTATCATTATTATTATTATGATTATTAGTATTAGTATCATTATTATTCTTCTTCTTCTTAGTATTAGTATTATTATTATTGTTATTATTAGTATTATTATTACTACTACTATTTTTATTACTATTATTATGGTTTTTTTTTATTATTATTGTTATCATTATTATTATTATCATTATATACATATATATGGAGACGCCCCCCCGCCAAGATCTACCTCATCGTTCTTCTGCAGGGGTCAACCTCATTCTGCCTTTTCTTCTTCGCCTCGTCGTGTAGGAAGAGGAGGAGAGGAGGAGGCGGAGAAACAACAACATAACAAAGTAACATAACATTGGAATGAGGAGAACGATTTCATCAGAGGAAGAAAACGGAGAAAGGAGGAGGAGGCTCCCGCCTGAGAGGCCCCCAAAAAACTGTCAAACAGGAAAAGGCTCCCACCTGAGAGGCCCCCCAAACAACCAAACAAGATGAGGCCTCCGCGGAAGAGGTCCCCCCAAAAAAATAAGAAGGGGGTTCTCGCCTGAGACGTCCTAAAACACCCAAACCGATGGAGGTTCCCGCCTGAAAGCTCCCTGAAAAAAAGGAACAAACACCATGCTTCTCATCCCTGTATGTATGTATATATGTATATATATACATACATACATATATATAATTACATCTACACATATATATATATATATATATATATATATATATAGCGAAAAAAGGTTCAAGAGGAGATGGCTGCCCTCGTCAATGCATCTGGGGCAGCGGCGTCGGATCTCTCCTTGAACTTTGGGGTTTTGTTTTTTGTACAATTGCAGGGATGAGAGGCGTGGTGTTTGGGTTTCTTTTGGGTTTGGGGGACCTCTCAGGCGGGATCCTCCATTTGTTTGGATGTTTGTTGACCTTTCAGGTGGGGGTTTCTTTCTGTTTGGTTGTGTTTGACCTTTCAGGCGGGGGCCTCACCTTGTTTGTTTTGTTGGGACCTCTCATGCGCGAGTTTCCTTTTATTTGTTTTTTTGAGGGGGGGCCTTTCAGGCGAAAGCCTCGTCTTCTGTGGGTTTTGGGAGGGGGACCCCTCAGGCGGGAGCCTCCTCCTGTTTTTTGGGGGCCTCTCAGGTGGAGGGCTCCTCACAGCGAGTAGTTTGGCAACCTCTCACACGGGAGCCGGCGTTGATGGCAATGGAGCTGCAATCCACGAGGGGAAATGCAAGTGGAGGGGGAGGAGGAGGACGATGAGGAGGAGGAGGAGGAGGAAGAAAATGATGATGCAGAGGAGGATGCGGCTGCGGATGCGGACGCGGAGGAGGAGGAGGCGGAGGAGGAGGAGGAGGAGGGGGGGAGGAGGAGGAGGAGGCTGAAGAAGAAGAGGAGGGGGCGGAGGAAGGAGGAGGATCATGAGGAGTCCGCGACGGGGGACTCAGCGGGAGGGGTGAAGGGAGAAGAGGAGGGCGAGGGGGAAGAGGAAGAGGAGGAGGAGGAGGATCAAGAGGAGGCCGCGACGGGATGCTCAACGAGGGAAGAAGGAGGAGGAGGAGGAGGAGGAGGAGGAGGAGGAGGAGGAGGAGGGGGAGGACGAGGAGCAGAAACAGGATCCCCCCCGCCAGCGCCCACAGGCAGGCCATCTTCGAACGGGCTCATGCCAGCTGCGGAGGAGGGAAGGCAACCTCAGAATGATAACTCTGGGCGCCATTCTCTTAACATGGGTGCGACACCCAGGGTGTAGTCAAAGGCGCAATGCCTATGTGGTATGAGGATGATAGGGGGGAAGGCACAAAAGGGCGGAATGCTCTGGCACTTAGCTGCAGGGAAGAAGAGCGCAATGCTCTAGGAGGAAGAGTGTAATACTCTCAAGCGCTGGGCGTAAGGCTCTTCGCATGGGCGTAATTCGCAGGGGTGCGATTAAGGCGCAACGCTTGCTTTCTTCAGCGTGGCGCTGATTCTCTTTGGGCGCAACGCTCTCCACGTGGGCGTAATGCCTAATGCGCACATTGAGGCGCAGCGCCTGCTTCGAGCGCAATGCTCAACGGGTACTAGAATATTGTTCATTTCTCCTGATCCACAATATTCAATTCCTCCTTGCTTGTCTCCCGCCCCTCCCTCATCGTTGCGCTGGGTCCGATGCGCCCCCCCCCCCGCCCGCGAGACCTTGGATTCTTGCGGCCAAGCGAGACAGGGGGGGCACGCCCGTCCGTCTAGGCCGCCAGGGTTCCACCATCAGCGCACGCGCACAAACGCACGCGCGCGCGCATTCGCGCGCGCGCACTTTCTCTTTCAGCAGCCAGAAGGACACCCCGCAGCAACGCGGCACGGACACTGCGCACAAAACGAAAAAACAACCTGGCCGAATGGCTTGTGCCATGCGTAGTCGATGGAGAAAAAAGAACGCGTGAGCTCAATCATGATGCCCCCCTGTCGCGGGACATTGATTTCTTTCGGCAAAACGACCGGGTGCGCAGCCCGCCCGCGCACGTGCACCGCCCAAAGCCCAGAAACGATGCAACCGTATATGTGTCATACATAATTTCTGAACAAAAAAACACCCTGCGAACTCAATGGTGATGTCCGTCTGTCGCGAGACCCGGGTTTCTTTCGGCAAAGCGACCGAGGTCGCAGCCCGCCCCACGCCCGTGCGCGCGGACACACACACACACACACGCACGTACACACACACACACGCACACGCACGCACGCAATCACGCACGCACGCGCACGCACGCACACACACACACACACACACACACACGCACACGCACACACACACGCACACGCACACGCACACACACACATACACACACACACACACACACGCACACATACACACGCGCGCACGCACACACGCACGGACACGCACACGCACGCACGCGCAAGCACAGGGCACATGCATGAGCAATTCTTGATTGGAGCACATCACGGTGGCTTCAACGCGTTTGTCCTATTCCGCGAAGCCTTGGGTTCCCTTATCAAACAGAAAAAACGCACGCGGGGGAAACCCGCGCGGATATGCTGGGGCACCTGAACAAATGAGCGCGACATTCGGGATAGCATCGGTTCCGCCCGCGGGCGGGCGGCGATCCAGACTGCTGGCGCCATCGCGGGGCGCTGGCGTCTGTGCTGTTAACTGTAGGGGGGCCGCTGTTGCGAGCCATTTGCCTGCGCCGACGCAGGTTTTGGCGATGCCATATCAGCGCCAAGGGGGAGTGCGATCGGTTTCGGAAGCTTCGAAAACAGTAGCGCGATCGCCCTCCGTCGCCGCCCTTCGCGACGCCAGCTGCGGCGTCGCAGCGATCAGCAAGGGGTGTGCTCCTGAGGGGGGCTGTCCGCATCGGGCGAGGCAGTCGAACATGTTTCAGCATTGAAGTAGAGTGTGGTTGGGGGGCGAGCATTTATATATATATATATATATATATATATATATATATATCAATCAATCAATCAATCTCTGAGGGGCAGTGTTCCACAAGTCAGCGCATCAAAAAACGAGTGTGTTGGTCACTCTGACCAGCACCCTTAGAAGATCATATAAAGTGGCTGGCTTTCTAACCTTACCCTGAGAGCCTACTGTTTAGGGATGAGCTGCATGTGCGGGGGGGATACCCTCGGGCAGTCTGCGGCGCCCTGTGGTGGGGGACTTAGGGGCTGCCCTGCACCACACAGGCAACAAGAATCCGCTGAATTAGTGACTCCACTCAGGGGAAACGGCGATTTCAGCAGGCAGGCTTTTCTTTCCCCCCGGGGAGCAACGGTGCGAGGGTCACTAACGGCGCAACGCCGGGCAGTCCCCACTCGCACCGCGCCCCCCGTTGGGAAGGCGCGGTCAATCCGCTGGGACGCCGCCTCGGCCTGCATCACCAGGTGGAGCCCCCAAAGGGGCAAGACCCGAGGGTCGACCACCAGGTGGCACAAGCCTTAGCGCCGCCCAGGCATTGACCCCGCCAGCGAGGAGGGGAAGAAAGGGAGCGAACACTCGCACATGACCAAAAACTGCGACCGCGTACAAGTCAGGGCGTCGGCGTCGCGAAGCGTCTCAGTACAGCAAGTCCTCGTGCTAGCCGCCACCCTCGGTAGCGTCGCAATCGAAGTCGTCAAAGTAATTGTCGTGCATGGCCCACCCCCCAAGGTACAGCTACACCGCTCAGAGCAAGTGTCCAGACTTTGACCGCATTACGGGCCGAGGGGGGTGGGCAATCTCAGATGAACATCCGAGACACGCGATATCTAATTCAACTCTGGCGCACTCTCTCCGAAGCCATGTGGAATTTGAGGTCTCATTGAGAGTGCTTGGTTCGGCGTCGTACAGGGTCCACCGTCATCGATGCTGTGGCCTGGCGAAGAGCTGTCTCCAAAGGTACCAGCCTTCGTCTGACTAGGTCGAGCAATCGCTGAGAATGGCGGCCTATGATGTTCTCCTGGCTGGCTGTCATCTTCACTGTCCGCTGCCCTTCGCCTTGCCCTTCTTGTTGCCCTCGAACTCGTCCAGTAGCTGCTGCGCCGCTCGCTCGAGAGGGCCGCGCGGCGCGGGCCCCCTCTTGATCTGTCCCTGCCTGCGGCAGAGCTCCGAGACCAGCGCATCCTGCACCTCCGAGTGTTTGGCGGGGAGTGCCAGCGAGAGCTTCACCATGCCTTTCTTGTTCTCCTTGGGCTTCGTGGGCCTGCACTTGCAGTGCAGTACTGCTGCTTGCACCTCCGTCGCGCCCTTGCCCTTGATGTGTGCCATCCAGAACGCCAGGATGAGGTCCTTCGTCCACTGCTCGCACGGTTCCTGATTGATGCCCAGCACCATGGCCATGAAGATGTGCACGTACGCTGGGCCCAACTCTTCGAGGCCCTTCTCGTCGTTCTTGGACTTGAGCGCCTGGACCGTCTCGTGGTAAGTCTGCCCTGCGGCCTTCATGGCCAGCGCGACGGCGCCGTCGATGGGCAGGAGTAGGCAGATGAACACGATCCCTGCGATGTCGCGTAGCTCTGCCGCGTTGGTCAAGGCCAGCCTGGCGAGGACAGTGACGAGGCGACCGAGAACGTTGTCGTCCTTGCCGTTCCCATGGACCAGCGCCTCGACGGTGCGCTGCTGCTTCTTCCTCCTGGCGTCGTCGCCCTCGCCCTCGGCCTGCTTGTGCTTCAGCGCGAAATTGGCGGGCTCGAGCTCCATGTTGTTCGTCCCGTCGTAGCAGGTCGAGCGGGGGCGCGTGGCTCTGCAGGTGCTTCTGGAGCTCCTCAAAGCTCGAGCATTCGTGGCTACAGATGTGGCATGTGCGCAGATCAGGATGTGATCGTCCTCCAAGGTAGGGGGATCTGCACTTGCATACGCCGCCTCTCTTCACACTGAGGGCCACATGCTTCTGCGCCGCCACCACAGAGCCATACACTCCCAGGCACCAGGGGCAGGTGTTTGTTATCACCGTACAAGTCCAGGGATCCCGAAGCCCATGTTTTTGTAATCGATGCTGGTTGACCGACTTGAATGAAGTGAAGGTTTCCATGCATAAGCTCTCGTCCTCGTTTTTGCAGCCACACACCCAAGTCGGTTCTTGCTTGTTTTCCGTCTCTATTGTTGCCTCGATGACAGGGACCTGGGAGGGAGCCCATCCTGGTGGAGGTATCGCACACGCATAGGCTCCTTCGCGCAGTCGAGAGAAGTCGAGGGCCCCAAAAGCCTCAGCGAGGTCCGCGTCTCTGAAAAGCCTCAGAAAGCCTCCCTCCAGCTCCTCCTTTAACCACATCGTGTCGTCCCCCATCGCCTCCAGCCCCTCCAAGATGTCCTCTTTCACCCTCCTGGCCCACGGATTGACCTGGTCCCCCATCTTCAAGTCGTCCCCCTCAATCGTCGAGTACTTTTCGAAAGGGTACTTTCCGAAGATCGCCGTGAGTTCGTGATCGTGATGATGGGGCCTACTCGCTATTCGCTGGAGTCGTTTAAGTCGTCGCACTCGTGCCTCCAGCTTTGTCGGGGCCATCCTCCAGTACTTCAGAACCTCTGACGTCGACATATGTTTGTGCTTTTGCTCGCCCTCCGCAGTTGTCACGGTCGAATGAGCAGCTCCGCGCATCGCCCTGCGTGCAAATCTGGCCACGAGCTTGTCTAGCTCCTGCCAGTTGGCCTCCGCGAGGCAAAAGGCCTCGTTGCCCGACAGCGCTGCGTGCTGTACACAGCAGATGAGCAGGCCTCGGCGGACCTTCCACGGCGTGCGCTTCAAACTCCAAAATCTACCAAGTGCAAAATAAGCCTGTTCCACTGCCTTTCGCCGTTTTTTAAACTCTTCCCCGAACTTACCGTTTGCGTGCAACTGAACTCCTAAGTACCGGGCGTGAGGTTTAAACTTAGCTGGCAGACGGACCCTCCCCGAACGGAGATCCCGAGCATCGTTAGTCGAGCCGCACCCAGCGAAGGCAGGGATAATTTCTTGTTTGTCCCGATTCTGCCTACAGCTAATTGTCTCCAGCGCGCTATCTAGAGTGCTGTTCTCCAGAAAGCTTCGCTGGGCCAGTGATGCCAAAGACTCCGTGTCTTCGGCTACTAAAGATTTCAACAAGTCATCTGCATATTGGCACAACGAAAGATCCACATCTCTGTTGGTGAACGGGCTCTCTGCTATACAATTACCTACGTCGCTGCCAGTTTGCTTCATTTTTTGTTGCCAGATGTTCACCCCTCTCTGGAAGGCAAGGAGAAACAAGCGCACCACGTAAGGGTCCCCCATAAACGCCCCACAACCGATCCGAAACATCACCTTGCCTTCCTCGCCTGGCAACTGGACCACTGCTTCGTGGTACCTCTGGCGTCCGAATTGTTCTAAATCTTCCAGCATCAGTTCTTCCTGAGTGGAGTCAAACTCGTCCCAGGAGACGCTGCCGAAGGCATTACTTAAATCATGAAGGTGTGTAATACTTGTGCGTCCCTGTCTGCGCGCACGCCACATTGTACATTGTGCTACTGTGATCGCCGCCTCCTTTGAGCGGCCCTCTAGAAAACCGTGCACCTGTGCCTGCATCCTGGGAGCTACACTCTGTATGGCGTACCAGCCCTTGCCTAAAGGGGCCAAAAGGTGAACCGTCCTAGTACCGTCTGCTGTCCCCCCCGACGTGCGAGCCTCTTTGGACTTGGGGAGGGTAATTCCCTGGCTAAGGTGCCAATAGCTGGGAGTCCTACCAGATTGCCTAATTCTGAGCAGACCGTCCTCCAGAACAGCTCGGAAAAGCGGGGCACTCACGGGGTCTTCAGGGGCGCCGAGGGTGAGCCTCAGGATTCGGATTCAAGAGAATGGCCAGGAGCTCCAAGGGGGCTGCCCATGGTGGTTGTGTCCGTCTTTTTGGGGCCCTTTTCACCCAACGCTCCAGCCGCCGAAGATCCCGAACCGCTGCCCGTCGAAGGTGTTCGTCCAGTACTGCTGGCTCGGCACCCTGAGGTTGTCGCTCGCTGCGCCAATGATCCCAGTCGTGCATCAGTGTCGCCTGCATGCCTCCGTCTGGTCCCGCCCGTGTCCAGTGTTCTGCCCATTTGTCTGCTGTAAGTCCCAGGGCCTTTACCGTCAGGAAATGCCTCTTTTTGACGCCGTACTTGGTGTTCGCCGCTCTCCGTGTAAGTCTGTGTACTTCTGCCATATTACGAACGCGCCAATGTG
Organism: Prorocentrum cordatum; assembly: GCA_963575745.1. Taxonomy (NCBI): domain Eukaryota; class Dinophyceae; order Prorocentrales; family Prorocentraceae; genus Prorocentrum; species Prorocentrum cordatum. Next base: position 104,376 of record CAUYUJ010000045.1, on the reverse strand, counting down.
CCCATATCTGGTCCAGCAGATCCTCCTGATAAGCTTTCCATTCAATTTCTCGCTCCTTCTTCATGTAAGCCGAAAGTTTCTTGAGTCCCTCCACCACTTCGTGTTCTTCCATTTCCGAGCTTTCATCGTGCCGAAGTCGAAAGCCTCGTCGTGCTTTGAGTAAGATCATGCGCCTCTCCCTTAGGGCTTGGTATCGTTCATCTCGCTCAGGTTCCCGTGAGAAATATTGTTGTCCAACTTCAATTAATAACTGCTCCGTCTTTTCGAAGAGGTAATCCGCCGACGTACGATTGGCCAAGTCCAGCAGCTCGTCCCAGTTCTGATCAAGCGTGGCCTCCATGTCCTCAACGAAGGCCCGCTTGCGCTCCATGTCCATGCCCACGTACGCCTGCATCATGGCTTCCGCATTCCACTTTGGTGAGTTGTCCTGCTTGCGCTGCTCGCTGATGGAGGGCATGCAAAGGTTAACATGTACTGGCAAGTGATCTCGTCGCTGTTTGCTCGGTATCTTTTGCATTGCTCTACCAAGCCTCGCCAACGGTCCGCAGCTTGTCTCCCACTTCTCCAGCGCCGTCGGTATGCATATGTAGTCCACGAGCGACGAGTTGTCGCAGTTACCGTACCAGGTGTCGTCGGCCTTCTGCATCGTCGTGGCCACCATGTGGTGTCCTTCCAGAATCTCCCGAAATCTGCGTCCAGCATAGTGTTCTCGTCGCGACCCTGGGCGGTGGATAGCCGTGCTGTCCCTGAACTCCGTCCCCTTGCCGTTCTCCGTGACCGTCTGGCCCATGCCCGTCATTGAGGTCTAAGCATATGGATGGGGGATTGAGGTCGGGGTCTGTTGTAAGACTTTCTGCCCAATCCATCAGCATGTCAACCTGCATATGTCGATCGGGTTTCCAGCTTGGTCGGTCGTGGCGGCACATAGAGGCCTATCAGCGTGAAGTCGAACTGTTTTGATGCCAGTCGCACTGCTAGGCCCCGTCCTGCGCACTGTTCTGGTGCCGCCATCGCCCGTCGTAAGTGTCGAGGTTTGAATTTGTTGCCGAAACTGAAGAGCACACCTGCAGACTTGTTGCTGTAGCTGGCTCTTTTCCATCCACTCTCTATGCGCCATCGCTCTCCAGCTCTCTGTTGCTGAAGTGGTAGGTCGCACCGACGCTGTGTGCCTATCAGGCCGACGAAGTCGTAGCCCTCGCAGGCGGTCTCTATGTCGTCCAACCTCTCCGTCTCTCGCGCCGACAGCGGGTTGTAGTGCAGAAACCTCCACGAGGCCCTGCGCACAGGCACAGCCTCGGTCTCCGCCGTCTGCGCCGCCACGCCCTGGGTGATCGCCGCCAGCAAGGCGGTCCTCATCGCCCGCATGGCCACCTGCAGCTTTTTTGAAAGCCTTGGTAGGTTGGTCGGGCGTGCCGCATGGGCACAGCTTTGGCCGCCTGGCCGATGGTCTAAACCAGTATGGCGGCTATATATATATATATATATATATATATATATATTCGTACATAATGCATACAGTTATAAATGCTATGCATTATGATGAAGTGAGAGTTTTCGAGCGGGTATTAATGTATAGCGTTGGTCCAGCCATGCTCTCCAACAGCAAGCGCGCCTCTGCAGCTATTCGGGTCAACCGTGACGATGGCGGCCTAAGGGGCCGATCGCGCGGCGACCAGCCAGGGAGGTCACCGATGCCCGCCGCGCGCTGATGGCCCCTCCGCCGCCCTCGGAGGCGGGCAGCGCCGAGAGCGCCGCAGGCCGCGAGGCAGGCCACGTCTCGACCTTCTACGAGTGGATCGCGCCGCGGGCGTTGGACCTCCTCGGGCTGCTGGTCGCCCTGGCGGCAGGGCGCGCTGAGACTGGCCGCGGCAGCCTGATGCGACTGGGCCTTGGCGGAGCCCTTGCCCTGCGGGCAGGCCTCTGGCTGGCCGCGCTGAAGGTGCGAGGCCGGTGGCGCGCGGCGCCAGGGCAGCAGGCCGAGGCGGGCGCCCTCCGAGCCCAGCTGGCGAGCATGGCGCTGGGCACGGCGGGGACTGACGGCGCTGCCGCAGGGGGAAGCGGCGGCGCGCCTGGGCCCCCTGCGCTCCCACTGCCCAGCGCGCGTCCGCCTGGAGTGGCTCAGCCTGTGGCTTCGGCGCGCCCCCCCACCCCCCCCCCGCCCCCAGCGTGGGCCCCGCCGTGGGCGCGTTCCACGCCTTCAGTGCGGGGGGGAGGGGGGGGGCGACGCGGGCCCGCCGGCGTGGTCTGCGGCCCCGCGCGGCATGGCAGCGCCGCCAGCGGCAGCTGCTGCCCCCCTCGCGGCGGCCGCGGCCGCGGCGAGCCCCCCTGCAGCAGGAGCGCCCGCGATGGGCCCGGGAGGGCCTGGCGTGCAGGCCTCGACGTCGGCGGCGACATGTGCGAAGGGGCTCAAGGAGGTGCTGATGAGGCTGCGCGCCGGGGCAAGCTCAGACCCGTGGTGGGGTCGCAGGTTCTGGCACCGCGTGTCCGAGCTCGAGAAGGCGGGGACCTTGGGCCCCGCGGTGCGGGCGGCCCTCGCAGCGCGAGGATGCGTGGGAGAAGGCGCGCTCTCGCCGCCCGACGTGAAGACCTTGGAGGCAGTCCTCGCGGGGTTCGAGAGTTCGGGGGCGACGGCCTCCTTCGACGGCGCGTTCGGGGCGCCCGCCGCGGCGGCAGGCGGAGCGGAGGTCGACTCCTGGGCCCACTCGCTGCCGCCAGACTTCAAGCGGGCGGGGATGGAGATCTATCGGAACATGCGGGCAGCAGGCAGCACGAGCATTCGACATTGGCTTCAGCAACAGTTCCAGGGGTATCGAGGAGGGGAGCAGTGGCAGCCCCTGTGGAGTACAGCGGCGACTTTAGACTTCGAGCTGGGGAAGCGCGCGTCGGATCAGGACTTGATGATATGCCTCAACGCGAACGACAACGTGGAGATCGGGCTGCGACATCTGCCGGCGTTTGTGTACGAGTCGAGGGCGCACGGCAAGGCAGGGGCGGCTAGACTACGAGCAGTCGCAGCCCCAGGAAGTGGAGTGGACATCGCGCCAGGCTGGCTCATCGCGGAGGCGACGACGCACAGCAATATGGAACGCCAGCGAGCGGAACGGGTTGCTTCGGAACTACGACGACGGCAGAGCGGCAAGGATAAGGGAGACAAGGGCCGCGGACGAGGAGCACCGAAGAGCGGCTCGGGGGGCTGACATCTCCCGAGGGCCCTCTGCCAGGAGTCGCGAGGCAAGGGGCAACTGAACGCTCGCGGAGAGCAGCGACAGCACCAGAACGAGGATGTGAGAGACGACCACCCAGGCACGCGCTGCTCAGTCCTCTCACCTGACGGGGCACCAGAGACCAGAGGGTGCCGACCTGTGGGGGCTCCACCAGGCACGCACTGCTCAGTCTCCACACCCGTCGGGGTTTCGAGGGCCAGAGGGTGCCGACCTCGGAGACTGAGAGATGGGTTGCTAAACCAGAGAAGCCGAGTGAAGAAGCGAAGTCGAGCCACATATCGAGTTTCCCTTCAGTTTCTGATGTGGCCTCTGCTTTCGGCACCGGTGATGCAGTTCTTCCAGTTCCACTCCTTGCACAACCAGGTCTTGTGTCAGTGCGATCGGGTCGAAGTAGGCAGCGCCTTCGTCGGAAGCAGATGGTGAGAAAAGTTGCCAATCGAATACTCAGCGCCCTCAACTCGACCTACCTGGGCAATATGAAACAGCAGACCACACCATGGCAGCAGAGATACTCTTGTGATATGACGACTAATTCTGTTGTCGGGCGGGTCCAGGCGCGGGCTATCCAGCGCGCTAAGGACCAGCTCTATGTTCGCCGACTGCATCCAGTGACAGGCGCACAAGCGACGCGTGAGCTATTGAAATTAGACCAGCTAGGCTACAGGAGAGTGCGCAGGAGAGACGTCCACGCGGAGCTTGCGGCGGACAGGGTGGACGAGGTCACGACGATGAAGGAGGTCCCGCTTCTCGAGGCGCTGCCGGAGGACGAGGCGGCGCACTACGCGAAAGAGGAAAACGTGATCGAGATGACGGGCAAGTCCATGCAGCACGCGGGGGAGTTGGCGAGACGGTGCGGTTTCTTCGGTGGTCAAATGGATCAGTGGATATCCTATCTACACCGTGGGGATCTTCCCCCAGGACTGTGGATGTTCAAGCCGAAGAGCGAAGTGATGACTATAAATGGAGTTTCGGCTGCGTTGGCGAAGGATGGTTATAAGTTGAGAAAACTTACCATGGCGGCACCGACCAACATTCTCTGGAGCGATGTGCGACGTCGAGGCGAGCATGGCCTCGGAAGGAATGCGCTGGCGATGATGTGAGCGCCGGGCATGGAGATATACATGGCACGGCGCGACGAGAGCAACGCGTTCTCTTCGGTTTCCCTGCCAGAGTGGATGTGGGAGTGGATGGCTACGCGAGCTATCCCCGCAACAGCCGCGTGGCCCCTACTGCCTGGCGGTGTGAGGAGTTCGCTTCAGGAGTGGTCTCTGGCGTGCCCTTGCTACACCAGGCTGCCGAAGGGGCCATCTCACGCGGTCCACATCCTGATGCGCATCAATTTGGGGGCGGTCGGCAGGACGCTGGTCAGGTCAATTGCCCCGGGGGATCCCCTGAAGGGTAAGGAGCTGGAACTGCCTGACGAGGCCGTCGCGGAGGATGTCGAGTGGGTCAAGGAGAAGGCCAGGCGCCGAGCCGAGCGGCGCCAGGAGGCAGAGCTCTCGCCACAAGAATGCCGAGCCAAGGTCCGCGACCTGAAGCAGGAGCGACACCGGGTGATCATTGTGCTTCGCACCTTCGCGGGCGGCAGGAGGAAGATGGACGTTCAACATTATGTGGAGGAATTCGCAGTTGAGTGCGGAGTGCCGCTCTTTTTCTTCGGGGTCGACCTCGCGTTCGACCACGGCTGGGGTCTGTCGCCCCCCCCCCCCCCCTGGTCGCGATGCTGCTGGGGATGCTCGAACAAGGCCGAATCGACATCATCATAAGTGCCCCGCCCTGCGCAACGCGGAGCAGGGCTCGCTTTCAGGGAGGTGGCCCTCGTCCCCTTCGCTTTCGCTCGGGGCCCCTGGGCAGGGGTGATCTGACGAAAGATGAGCGAGAAACGGTCATGGAGGCGAACGTCCTGCTGTTCAACCACCTGGCCTTGCGCGACGTGGAGGAGCAATGCGGGGGGGGGGGGGGGGCTCTGATCGAGCGCCCGACGGATCCGGGAGAGGGGCCCTGCCCAAGCATCTGGGACCCGGGGGCGGTGAAGGGCATGCTGGAGAGACGCGGCGCGCAGGCCACCAGGATCGATCAGTGCATGCACGGTGGCCCGTCGAAGAAACCCACCACTTCGGCCTCGAACCTGGATGGCATCGATGAGCAGGCGCTGATGTGTGACGGCAGACACCGCCATGAGAAGGCCCATGGGGAGGATGAGCGTGGCATCTTCAGGTCGCGCAGACTTCGGGCCTACCCCCAGGGCTTTGTCGCATAATCGCCCTGAGTGTGGTCAAGACAGCGCTGCGGATGCCGACCACGGGCCAGGGGCTAGGGGGGTGGCTGAGAACGGGGCGTGAAAAGCCTCGGCATACACAATGGAGTTACGAGAAGGAGAAGGAAGGCCTCTTTGTGCTGAGTGAGCTCTATCGCCGGGGTGGCCGTGCTGGCGATCTACGTGCACGTGGGCGACGGGCTGAGTGCCGCAGCGTCTCCCGGCGGAGGATCGGCAGACAAGGTGAGCGAGCAGATGATGCAGCAGGTCGCCGGCGCGTGGGAGCAGGCAAGGTTCGTTGTCAACGAGCGCGAGAAGATCGAGGAGGGCTCCTAGATCGTGGGCTACGAGTTGCAGAGCAGTCCGCCTCGCCTGAGGTTGGCGAGTACCAAGGCCATCTACTTGGAGGCGGCGCTGACGTGGATCATGGAGACGCCCTGGGTGGACGTGGAACTGCTCAGGGCCCTGGTGGGTGCATGGCTGTGGGGGGCGCTACTGAGGCGCGGACTCATGGCCGCCCCTGCCGGTGTTTTCGACCTGTTGGAGAAGAGACAGGGGCAAGTTGCGCGCTAGTGGGCCTCGGTCCGCCGAGAGGTGCGCGTCATGCGGGACCTGGTCCCGATGATGACCTGCGTGCTGGACCCACCCGCGGCGCCGCTCCTGTTCGCGTCGGACGCGGAGGGAGCTAATCGGACCGATCACGGCGGATACGGAATCGTCGGGGCGCCCATCACCATTGAGGAGTCAGAGGAGGTTATAGCAGCGGGCACGAAGCCTGGGCACGCAATGTCGAGGCTGGGCGGCGCGGTCCTGCACCTGAACCGTGCCGACCGCGAGCTGCGAGGACGCATTCCAGTTTCCCGCATCCCGCGTACAATGTTGCAGATTCCTCAGGAGATGCGGCACGAGCTGGATGCAGGCAGATGGCGAGCCCCGGACCACATCATTCTGGGCGAGGGCCGTGCCGTGGTCAGGTTATGCCAGGTCCTCTCACTACTCCCAGCAGCTCATGACCACGCTGTCTGCAACATGGAGGACAATGAGCCTCTGGCCTCAGCAGCGGCGAAGGGGCGGTCGCCGGCCCCGCATCTGCACTACCTGCTGAGGAAGATAAGTGCACTCTCAGTGGCGACGGGCATCAAACTATACATACCCTGGGTGGACACCGCACACCAGACAGCGGATGAGTTGTCTAGAAAGAAGTGGCGTGGCCTGGTGCGCTCGGCGTGCAAGACCTCGCCGAGTCGACCCTGACCAAGCAGCTCGGGTGACCGAGAAGACTTTACAAGTTTATCGCAGCGCGGGGCTCAGGTTCTCGACTTGGGCCCTGCAGCGCGGTCTCCGTCCCAGCGGTGCTGACGAATGGGACGATCTCTTAGTTGAGTTCAACAATGGTCAGATTGAGCACCTCACTCCAGCTAAGTTCGTGAATGCAGTTGCGTCAGTGGAGTTCTTCTCTCGGATGCGAGGAAAACTTCTATGGGGCAAGGCAGTGATTGCTGGATGGGAAAGAAAAATAAGACGCAAGCGCAAGGTACCTCTCGGGAAGTTGCCTGGCAAGCTCCTCGGGGTCCACATGGCTTCCAGGGGGGACCCCCGTCTGGGCTTTGCTCTCATCGTCCAGTGCCATACGGGTCTGCGTCCCTCGGAGCTCTTGGGCATACTACCTGAGGATCTCATCTTCCCTCGCGATCTGGGCGAGAACATCAACCTCGCCGCGGTATCAATTGCTCTCGGGGCTCGGACGGGGACGAAGCTCAAGGCCCCAGGTGGCTCGTATCTTTCAGGAGGGCCAGGACATCCTGGAGGTGCTAGAGGACATCACGAAGGCCACCCCGGCTGGCGCCCCGCTCTCCCCCTACAGCTTGGCTCAGTACCGCAAGGTTCTCAAAGATACCGAGGGCTCGCTTGGATTATCCATGGGGTGGGGGCCTCGCAGCCCCAGAGCAGGATGGGCCAGTCATTCGAGGGCCGAAGGGCTCTCGTTTGAAGAAGTTCGAGAACGAGGGAAGTGGATTTCGGATGGGAGTCTGCGCATTTATCTCGACATCGTTGGCGCGAGCCACATCCTCACCCAGCTAAACACGAAGGGCTTCGCGCAACAGCTGTACTGACTCAAAAGGGGCTGGCGCCAGTACTTTCCAGCGTTCATCTGGGGAGCGCATCAAGTACCAGGGCGTGGCTCCCGAGGGCTACGTGAAGGACAAGACATCTGGGGGCTGGGTCAAGGGCCCCGAGTTGGCATGGATGGAGAACGTACCACCCCTGCCGAGCACACCTGGGACACCCACCAGCTGGGTACAGTGTACAAGTGCTCCTCCGTCGGGGGCGGCGTCCAGGGCGGCTTCCCCAGGGGCGGTCTCGCTGGTGCTCACACCGCCCAAGGCCAAGAGCTCTGGGATGCTGCCGCCGCCCACGGTGGTGTCCGCGCCCCCTCCAGAAGCAGCAGGACATGCGATACCGGGAGGACTGCAGTTCTACGCCCAGACCCAGCCCAGAATATATCCAGTCAGAGTGCCCAAGGTGAGCTTCGTCAAGATGCCTGTCAATTGCAGTAAGGTGGCCAGGTCAGTGTGTAGGCCGTGTTTCGTTCCTGCCATCCTCCTCCTGGTGCTCTTCGTCATCTTCCCTCCGAGCATCTTCCCTAACATGTCCAGGAGCGCCGAGGCTGCGGCGTCCTTGGTGGAGGATGTGGCAGGAGCAGGGGGAGCTGTGGCGCTCGCGGCCAGGAGCCTCACCATGGCCGTGAGTGGAGTCGCGCTTGCAGTTGCGAGGAATTCAGCTACGTTCGTTGACGAAGCATGGTCGGGCATAGATATACTGGGGTGCCGCCTGAACGTGACAGGCGGGCGTTTTGTCGTGGACATCGGGGCGCGCTCTCGCCCTAGTATGATGAAGGAGCTCGAACGCGGCTTGACGGTTGTCCCAGATGACTTGGCAATTGAATTGTGGGGATCAATCAATGCTGTGTCTGTACGGGCGCCTGTGGCGGCGCGGCTCTCCTCACAGTTCAATTTCACGGAGAGCTCCTTCATCTGGGACTGGGAGGTGCTCTTAGTCGAGGAGAAAGTTCTGGCTGTTCGCTATTATTTCGCTCGTCTGGGGTTTGACCTTCAGTGGGCCAATCCTCTATGGGCCTTGACTGGTGCCGATCTGGGAGGTGAACTGGACCGCATCACGTCCAGACTCAAAGATGCTATCGAGGCGGCAGTCGATGCCTCCGTGCTCAGGTCAACGCTCACCGCACGCGAAGGACTCCAACTGCCCACCATTCGCCCCCTTTTGGTTTCATCTCGGCAGGTGGGCCCATTCTCAATTGGATTGGCTGTGGTACGCTACCGGGGTTTGGCTCTGACGACATTACAAACCATATAGTATCATAGATCGGACACCGGAGTTTGGCATCATCTCAGAGCCCATTCTCGGAGTACGGCTGGGAGTTCATACGTCCTTTGTCAAAGTGGATGAAGTCTATCATGAGTTGAAGCCCTCGGCCGAGGGAGATGTCAGATGGCAGTTTGCAGCACGTCAGAACTGACACGTGACATGAGATATGGTTGTGGTCATCTCGTGGTCTGTTGAAACAGGGGAGATGGTTATCGTGATAGTCGTGAATGACGCTTGCTGTTTCTGCTATTCCGTACAGGTTTCGCCTGATGCACGCTCCTGTTTGTACAGGCTTCGCCTGCACGTCCCTAGTCTGTCCTCCCCCTTCCCCTGGCCGCCGTGGGGGCGGTGTGGGGGTCGGGTGGGTGGGTTTCTTGAGGTTTCCTGAGCTCAACTCGTTTGTACATTATGATGACATGAAAGTCTTCTAACGGGTATTAATGTATAGTGTTGGTCCAACAATGCTCTCCAACAGCAAGCGTTATGGCTTTGGTCATCTCGTGGTCTGTTGAAACAGGGGGATGGTTATCGTGATAGTCGTGAATGACGCTTGCTGTTTCTGCTATTCCGTACAGGTTTCGCCTGATGCACGCTCCTGTTTGTACAGGCTTCGCCTGCACGTCCCTAGTCTGCCCTCCCCTTTCCCCTGGCCGCCGTGGGGGCGGTGTGGGGGTCGGGTGGGTGGGTTTCTTGAGGCTTCCTGAGCTCAACTCGTTTGTACATTATGATGAAATGAAAGTTTCTTGCGGGTATTAATGTATAGTGTTGGTCCAGCAATGCTCTCCAACAGCAAGCGTTATGGCTTTGGTCATCTCGTGGTCTGTTGAAACAGGGGAGATGGTTATCGTGATAGTCGTGAATGACGCTTGCTGTTTCTGCTATTCCGTACAAGTTTCGCCTGATGCACGCTCCTGTTTGCACAGGCTTCGCCTGCACGTCCCTAGTCTGTCCTCCCCCTTCCCCTGGCCGCCGTGGGGGCGGTGTGGGGGTCGGGTGGGTGGGTTTCTTGAGGTTTCCTGATCTCAACTCGTTTGTACATTATGATGACATGAACGTTTTCTAACGGGTATTAATGTATAGTGTTGGTCCAACAATGCTCTCCAACAGCAAGCGTTATGGCTTTGGTCATCTCGTGGTCTGTTGAAACAGGGGGATGGTTATCGTGATAGTCGTGAATGACGCTTGCTGTTTCTGCTATTCCGTACAGGTTTCGCCTGATGAACGCTCCTGTTTGTACAGGCTTCGCCTGCACGTCCCTAGTCTGCCCTCCCCCTTCCCCTGGCCGCCGTGGGGGCGGTGTGGGGGTCGGGTGGGTGGGTTTCTTGAGGCCTCCTGAGCTCAACTCGTTTGTACATTATGATGAAATGAAAGTCTTCTAGCGGGTATTAATGTATAGCGTTGGTCCAACAATGCTCTCCAACAGCAAGCGTTATGGCTTTGGTCATCTCGTGGTCTGTTGAAAAAGGGAAGATGGTTATCGTGATAATCGTGAATGACGCTTGCTGTTTCTGCTATTCCGTACAGGTTTCGCCTGATGCACGCTCCTGTTTGTACAGGCTTCGCCTGCACGTCCCTAGTCTGCCCTCCCCCTTCCCCTGGCCGCCGTGGGGGCGGTGTGGAGGTCGGGTGGGTGGGTTTCTTGAGGTTTCCTGAGCTCAACTCGTTTTGTACATTATACATATGTATATACATATATCGTATATTGCGTGTATACATATAACGCGTGTTTCGGATCGGCGATGGGCCCCCGTCCCTCCCTGGCGCGCGGAACGCGTCAGGCGGCGGCGCCGGACGCGGGGCCAGAGGGGGCCCGGCGCGGATCCAAGAAATCCGCGCAGAACTCGGAACACTTGCTTATGTCAATGCCGTTTGTGCCTCTGGGGAACCGAACGGCAACGATACGCTACTCTCCAGAGCTGTCCGAGGTGCGTTCTGACCACGAGTTCGAGGCGAATCCAGCCATGGCCATGGCGATGAGGGCCTCCCAAAAAGCCTATAAGCCATAGGGGCGAAAACGAGGCAAAGGTAGCGGTATCCCTGACGGACGGCGTCGCGGAAAAAATGAGACATCGCGGAAAATCACGACCAGAGCTCCAGACCCTCTGTGTCTGCGCCGTTTTTCGAGCCGAATCGATATGTGAGGGTCCTGGGGCCCTAGAAAGGGCAAATATTGAGACGCCTGGATTCCATGGTTTGTTTTCTTCTTTTTTTGCGCGGACAACGGCAGCGCCCTGGCACAGCGCGGCTTCGGCGCGGTCCCGTGCGCTCGCCACTGCAGGGCAGGACTCGTTCCACCTCCTGCAGCACACCGGCACTTCGTCGGTCGTTACAGGCGGCATGATCCTGGCGTGTCCTGGCTGCCGCGCCTCAATCACTGCGGCTCCCGTACCCTGGACCCGTGGCACCCTGGACGACCACGGCCTGGGCCACCCGCTCCTGCTACCTGTTCGATGGCACAACGTTGCACTTCGGCTCAGCGATGCTCTCCACCTTCCCTGGTCGACGCCGCTTGGGTGCAAGGCGCGTCTCCTCTCGCCGCCAACTCGAAGCTGGTGTACATGATGAGCCGTGGACGGCAACACCAACCACAGCATTTTGCTTCTGCTGGTACTTCGCCGCCGGGTTCCTGTACAAGGCGTTCCTTTGCAAGCACGTCGTTTTCGGCACCGCCTGATCCCGAGGTTTTGCCTCCTCCTGGCCTCGCCGTGAGGCTGCGCTCCTTCCCTTCCCCCCCTCTTTGTTATTTCAAGCTTCGCGCGGCCCGCTTAGCTTCGACCGGAAGAGGTGCGCTCTCGACCCGCGAATCAAAAATGTGTTGTTTTCTTTCTTCGATCCTTGCGGATCTGCTCGGCTGCGGCGAAGTCCAGGCGGGAGACCCAGTCGGCGAACGCCCTATCGATGACGCTGTGGTCCAGCTCGGCCTTGGAGGTGCTGTTGAGCAGCCTAGTCAGCGTCTTCGTCAGCGTGCGCCGCCGCTTGAACACGGACGCAGCGAGGTGGACCTCCTCCTTTGACGATGAAGGTATTGATACTACTGCCATTGCCTCGTTTTTCTTTTTTCGGCCTGCTGGGAGGCTCTCGTCGCCACGGCTGGATTCGCCACGAAATTCTGGTCAGCACGCACCCTGGAAGAGGTCCGGGGAGTAGCAATATTGGTAGGATCGATGACGTATAAATCTAAACTCTCGGAACTCTATGCGGATGTCTCGGTTCGGCGCTGCGCCCCCCATGGCGGCACCTCTGGCGCCACCCCTTGCGCGCTCCGCGCGGCAGGAAGGGGGGTCCAAAGCCAATCCAATAAACTCCGCGCTGACCTCCGAGAGGTTATGTTTATGCAGTCGCATGGTATTCGATTCCTCCATGGGCAGCATGGCGCTCAGGGGCACCACCTTTAGGAAACAACTTCTAATAGGTCTTTGTAAGAACGAATGGACCACTCAGCCGGATTTGCCCAATCATATTCAGCGGGAGTAAGCTGGGCTAGCCGGGATTCTACTGGAATGGGCCAGTGATCGATCACGGATAGAAGCCAGGAGTTGCATCCTAACCACCTCAAGTGTCGCAGAGGCAGACGCGAGCGCGCGGCTGAGCTGGTTCTTCGAGTTCATCACAGGCACCTCGAATGTTTCGTTCCACTCGGGCAAGGTGGACTTCGCCTTGACGGAGGTGACCTGCCGGAAGCAATTCTTGCCGTTGTTGGAAATCGCGACCACCTCCACGAAGGCGTCGTTAGTGCTCCTCATCATCATCTTGTCGTACGCGGGAAGATCCGTGGCCTTCAACACCGTGACCTGCCAGGCGCCCTTAAGCCGCGATCCCTTGGGGTACGGGCACCACTCGATGGAGATCTCCAGCTGGCCCCTGGTAGGCTCCCCATCGGCATCGGTGATAGACAACTGCTGGCGTGCTGTGTTCTCGACGGGGACCTTCACCCTGCCGATGAAGTCGTTGGCCGTGAGGGAGTCGAAGTCATAGACTGTGAACATAAAATACTTCCAGTCGTCGGCGGTGCAGAACCGGTGCTTGTAGGCGCGCGCCGCCTCCCACGCGAGGCGGTCCACCCCGCCCACGTAGTAACACCAGAACTCCGAGCGATCCTTCTGCTCACTGTCCGACATCTGCATGTGCTTCTCGACCGTGTTCAGCTCTGATCTGCCCCAATCGAATATCGCCGTGACGGCGTGCCTCTTGAGGTCCGCCGTCCCCGTGGACCTGGGCGGTAGCTCACCACAGTCGAACCCGAGCGCCACAGAACTGCCGATCCACTTCTGCGGGACTGGCGAACACCTGCAAGCCACGGCCAAGGAGGTCAGCCGGCACACGGCCTCGTAGAGGGAGATCTCCGTAACCTCGGAAGGCCCCAGCACGTCGCTGAGGGCATCCTCTCCTGGGTTGCGCAGCTCCTGGTGGACATCTAGATAGTGCATCATCATCTCGGCGCCCGACATGCGCTGCAACATGATGCGTTGCGCCTTCTTCTGGATCTTCTTGCTGTCAGAGCCCCCGACGTCGAGCAGTGGATCCATGGAGTCCAGCACCGGCGGGCGATTGTCGAAACCCTCGAGCCTAAAGCCCTCGCAGGCCGAGTTGGTGACGCCATCGACGATGCTCTGCCGAAGCGCCGCCGTGCGCGACTTGCCCTGCCATCCAGCCTGCCCGGTCTTCTGGCCCATCTTGATATCGAGGAGACGGGGCTTCTTGTGCCCGTCCTTCAGGTTCCGCATCACCTCGGCCACCGCCCCTCGAGTGCAAGGCGGGAATCGTTCCTCCCGCTGGCTCGTCGGATATGAGCCCCCGGGAACCAAGCATCCACGAAACCAAATTGTTGTTGGCTGTTTTTTGGCTGAGGACTGAGCTGGCCTCCTGGCTAGATTGGCTGCGCTGGTCCTTGAATTCGCGGCCCTGGCCGAATCGAAGATCAGGTCAACAACGAGAATAAAACTGAATCCACGCTCATCCACAAACCTCAATTGGTTCACAATGCTGCCCCTCTGTGACAGAAGGGACAATTAAGCGGAGAGGCGGGGGCCCTCTGTGACAGAATAGGGTCCTCGTCCTGTTCCTCCTCACCCTCCTTTTCCCGCGCTTCCTCCTTCTCCTACGGTTCCTCCTTTTCCTACTTTTCCTACGTTTCATCATGTCCTCTCCTTCTCCTACTTTTCGTACATATCAGATTTGTCATTCCTCCTTCTCCTACGTGTCCTCCTTCTCCTGCGCTTCCTCCTTCTCCTACTTCTCTACGTTCCTTCCATCATCCTCGCCACCCTCCTTCTCCTACGTTGTTTCCTTCTCTCCCGCCTGTTTACCCCCTTCTGGTTCGTGCCCCTCTCTTCGTCCACTTCGTTACCCCTCTTCCAGCTCCCCGTTTCCCCCCAAGCGCACTGCCATCCAATCACATCGCGTCGTCCGTCGCCGCTATGTTCGGACCATCTCGCGCCCGCGGGATCGCCCGCGAGCAGCGGTGCGTTCGGGCCGTTCGCGGCCTGACGCGCGCCAGCGCGATCGTTATGCAATGGGTGGTCCGGCGGAACCAAGTGGGGTGACCAATTGTGTTTCGCAAGGTCGCGCGGACCGTTGCCAACAAACCGTTTCCAATTGCACGGGGAATGTGTCGCCTGGAAGGCCGCGACCCAAATTCGCCGCGCATCGGCTACGGCGCGTCGCCGACGACCAAAAAAACGAAGCCCGACACTGCCGCCTCTCTTGCGTCCGCGAGGTGCTCCTCTGCTGGACGACGCCAACACCGTTCGACGTGGACATCGTGGAGGTGGATGGGCGCTGGCACGGCGGCGCCTACGACCCTCTGATGTTCCAAATGCGCATGATCAGCGCGCGCTCGGCCGACACACACGATGCACAAAAAGACACAAAAACAGGCGCGCCCAGAAAGCGCAAGCAGCTGCGCTCGCGGCGTTTGGACAGCACGGGCCCGAGCACCTTGCACCAGACCAGCACCGCGAGGGGGACGAGCAAGGCGCCCGCGCCCAACAAGCGTCGTGGCCACCAAACTGGGCAGCCGCAGTCGTGGACGGCGAGGGCAACTGGCCCGCGGCAGGCGATAAAAGGTCGTGGCGTGGGGGCGGGGGGAGGGAGGGGGAGGTAAGGGGGAGGGTAAGAGGGAAGAGTGAGGATGACGAGCAGGACGAGGGATGATAACAAGGAGGGGGATGATAAATGCATATGATAATATTGCCCCCAAGGTGGTGGCAGGCGACGCAATAGCCAGGCCTTCGCCGCTGGAACAGACGCAGGTGTTGCCGCCGCAACGGCCCTTAGAGCCCCCGCAGCCGCGCGGGCCAAGGTTGCCAGAACAGCAGCCGCAGGAAACGCTACCAGAGCACCCACGAGAGCCCACGCAGCAAAAAAAAACACAGGGGCACGGGGGCCTGGCGCGGCCAATGGTGGGGAGGGTGGGGAAGCTGCTGGGCCAAGGAGAGCGGACGGCCACGGCCGAGCGGCGCCGCTGCTTCGAATTCGAATGACAGGGTCGAATCCGCCTGGCGCGACTTGACAACGGCGTTCCGCGACCAGGAAATGCGCGAAGATCAGTGGACAGGTCAGTGGACGAGCGGCCAGGGGCGCTGGGAACCCAAGCAAACTTGGGAGCAGAGGACCACGTGGGAGTGGGTCGAGCGCAATCCGTGGGAAGAACTTCACTGAGCCGTAGCACAGGGGCCGCCGGTCCGCAGCAGCGGAGGGAGGCCTCATCGGCCGAACGCCAGCGCATCGTGATCGGCGGCGGTTCGCGCGCGCCTGCGCGCTCGGAGATCGCTGCCCGAGCGGGACGGGGAAAAAACAATAAAAAACAATGTTGTCATCGGTGCTGTCGTCGACCTTCTCTCCTGTTTCGTTTTCTTTTCTGTCCCCCTAATCCCCTTCCCGCCATCGCATTTGTCTTCCCTTCCCCACTCGTAGCGGGAACTCCCGCGGCAGAAGAACTGAAGAGGAGGGCCCCCTCTGTGACAAAGGGGACCCATTTTCGACACCCTGTGTGACAAAACGGGGGGCCAAACAACAAATTGTCACCGAATTGAGGCTCGTGGATAACCTCCGCGATGACTGCCATTGGGCTTGGCCCCCTAGCCCGCAAAATCACAGAGGAAATCCCTGTACCCTCCCGAAGTGGCCCGGGGCTGCTTCGGAGACGGCCCTAGAAGCGCTCCAAAACGACCCTGCGCGCCGAGCGGACCTGGCATGCGGCGCAAGCCTGCCGAGTCATGTTGGGACGACTTGTGCGCTGGTTTCTGACGCCGCGTGGATCGTTCAAACCTTAACCATGGGCGACCATAGCGCAGATCGCTCAACGTGAGACGAGAAGACACTGGTGGCATTCAACCTTGAACGCCCGCGGCGTGGCGGTCGCGGGTTCGAAGCGACACAAACAGACCGTCATTCAACGCCCCGCAGCGCGAACATGCGAAGTGCGGCCGCCCTCTCGCAAACTCGCGCCGCGCCCCTGAAGAAAAGCGACCCTCGCGGGCGCGCGAGGACATGAACGGGAGCGCCGAGCGCGGCCCTCGATTCGAGCGGGGGACCAGACCGCGCGGGAGCGACGAGCGCGGCCCTCGTTTTGCGCCCCCGCGGCGGGCGGACCCGTCCCCATTCCCCACCCCCCCTTGCTTGCAGAACGAGCGCCGAGCTCCCCATTGGTCATCTGATTTTGCGCCCTCGGGCCCCGCGTTGCTCCCAAAACGCGTTGATATTCGCGCCTTCGCGCCGCTGCTCTGGAGAGGGGCGCCCTTAGAGCTCAGGCCGCGACGCGTGAAGCGCGAGTATATTTTCGCACCCTTTGGGGTGACCTGGCTCCCCAGCCCCCCAAAAACACCCCAGGAAACCTGCGGAACGCCTAAGGGCGCCCCAGCGTCGCGAGGCGGGGATCTATGCTCTCGATACCGTCCCAGTAGAAGGTTTGATGTGTGTTTTGCTGACGCCTGGCGAAGAAACCCGAGGCCCCCGAAATCGGCGGCCCCTCGTGGTCCCTCATCGTGTCCCCCAAATATAAACACATACACATACATTTGCACACATACATACACCACATATATACATACATACATGCATGCATGCATGCATGCATACATACATACATACAAATACAAGAACAAATACACAAACAAATGGAAATACAACTGCCTATACACATACATATAGTATGCACATACATATACACATACACACCTAGCTATACTAGAACCATCGCGCGCGCTTCGCGCGCGCTCAGGTTCTAGCAAGCCCCATGCCTTGACGAATTCGCTGCTCCGCTGAAATAGTGGACCACAGTAACCGCATTCCAGACTGCATTCCGAAAAGGCCTTCGAGGAAAATGGTTGTGTCGAGGGGCGGAGACCGTATGAATCGGGTTCCCAGAAAGCCTTCCGGGAGCATAGGTTTTGGGGCGTCTTGGGGAGCCTGTTGGTGCGTGCAGTCGTCGTCGTCGTCATCGTCGTCGTCGTCGTCGTCGTCGCCGTCGTCGTAATGTCGTTGTCGTCGTCGTCGTCGTCGTCTTCGTCGTTTCGTCGTCGTCGTCGATTCAAAAAGGGATTTGGGGCAACTTTGTACGGCAAATCTATGGAGGGCCGCGAGAAGGCGATCAGTCATGCTCCCAATCAACTTCCCGGACAGTTCTCCTGTAACATGATGGTGTTTCGAAGCCTCCGGAAACTCGCGGGCCCATGATGCACCATGTCCCCGGAAGGCCTTCTGGGGACATGGTTTGTTGGGGTGTGCTGGGGGGTCTCTTGGGCGTTCCCTTGAGGCCCCTTGGGGGCCTCTGGGAACTCTCGGGCCCATGATGAACCGCGTCCCTGGAAGGTTTTCTGGGGACATGATTTCTTGGGGTGTGTTGGGGGGCCTCTTGGGCGTTCCCTGGGAGCCCCTTGGGGGTCTCTTGGGGCTTCCCGGGGGCCTCTTGGGCGCCTCAAAAGGCTTCGCGGGGGCCTCTTGGTGGCTTCCAGGGGCCTACAGACGGCCTCTAGGGCCAGAGACCTCGAAATATCGGTTGGCGGTCCCCCTCTGGGCCCTCTCTTGGGGAGCTCTTGGGGCACAGCTGGGTTGTCTGGGGGGCCTCCTGGGCCGTGTTTTTTTGTTTTTGTTTTATGTATGTTTCATGTTTGTCTTGTTCCTTTTCTTTTTGATTGCCAGCTTGACCGCCCCCAATTGTTTGTTTTTGCACGGGTGTGCTCGCGCCCGCCCTTACGCCATCTCGCTGTGAGACGGCATTCGAAAAGGACAGGCCACTAGTCCAGCGGCCTCGCGAGCGGTCCTGGCGGTCCCCGCCAGGGGTGGCAGGCGCCCCTCCAGGAGCAGCAACTGCTCTCTGCACGCGGGAGGAGGAAGAGGAAGGAGAGAAGAACACAGCCGCCCGTTTACTCCAGGCAGAGGCCACAGCACGGTGGCGACGACTCGTAACTCTGAGGCGAGCTTCAAAGCGTTGCTGGTGAGTGCCTGGAATGCCCAGACGACGACAGTTAGTTATGAAGAGCAACAGACGCATCAACACAAGCGGCATACAGCATATTGGAAGACATTGGCGATGGTGAAAGCATGAGGAAGGGGAGGGGCCAGGGCGAACCCTCAGGAAACCAAGACGAGGATATGAATAGAGGTCAAAACCAATATCTGAACAGAGTAGCCAACCGAGGACAGCATGCATAATTAGTGTTCAACGCTATCAAGATCACCCTCGCCAAGTGCTGGGCATCCCAGGGCACAACCTGCAGGGCTAGATTTATATCGCTTGGTGGCGCAGAGACCGCGGCACAGGATGCGCGTGGTTCCCACGAGCATATACGGCTGAGTTTTCAGGAACACGAAATACGCATGATGGCCGCGAACCGAACCGAGAACCGAGAAGCGGGCCTGGAACCGAACCGGCCGAACCGAACCACCCGGCCAAACCGAACCGGCCGAACCGAACCGGCCCGCTGTGCGAACCGAACCAACCGAACCGAACCGGCGGAAACCGAACCGGCCGAACCGAGCCGGCCAACCAAGCGGAACTGAACCGGCCGAACCGGACCGGACCGGCGGAACCGAACCGGCCGAACCGGACTGGGCGGCCGATGGCCGCCCACTCCAACTCAGGACCCCATGACCCGCTCGAACCTTGAGAAACCGCAAGACCCAGGACCCCAGGACCTCAAAAGACCCCAGGACATGAATCCAGGACCCCCCTGGATTTCCCATGACTTCAGGACCCAGGACCCCGCGGCCCTCAAGACCCAAGACCCGGACTGTGGGCTCCTCTTGGGGTGGTCTAAAGGAGCCCACAATCCGGGCCCCTCCCGGTCCGGACTGTCCCCGGTCGGGACCCCCGGGGGTCCGGACACCCCCGGCCCGGAAACCCCCGGCCCGGGCCCCCCCGGCCCGGACCCCCCCGGCCCGGACCCCCCGGCCCAAACCCCCCCCAGTCCGGACCCCCGGGAGTTCGCCCGGGGGCCCGGACTCCCGGGGGCCTTGGGCCCCCCCGGTCCGGACCCCCCCGGGGGTCCGGACCCCCCCGGTCCGGGCCCCCGGGGGTCCGGACCCCCAGTGGCCCATCAAGAGTCATAATTATGGGAATCCTATAATTTTGGAGTTCTACAAAAACGCGTATCCTAAATGTATTTTTTGGAGATGATGTTGTTCGCGCGAGCGCCCCCAAGGTTGCGTTCGTTCTTCGGCTTCTGATAAAAGGCAGTCTTGGGGCCAGCTTGGGCCGTCTTGGAGACATCTTGGACGAACTTCGAGGCCTCTTGAACATTCTGGGGCCGTCTTGGAAACTATCTGGAACCGTCTTGGACCAATTTGGAGCCATCTACGATTGTCTTGGACCACTTGGACCAACTTGTCATCGCCATCGTCATGGTCGCACTTGCTGTAACCGTTTTGGCTCAAATCAGCGATCAATCATGCCTTCGCGACTTACTGGGAAATCACTTTCTGATGACGAGGCCAAGCAATATTTTGAGTCGAACATAAATGTTGGGAGTCCGCTAAAAACTGTCTTCCCTTACGAAGGGGAAGCCATCAGACAAAAAAAGCGTCGATTGGCCTGGAATCAACAAGAACCGCCAAGCCCTTACTGACATATTTCAGCTGACAGGTGGACGCATGCTCAAAGCGAAGACGTTTGGCATTCAATTGCATGGTTTCTACAGTTCCAAAGGTGCGCAGGTAACCCACCCAGATTGCGAAATAATTTCGCGCAGGCTTCGTAACATGATGTCGCATCTTCGAGATATCAAACGGGATGCAATGAAAGGTGGCAAGGATGCGCCGAGTGCATACAAATCTTTGACGCCCTTGATTCATTCAATTGTTGTGGAAGGAAGCGATGACGAAAAAGAGGGCGACGACAGTGACGTTGAGGCCGCATCCCCGCCCCCAAAAAAGATGGCTCTGACAGTCACGATGTCTAGCACAAGCGCCCCGCCCAGCTTGCCGAAACTTGGCAGCAGTGGCGATATTGATATTGACGAGTTGGAAACATTGGTTTTTCCAGACGCCCATGCTTCGAAAAGCGGTGTGGCCGAGGATAGCACTGCGCAGCCCAGTAAGGCAGCTGGCAAGGTCAAAGCTAGGCCTGCAGCAGTTGGCACCGGCAATCATAAGCCTGCAGCAGCAATGCCGACTGACAAGGTTGATGTGATGCAGGCTGCCCTTGAAGTAAAGCCGCAAAAGCCAGGCGCGAAGGTAGCAAAAACAAATCAGCAAAGTCGCCTCGGCAGGACCTCTCGGTCGATGAATTGTTAGAGAAATACAAGCCCACCCGAGACCGATCCCTACATCAAACAGTTCAAGAGACTTCATTCGGTAATTTGGCATCGGGAGCGGGATCGTTGCAAAAAAGCTGATATGACTGATGAGATGGTGAGTCAAAGGTCGACCCAAGCTACTAAAACTGTGATGGACCAGTTCAAAGCGAAATACAAGAAGCAATAATGGATTTCCTCAATTGTTGGCACATTGATTGATACGATATGTTAGTTGCGATGCCGTTCCATGTCACATATATGTGTTCCTCTTTGCTAACTCCGTTGGTCTTGTTTGCGAGTTCCAGTGCACGCCCACTCTGCTTCAGAGCGAAAAGATATCGTCCTTGCGGTAATCCTGCAGGCGCTCACCCTCCTCCTCCCGCAATCCTCCTCCGCCTGCCCTTCCAGTCTTTCCTCTGAGAACCGGGGTAAGATGACAAATGAAGTAAGATCTCATGTTCACTTTGCTCAGGGAGAGCGGAGGCGAGATGACACATTGATAAGACAGATATCCGTTAAGCTAAACCACTCGATCAGGAATAGGAAGGGAGGAAGAAGGCCGAGGACGGACGACGACAGATCGCCCGCGCCCCCCAGCGCGCTCCTTTTCTCTCCTGCCAGCCGAGTTCGGCTGGTTTGAGCAGTAACACAGCTGCAGAAACGCAGCGTCAGCACACGCGGATAGTTCGTTGCATGCAATCTAAGGTATCTTCTAATTGTGTATTAGGCGGAGAGGAGCATATTCACTCCCCCCGCGGCGGGCCGCGTAGAGCCCATCCAGCCACAGCACCCCCAGCCTGTGCATATGCACAACCGCCGGAGCCAACCCCAAAAAGCTTTTACGGCTCAACGGTGGCTGCCAGGGGGCCAGGGGCCGAAGAGGCTCGACGTTTCCCACTATAGAAGATATAAATAGTTTCTCTCCGCTGGACCGGCTTAGCCGACCAGTGGAGATGTCCGCGCCCATCGCGCTTAGCGCGTGGGTAAAGTATTTGGTGCGCGCACGCCGCGGACGGAGTCGCGCGGGCCGCGCTCAGTTGAGGTCCCCCCGCGGATTCGACGAACTCCCTCGCCTTGGCGGCGCCGGAGGCGGCGGGTTTGAAGTCGCCGATCCTCCCGTCTGTCCGTCCGTGCCACGTGGCGTGCAAGAGCGCCCTCTCTCTCTGTTGTTATTTCCAACCTGTGCCGCCTCTCTCGGCGGAAAATGATGATTGTGCTCCCACTTCGACAGCCAGGTCCAGTAGGGCAAATTGTACCAATCGTCGTCGTTGAGCCACGTGATCCTGTCCCGGTGGAGGTGGTATCCGACGAGGATTCCATTCGCGTAGGTCGGGTAGGACTGGTTGAGGTCGTATGTGGGGCGGTATCCTGCGGCGCTGCTGGCAGCATCCGAGGCAGCGCCTGAGGCAGCGTCCGCCGCCGCGGGCAGCGCAAGGCTAGCGGCATCATCGGCGGCCGCGGCAGAGGCATCATCCATGGCTGCATCGCGCGCGCGTTGGGAATCCGACCGATGCCTCGGGTCGGGATCTTGTAGGTCAGCGTCTCTGGTCGGCACGGCTGAGCCGGCGACAGAACGCGGGGAACCGATAGCCTCCTCAGACGCCGAAGCATCTGAGATGCCAGGTCGAAGAGATGGCGTGCGAGACAAAGGTCTTGCCTTTGGTCCGGCAGGCACATGTGGCCCCACGATCTCGGCTTCGCCGTCGTGTTCAGGGTCATTGTCCCTACTGTTCATAAATTGCAATATGCTTCTGGCCGCAGTAGCTGCGGCGACACCATATAGGCCGCTAGCAGTGCGGAAAGGACCATCTTCCCTGTCCTGAAGATCGGTACCAGGGTTAGGATACTTGTCCTGCAGCCAAGTTATGGCCTCTTGTATTACAGCACCGTGGCGACGGACGCCATTATGTACTCTCCGGCCCATTGTGCGGGCCCATGTTTTTATAATGTCATCCGTCTTGACAGCCGCCCGAATGCGGCAGTCCAAGGCATATGCGTCGGTTCGTCTCTTTGACTCAATCTCGTCGGTGCTCACCATTTCGGGACGAATGATTCGCCCCGGGTAACCAATAAAGTGGTCCTCTGATATAAGATAGCAAATTATCTCACGAATAATTGCGAAAATCCTTACGGGTCGAAGGCCCAGTTCCATGTTTTGTGTTGTTACCAACCAGTTGTCATTCACTATTTCCCTGATGATCGCCGGGATCATATCGTCCTCCGTTCCAGTCAGGGTGACCCTGCCGGGCGTAGTGGGGTTCGTTCCCGTGTGTTCAATTATGTAATAAGCGGCAACCTCACGAATATCGTTCCCGAACAATCTTATCTTCATCAGACGGTCCTCATGATGAAAGTACACGTGTCCCTCGGGTTCTTCAAGTGCAAGGGGTCCATCAGTTATCGACGCGGCCTTAGGCCCGCTGATTGCTTTGAGGTCCAGATCAATTTGTGTCTGCTCTCGTCTCCTCGCGGCTGAGCCGGAGGCATGTCGAAATACTGGAACTATAAGACGATGGTCCCGACACATGCCTATCCTTCTGGCAACGGAGTGTGAACTGCGAGTCGGTCGCGCTCTAAAGTTGTTCTCCCAGGCGACCGGTAACCTCGCAGGAGGGTTGACATTGTCGTCGTTGCTTCCAATATTTCCATGAGTAACGCCAAACCATGACATGTCCAAATTTATGGCATCGTCTACTGTGGCAAGTGTAGGTACAAAGAGGTTTCCTCTCCTCATGTTGTTGAACCATCGTTCCCAACCAATTCTGAATGTAATCAATTCGTCAGGCTCATCAGACCAATGAAATGCTTGCAGTGCTGGGCAGGATCTGGGGCGAGCGCACTGATCAAAACCAGTCGCCCACAACTTTGGCCACCATTTGTTAACAGCCGGGGTTTTCCTGTGTACATTTGTGGCCGAATATTCTAACCACGATATAAATCTCCTGACCAAAGGCCTCAGTATTCAAGGAAAGGGGCATGTCGCGCCGGAGGCTGAGCCTCGGCGTTCGCGGGGATCCAAGCTGGTTAGTTTCCTTGCTGACTATTGCCAAATATAATGCCAGCAGCGGCCATTGTGGCAAAGTTGGCTATCCATCGTCGCTCCTGCTGATTGTTGTTGGCGGCGTTTTCTTCGCAACGTTAGCAGAAGCTCTCGCTTGTCTCCTTATACGCGCATCCATATATACACGACGACCCCATGGCAGAGATCCTTCGTCTTCCACAATTATCCAAATACCATGTGCCCCAAGGGATTGCGGGATAGTTTTGTATCGCCATGTCTGGGTCATGTAATCGTGTGATACCCTATACTTATATCGGATTGGGCAATTACAGACGGGGCAGTTGGCAAAGCCCGTCCTCGCCCAGTGGTAGCGGAAGCAGAGGAATCTCCCATCATCATCCAATGGGGTAGATATAATTCAAACTTGAATTGGGGAAACCATTCTTCTTATTTCGCGGTCCCAATTAATGAGTAGTCTCTCGTCTGTGTTAACCCAGGCAGTAATCGACGCGTCATCGAAGATGACCTCGTACGAAGATAATTCGCTGTCAAAGAGTACCGTCCAGCGCATCTGATTCCTTTGCCTTACAAATGAGACGGCTTTGTCAATGTCTGTAAATCTCGGTACCTCCCGGGATGCCAACGTCCCGTCTGGGCATACTCTGCACGAGAAGCGTGTGAGTACTCTGCCGGTGAAAACAAGGATAAGATCCCATTGTCCGTGATTCCTGAGGTTGGGGAGACATGGCCAGAGGTGGCGTATGTCTTCCACGTTCAAGGCACCCACCTTTGGGGGTTCCCCTTCCCGAGCCTGGTTGCCCATCGATACTACGGTTCTTGCAATGGGCGCATGTCCATATCTCCTTTGGCTTGGCCATGGAAGAAAATCCGATGGGCCAGGCAGAGTTGGGCAGTTATGTGCCGGAAGTAAACGCAATAAATCGTAATCTGCTGCATGGCACAGCCCGGAGTTGCCCTTTGGAAAGCGAACATTTCCATTCGTAGGCTCCAAACATGCCTGCCAACTCGTAATATGTAGAAGAGATCCGCGACCCCTGACTTGGCCAGGGTCGCATGGAACATACATTCTTTCAATCGAAGCGGTAAATGTAGAATGTCCCTGACATGCCCTATAGAATATTGGCATGGGCATTTCGCTTCCATTGATCTCGTGCAGAGATCTTTTATTGTGTTTGTCCCATAGGGCGTGAATCAGTGCTCCAGCAATCTTGGGGCTGTCTTTGAGGGAAATCCCCAGGACATCAATTGTCGCCGCCGGCAATGCAGCTAAGCTGTGTGCAGCCAAGGCGTACGATTGGAAAGTAAATCCGTCATCGTATAACTTCTGTACAAGGTACCCAAAATAGACCCAGCCTCCTGACGATCTAGCATAGTCCGAACAAGGCCTCGCGACGTATACAACACATTGGCCTATTATTCTGGCCATGTCATCCGCTCGGAAACTCATGCCACTCCAGGTGTCCGAATTGCCTAAGGCAGCCGGGTTCTCATCGTCTTTTTCTCCAATGAGTGGTCTCAAGCATGCATAGGCGCCTGGAGAAAATCCACCCGGACAACCATCGGAATAAAATTCGGCTCTCATATAATCTCTTGCGCACGCGAAAGATCCGTCGTCTTGATTAAGACCTGCTAATATAGCGAAGATAGGATCTTCCACACATTCTGCCATGTATCTAAGCGTAATTCCCGATTGTTTCCGGATGGCTTCGACGTTTGGTGGCGCAGGGCCCGTAATATGGGCGTCCTGGGGCATCTGCTTCAGAGGCGCAGGCGTAGCCTGAAGTATGCGATACCGCTCGTCTGTTGTCACATACAATCGTTTCTCTTTAAATTCAGCAGCATGCCCTACCGTCACATCTCGGCCCCCATCGTAAGGGTCCCTGTAGTGCGGTCGTCCCTGCCTTTTGTGCGGGGTAGGCGGAAGGCACAGTCTTCGGAACATTTTCGTAGACGCCGGTCCGTTTGGAAAAGTCTCATCATCCATTGATTCCAAAAAATGAGGGTCTTTCTCGTATGGATACTTTGAACGTGAGTCGTCCGATTATACTTCCGTTTCTTGTGCTTCCGGGTGGCCTGAGGCCCCCGGTGGCGGTGGAGCTCGGCCTTTTGGAACATGTTTTGTCCCAGCATCGTTAATATGTGATGCTTCCTCGTCCGACGGCGCTTGCGTTGGACTCGATTGCTCACCTGGTGCATCACGACGGCTCTCTTGTTCCGCTCCGGCTGAGCCGGGCGGAGGTGCAGGAGGAGTGAGTACTCGGATCCCACTACCAGAACCTTCTGCCCTCTTGCGTCGTGATCATCGAGGTCCGTCCGCTATCATTGGAGCGCGGACAAAATCTTTGTCCACCTTGAAAATTTGATCTACAATAGCATTGGCAAGGTCATTCCACGCCGGGGAATGCGTGCTTAGCTGATCCAGCTCGTCCGGTATACTTATCTCATAGACGTCTTTTGCTGCCTTGATGTGCGATGCAGCAGTAATTCTGAACTTGTTCATCAGAGCAGCGTTGTCGTGAGCATCATCAGCTCTTGACTGGGGCCCTCGCAAGTGATAAACGAAACCTCTTTCGTTTCTCAACACTGAATTTGACTTAGGGTATTCAAAATGTAAACACGAGACATGTTTGATGGTCATTGAGATGGTCGCAAAGTCATCATCTCCTTCCAGTTCAGCAGGTGAACACAGAGATGAATGACCCCCGTCCGACTGAGCCGTGGGGCTAACGTCGCGCATGTTCTGCGCATTGTCGTTTCCATCTCTTTTAGGAACACCAGCATCGTCAGAGGCCGCCTTTGCCTCTGTAGGCGTAGCATGCGCGGGCCGAGATCGCTCACCCACGGGACCGCCATCGCCGCAAGGCGGGTCGTCCCGGAGTCTGGTCCAACTGGGCGCCTGCTTGGGAGGTGCTTGCTTAGAGCGAAGCTCATCTGTCTGATGGCTCCGAGTAGCGGACGAGGAGCCAGGGATGTTGGTTCTGGCAAATATATTCAACTCTGACGGAGGATCAGCAACGCTTGGCCTCCAAGGTCTGCAACCAACTGCATCTGGGCCACTCGACTTAGCCGGTGACTGGGCAGTCACGGGGGTAGCGGATCTCCATCATACCGTGGCATCTTCGCTAGCGGCTGACCAAAGTTCTCCGGCCTGGGGTCGTTCCTCGGGGGAGGAGCCTTCTTGGTAGAAACTTCCTTCGCGGGTGGAGCGTGCGTCTGCCTAGTAACATTCGGCCATTGTTCTGGGGGGCTCGATGAAGTACGAATCGCTGGCGGGGCCTTCTTGGCAGGAATCTCTTTCGGTCCACCAGGAGGGGGAGGAACGGGGGGCCGACTAGCCGCCCTCGGGGGCGGAGCCTTATAGGTCCTCTCGGGCTTCGCAGGCGCCTTCACCCTCGGGACCAAGCAAGTCACCTAGAGGCTTAGGGAAGCTACCAGGGGACGGGAGGTCCAGGAGGCAGACATGTCTGGGCCGAGCGGCGCCAGGGTGGCCGGCTCACCACCGTATGAGCGCCGGGCGCAGAGCTCACTAAGTGCTCCCGCGCCAGAGAGCCCTGGGGGGGGGGTCCTAAGCGATCCACAGCGCGGCGGATGAGACGACACGCCTCGAGCTGAGCCGCACTGGGAGAGCATGACCCCCCCTTAAGGGGGCCCTCCTGTGAAAAGTTGATTCAAACTCGAGGCAACCGACTCCGAAAACGAGCTGAGCGGGCCTGACGGAGGTGGCGGCGCCGACCCGGCCGGGAAAAAACTGGCGAGGCGGGGCCCGGCTCACGCAAGCAGGAGAGAGGAAGAGGAAGGAGGTCGCGCTGCCGATCAGCACAGGCATCACTCAGCATGGCGCCCTCAGGGGATGGCCGCATCTCGCCGCGGTGGGCGGCCTCTCGATCTGGCACCGGGCTAGAGGCTTCACCTGGGCCGTGCTGCACCGTCATTGCTTCTTGAGGAGCGCTGCGCGCTCCTCCTTGGCTTTCCGAACTTGCTTCAAAATCGCGGCATCCTTTTCGACCTCACGAGCCACGTGATCCAGCAGAGCCGGGCAAACCATGGCCGAACCCGTGTCCTTGTTGAGGCCAGAGAAGATGGCTGCCTCGTCCATGGGGCCGACGAAAGTCACCGTCGAGGCGTTGGGCTTCTTGTCCTTCCTCGCCTTCTCGGCGGCCCCCATGGAGTCCATCCAGTAGACGTACTCTGAGATTTGAGCCTTGCGCAGGAGCGACTCGATGCCCGCCAGATCGCAGATGTTCACCCCGTCGTAGACGGCCGCCTCCTCCAGCGCGCGAAGCGCGGTGCCGTGGATCTCGACCCCCCACGAGTCCGGCTTCAGCCCGAACACGCTCACGAACTGCCGATGGTGCGCCACGGGCGTAGACGACCGCCTGTCGAGCCACTCCGCACACCACTTCACCGTGCGGGGCCCTGGTACCGTCCACGAGGGTTAGGCGGTCTCCTCGAGCTCCTTGCACACGTCGCTCCAGCCGCGACAAGGCCGGGCCAAGACGTAGGCCGAGCCGCTCAAGATGCGAGGGTCCCGCGCCGCCTCCAGGGCTGCGAACTCGGCCGCGTCCATGGACTGGATGTTCCTGACCACGACGCTGAGTCCGCCGGGCGCCTGCAGGATGGCGAGGTCGCCGTGCGCGACAGCGTTCGCCGGGAGCACGACAGGATCACCACGTTTGGCGAAGGTCGCGCTCTCCACCGCAACCCACTGGGCGGCAGCCGCGCCGGCGACACCCGCCGCGGGTGCCAGAGGCGCCGCGCCGGCGGCAGCCACGATCTGGGCGCCGGGCGCGGCGCCAGCCGCCGCGGGCGCGCCCGCGGGGCCGCCTCCCGCGGCGAAGGGCACCAGGCGCCCGGCAGCAGGGGCCGCGAAGACCCGCCCGGCCGCGGCCGCCTCAGCTGCGAGCACTGCCGCCGCGTAGGCCTCGCCTGCCGTCTCAGAGGCGGTCTCCTCCGCAGCGGTCGGGGCCCGCCTGAAGCGGTAACTGTCTGCGGCCGCGATGCCAGGAGGCCGACCTCGGTCTGCGCAAAATCGGACCGCGGCGATGTCAGCGGACTGGCCCGAGTAGTCCTCATCGTACACGTCGCCGTCTGGAGTGCATATCACGAGCCTCAGAGGTTCAATCGGATTCAGCGCCCGTGACCGCAAGTGACCCAACACCAAACGCTGACGCCAGAGCCGGTCGCCGGCGTAGAGTACCCATGCCCATCGATCCGGCTGTAGTGCCGCCATCGGGTTCAGGGGCCTTGTGGCGCGGCGTCACGATCTGGACGAGGCTGCGGGCGGCGCAACTGCTCAGGCTGCCGAGCACGAAGCTGCGCACGACGGCCAAGGCCACCCACCGCAAGCTGATCGGCACCAGGGCGCTCTCAGCAGCTCGGGGGGCCTCGCTCACAGGACGCTCGGCCTGCGCAGGAGCCGGGGCACCCGGACAGGCCGGGCACGCCGCGCACGCCGGGCGCGCGTGAGTCGCCGGGCAGCTCGGACAAGCCGGGCACGGCGGCGCCGATGGGCAACGGGAAAGGTAGGATACAATGATCTGAGAAGCGTATCCGAGATAGGGGGAGAGTGCTGCGAGCATGGGCGTGGGCCTGTTCAAGCTTGAGCACAGACATTTAAGGAGACGGCCCTCCCGGACATCTCGAGGCAGACAAACCACATGTAAACAAATGACTATATATATATATATATGTATATGTATACATGTATGCATATATACACATACATATATACATACATACATACATACATACGTACGTACATACATATATATATATATATATGCATAGTTATGTATATATGTAACTAATTATACATATAGGTATATTTATATGCATGTATATATGTGTATATATACACATATATATAGCACTGACAGACATACGATGGATGCCAGACGTATTTATGAGAATTCGACCGCAGGCGAAATCTGCCATCCAACCCAGGGCCGTCCAGGCCGACCGGGGCGGGCGGGCAGGGGATGATAGGCACGATGGCAACTTAGGATTCCCGTGGGTGCAGAGAAACAAACCGGCAAAAGCGAGAGAAGGGGGGGGGGCAGGGAGAGCCTGAGCCGCGTGCCAGCGGATTGCACGCGAGGGGGCAAGGGCGGCCTCCGGACGTCATCCCTTACGTGCTAACCGATATCAAATCAGACCAGCACTGACAGACAGACGATGGATGCCAGACGTATTTATGAGAATTCGACCGCAGGCGACATCTGCCATCCAACCCAGGACCGTCCAGGCCGACCGGGGCGGGCAGGGGGTGATAAGGCACGATGGCAACTTAGGATTCCCGATACCCGCAGGACAGACTGGGCCGCAGGCCGAACACACAAAGATTCAAAGCAAAATGAAGCCCAGCGGAAACATGCCCCAGGACCCAACGCGAAAAGTTTCACAGAGGGTCGAGTCTCGAGGCTAGGTTCCACAAACGACTGAGACTCCGACGCTGAGAGCCATCGACGATGAGACGGGCAATGGCTTTAGCGAGCCAGGGGGGATACGCGGCGGCTAGGGCGGTCCAGTGCACGCCGCCCGGCGCCCTGCCGGACAGCGCAATGCGCGGCTTGCCGGTGCGAGAGGACACGCCCCCCGGGCATTTGCATTTCTTGCAGAGGGGGGGGAGGGAAGGAGTGAGCCAGGGAGAGATGCGAGTGGCTTTCTGCCACCGGGCACCGAAAAGGCACATGTGAAAGTTTGCTTGCTGATGCTCAGACATTTTACAGAGCTGGACCATTCGGGGTGCCGACCACATCAGGGAGGAGGCCGGGTTCTCTATGAGAACAGGGGCGCCGCAGCGAACGCATAAATCAATTATTCTGCAACTGAACAAGAAACTTGCATTTCCTGTAGCAAGACGGGCTTGTTCTGCTACGGGCAATTCAGACGAGGGGATTCCCATGGGGCACTCACGAGAGCGAAGGGCACGCCTGAGCGCACGACTCCAGGAAGTGCACGGCGCGCCGAGAAACGCGGCAAAGATGCAGCCCCCAGAAATCCACCCTCGGATCAGTTTTTTTGGCGGTTCTTCAAACGCGCTGTTAAAGTGATCCTCACCCGCCGAGTTTTTGAAATCAAGATCGACAGCCAGGAAACCAAGGGCCCTGATGGCTTTTGAAACACCGCCGGACCCAGCAAAAAGCTCGAGGAAAACTCTAGAGTGCTTCTGAGTGTGCGACCCCGACCCTCTGAGAGCGCGCGTAAGCCTACGCTGCAGGTGAGCGCGCAACTCGGAAGTGGAAAGAGCGGTCAGAGGAGGCACCCGGCGATCTGGCCGACGGGCCTTCAGCGACCCATGAGGCGCCTGGCGCCCAGGATCGCCGCCTTGCAGGTCGTCGGCACGAGGTGTCCGATGCCTGACGCCTCGGTCCCGCCCGCGAGGCACACGGCCCAGAGGTGGTCCATCATCAGGTGGCCCAGCCGGAACACGTCCGCGTGGATGGTGCTCAGCTCGGCCAAGAGCTTGGTCTCTTTCCCGTAACGCTTGAGGCTCTTGGGGGGCGCCCAGCGACCTCGCATCTGCACTTGCAGAACCTCGCGTCGCCGAGCCAGGTCGTCTGAGGCCCCCCCGTGCCGGAGGCAATGCGGGTGGTCCGAGACATGGGGGGGGCCCAAGAGAGCCAGGCACATGGAGTACTTGTGCCGCAAGGCCGCGGCCGTGAACGGCCACAGGGGGGCATCTGCTGTCGTCGATGAACGAAGGTATGCCAGCCCCGGCTCGAGCCACGGGTCGAGGTCGATCAGGGCGCTCTCGTCGTGGACCCCCGTCTTGCCCGCCTTGAAAGAGGCCACATCGTGAAGGAGGCCCCAGTGGCGGTATGGTGTCCCCGCAGCAGGGGACGGGGGCACGATGTTCTCGCCCTTCAGCTCGAAGGTCTCCCCAGGCCTGAGGTACGCCACGAAGGTGATCGCGACCCAGAGCGCCATCAGCGGCTGCCAGGCCCCCGCGAGAAGCAGGCGCGCGGCCAAGGCCACGGCCTTCGGCATGGGCAGCCGGGTGCCTGCTGGAATGCGGCGCTTCCAGGCGATAGACGCCCGCGTCGCCCTCGGCCGCTGACTCTTCCACGAGCCGCGCAGCGACGGGTAGAGACGGGCGAGGCTCGCCAGCAGCTGCGAGCCCTGGTCCGACGAGCTGCCCTCCATGAAGCACTGGTTCATGTGCACCGCAATGGCCTGGTCCATCTCGGAAGTCGATGCCCAGTCCAGGCGGTGCGCCATGCAAAACGTGAGAAAGGCCATCGCCACTTTCTCGTAGAGGACCTCCGTCGAGGGGCGGATCGCCAGCTGCTCCAGGGCAGTGAGCGAGCCCACCGGCTGCCGCTCGGCGACCATGCGCTGCGCAGCCGCGGCCCGGGTCTCCTTGATCACCCGAGCCCGGGCTAACTTGCGCATGGCCGTCGCCGCCGGCATGCCGAGCACCCCCGCGAGGCGGCCTCGCCGCTGGGAGGGGCGAAGGGCCCGCAGGCCGCCGCGCGGCCCGAGCTCCTGAAAACCAGCCAAGACGACCACGAGAAAGAGGATCCGAAGGATTACGTTCACTAGGAACCCATCGAACATGAAGACGGCATCCCGAAGCCAAGGACAGGGCAGACAGCTTCAACATGACGGCCTGGAGGTGGGGCGACTTGGCCCTTCCCTTACACGATGCGAGGGCCAGGCACGTGTTATCGACGACGATCACCACACGCCGCCCAACAGCGGCAGCCGAGCGTAGCAAGTGTTTGTAGGCCAAGACGAGAGCTTCACCTTCCAGTTGTAGAATATCAGCAGCATGCAAATCTTTAACAGTCATAACGTCTTCCCAATCTGAGAACGCCATATACTCAGCCAGGGCCTCCTCGAACAGCAAGGGATCCACGCGCGTGGAACCACAGTCGGGGGCAGGGGGCGGGGCGGCGGCAGCCTCGTCCAGGAGCGACTCGGCGAAGTACGACCCCACGACACCTTCCCGAAGAGCATTGGCCCGAACCTTCTCGGCCCCGTCGACGCGATACCTCACGCGCTCACTAACCCGTCCCATATTCAGCTACACGATCTTGTCCCAGTGACCGATGACAAACTCAGAGCCCGAACTCCGACGCGTCTGAAGCACAGATGACAGGATGCCACGCAGCACACAAGTCGGTAGAGAGGAGGGGGAGGATAGCGATGAGCCTGCGAAGCTCTAATGATACGCGGGGCCAAAGAGGGGTCACAACACTCTTGGAATATTCAATAAACGCGTAACAGCTGTTAAGAATAGACAGGGCTTCACGACGGACCATAGAGGTCCAAGTGACATGCCCAACTAAAACACGAAGGAGGTGCCCACTAGCCGAGCCACGAGACAGCACGCGCTCCAGAGCGAAGCGGAGGCGCCAGATATTCCGAGCCTTAACCGACAGCCAGCGGCCGGCGACGAGGGAAAGACCCAGGAAGGACGCGTCCCGGGAAGGCTCGCTTAATTCGTAAACAGTCAGCCTAACCGATCGAAGCTGCTCGCTAACACGGTTGAGAGCGGCCTGGACAGTGACGCTTTCTTTACCGAGCACCAGATAATTGTCAACGTAGCCGGCGGCAACTGTATCATCAGCGGACCTGAGGACGACCCCCGGCTCGCCGTCCGAAATGACTTGGGACGGCACGAAACCCGCCTGATGAATCGAATTACGCATGACAGCCTGACAAGAGTGAAGAGCCCATCCGAATCCCATGGGCATGACAGTGATGCAAGGCAGGGGAGACTGGCCCGGCTCAGAGGGCACTCCTGGGAGCCCGAAGGAAGCTAGCATTCCCGAGTCAATCGGAGGGAGCGAAAAAACTCAATCATGTCGTGAGGCACGCGCATATGATATAACGCACACTGCACATCACCTGACGCGGCAAAGCAAGGACCGTCCTTGGACTCGATGGCGGAGAAGGCAGAGGCAGAGGGGATACGGGTAGAGGGCAGAGGCAAGAAACAGCAATTAGAGACACGTGTGTCGAATATGAGACGCAGCTGCTCTGATTTCTTTGCGACGCAAAACACGCCTAGCAGGCCCTTACGCCAACATGCCCCTTCTCGCGAGAGAAGCCAAACAATCGGCATACGTGGACGGGCAGTGAGAAAGCAAATGGTCGATGTAGGCCCCCTTCGGGCAGGCCTCTTGCACCGGCGAGCGGGCCTCCCCAGTTGGCCTCAGCATGTGCGTTCGCCAGTCCTTAAGCCAGAGAAAGTCGGCCGATGAGAGCAGCCTGTGAAGATCCACAGGCGCTGCGCCCTCGTCAGGCCACGCGACCTTGTCGCGAGAATAAGGACGAGCGGGGAACGCATCCCCATACAAAGTATTATTGCTCAAGAGCTCGCTGAGGGCTCCCTGAGCAAATCCCGCCTCGCTGGGAGGAGGGCCAAGACGGCGGCAGCAATCCTTAAACCGTTCGAGCACTTTGCTCTGTGACAGAGACGATGGTGCGGCAGACGGCTCAGAGTGTCCAGACATCTGGTTCAGAACACCCACGGCGGCGTTGGCCCACGCGGTGGAGTGCTGCAGGCGTTGGCGGCGACGAGTGACCGACCGACATCGTGATGAATCATTACTCGGCGGCATGTCAAGCAGCGGGAGCGGGAAGATATCCCTCTGCCGAGGCTCGTCGGAAAAATGGGCGACGAAAGATTCGCTCGGACCAGGGGGCCCATCCACCTGGTCCGGGGCGCCGTGACTAGCCGCCCCCAGGCCCTGACTCCTTCGGGCCGCCCTTCTTGGCGCCCTTCTTGGCCAGAGCCCTCTCCTCCCGCGCCTTGCGGCGCTCCTTTGAGATCTGGTACTCCTGCGTGAGCTGCGTCTTGACGAACTCGGCCAGCTGCGGGCTCACGCAGACGCGCCCTCGGACCGTGTCCGTGCCCATATAGAGGTGGTTGTCATTCGAGCCCTCGGCGCCTCTAGCGAGGCGGTCACGATAACGCTCCTCTTGAACTTGAATGACTCTGCAGAGGGATTCCGCACACGCCAAGTTAGTGACCATGAGCTGACCATGCATCACCATATGTTCCAACATTCTGCACGCTCCCTCATGTTCGTCAACTCCGACGTCGGATGCAGACAACTTGGCCTCGGTGCGGAACCTCATGTGGCGGCCCACGGGCGTCCCACCGTTCTGCTCGATGAAGCGGAGGACCCACATCACCGCGCGGAGCCCGCGGATGGGCCAGTCTGGCCAAGCGTCCTCCCGCATCAGCATGATGGCATCCCTGAACATCCTGCGGCGATTGCCCTGGGCGTCCAGGGCCACGGGGTGGACGCGCGCGTCGCCGAGCCCGCCAGCAGGCGCGGGGGCCGCGGGGGCCGCGGCAGCCGGGCCCGCTGGAGCCGCAGCCGCTGGCGTCGCGCCGGCGCCGAGGGGGCCCGCCAGGGCAAGCCCGGCATCGGCGCCCAGGGCTGGGGCCGCCGCGGGAGGCGGGGCCGCCGCGGCCGCGGGCAAGGCCGCCACGGGCACCAGGGCGCCTCCTGGGCCCACGCCGGCGGCGGCAGGCGCGGCGGCCGCAGCGACCGGCGCGGCTGGCGCGGCGGCAGCCGGCCCCCCAGGGCCGCCCAGCGCGGCGGCGAGGCCGGCGACACCTGCCCCAGGCAGGCCTCCACCGGCGGCCTGGGGCGCAGGCGGGCCAGCGGCCATGCCAGCGAAACCAGGCCGCCCGAGCATGTTGACCGCGAACCCCGGCCGCAGAGGGAGGCCGAGGCGCTGGGCCGCGTCGTCCCGCATCCCCTGGAGCTGCGCTGGCAGCGGTAGGTGCTGGAAGCGGTGGACGCGGTCCACACCGATCCCATGGGCGCGCTTGCCGAGCGCGCCGCCCTCGAGGATGGCGAACTCGGCGATGTCTCCGCCAGCGGCGAGGCTCTCCTCGTACTGGTCTCGGTCGAGCGTCAGGATACTGACAACTGGGTGCGCCCCAGGCGGCAACAATAAAATCACTCGCTCGTGCCAGAGACGAGGACCTCCAATCTGATATCTGACAGCGATCACATCACCCTCCTGTAGACCGAGGGCCTCCAAAGGATTCGCCATGGTGTCTATGCGAGGTTACCTGCGCGAAAGCGGGCAACTTGCTGACGAGCCAGGTCGCCCAGTGAAAGGGTCAAGGCCGTTGCGCGAACTGATGTAGACGGCGTGGGCGCCCGCGCAGCGTCGACCGACGGAGGCGCAACGTTCTGGATGGATGCCCCCCCAGGCGTCCGACTGACAACGAGGATGCGCCCCAGGAAGATGCCGATGAGGATGCCGACTAGCGCGCAGCAGGTCAGCAATGCCCAAGGGAGCTCACCGCCACACGGGTCGCAGATAACTTCCTTGGCAAGTTCCCCGCCGCCACAGATGATGCTCGGCGAGCAGACGCAGTCGGGGCACTCGGCGGGCCTTGACAGGCCCCAGACCACCGCTGCAGTGTTGAGAGCGCGCGAACACTCTGCAGCCACCAGCTGGGCCAGCCCAGACATGACAGAGTGGAAGGTGAGTTGACGGTTCCCTCGAGAGCTTGAGCCGCGCGCCAGCGGATTGCACGCGAGGGGGCAAGGGCGGCCTCCGGACGTCATCCCTTGCGTGCAAACCGATATCAAATCAGACCATCGGAGGTGAGGGGGTGAGATCGAAGTGGAACGGAGAGCCCCCCTACCCGGAAATCGATTTCGGTTTCGTGTTCGTGCGTGCCGTGAGCGCGGGCGAGGCGAAGCTGCGTGGGCGGGCGAGAGGAAAGTCTCCTGTGGCTGAGGCGCGGCCGGACCAAATGATTCTCCATGGGCGGCCGGTGGCGCGCGGCGTCCCGCCGGTGTCCCGGCGGCGTCCTCTGTGGCTGAAGCGCGGCCGGACCAAGTGATTCTCCACCGGGCGGCCGGTGGCGCGCAGTGTCCCGCCGGTGTCCCGCCGGTGTCCCGTCGGTGCCCCGTCGGTGTCCCGATGATGATGATGTTGATGATGAAGATGATGGTGCTGATGATAATGGTGATGATGATATCGATAGAGAGACCGAATGTGATATCGATAGCGGGACCAAATGTGCGATCGATTGTGAGATCGATTGTGATATCGATAGTGAAATCGATAGTGAGACCGAAAGTGAGATTGATTGTGAGATCGATAGTGAGATCAATTGTGAGATCGATTGTGATATCGATAATGAGATCGATAGTGAGACCGAATGTGAGATCGATAGTGAGATCAATCGTGAGATCGATAGTGAGACCGAATGTGAGATCGATGGTGAGATCGATAGTGATATCGACAGTGAGATCGACAGGAGACCGAATGTGAGATCGAAAGTGGAATCGATAGTGAGACCGATTGTGAGATCGATTGTGATATCGATAATGAGATCGATAGCGAGGCCGAATGTGAGATCGACAGCGAGATCGATAGTGAGATCGATAGTGAGATCGACAGTGAGACCGAATGTGAGATCGAAAGTGGAATCGATAGTGAGACCGATTGTGGGATCGATTGCGATATCGATAATGAGATCGATAGCGAGGCCGAATGTGAGATCGATAGTGAGATCGATAGTGAGATCGATAGTGAGACCGAATGCGAGATCGATTGTGCGATCGATAGTGATATCGATAGTGAGATCGGTAGTGAGACCGAATGTGAGATCGATAGGGAAATCGATAGTGAGACCGAACGGGAGGTCGATAGTGAGATCGATAGTGAGACCGAATGTGAGATCGATAGTGAGATCGATAGTGATATCGAGAGTGAGATCGATCGAGTGCGACGTTGGTCCCCCCCTCCCCTCCTCATCACCCGAAGGGTGGTCGTATAGGTATCGGAGGTGAGGGGGTGAGATCGAAGTGGAACGGAGAGCCCCCCTACCGGGAAATCGATTTCGGTTTCGTGTTCGTGCGTGCCGTGCGCGCGGGCGAGGCGAAGCTGCGTGGGCGGGCGAAAGGAAAGTCTCCTGTGGCTGAAGCGCGGCCGGACCAAGTGATTCTCCACCGGGCGGCCGGTGGCGCGCGGTGTCCCGCCGGTGCCCCGGCGGCGTCCTCTGTGGCTGAGGCGCGGCCGGACCAAATGATTCTCCACCGGGCGGCCGGTGGCGCGCGGTGTCCCGCCGGTGTCCCGCCGGTGTCCCGTCGGTGCCCCGTCGGTGTCCCGATGATGATGATGTTAATGATGATGATGATGATGGTGCTGATGATGATGACGGTGATGATGAGATCGATAGAAAGACCGAATGTGATATCGATAGTGAGACCGAAAGTGAGATCGATTGTGAGATCGATTGCGACATCGATAGTGAAATCGATAGTGAGACCGAAACTGAGATTAGTGAGATCGATTGTGAGATCGATTGTGATACCTATACCACCACCCTTCGGGTGATAAGGAGGTTCGGGGGGGGGGGAGGGACCAACGTCTCACTCGATCGGTCCCAGTATCGATCTCGCTATCTTCCACTATCGGTCTCGCTGGAACGATCTCACTCGATCGATCTCACAATCGATCTCACTCGATCTACTTCATTCGATCCATCTCACAATCGATCTGACGATCGATCTCACAATCGATCTCACAATCGATATCGCATTCGGTCTAACTATCGGTACCATTTTCGACATCACAAGCGATATCACAATCAACGACATCATCATCATCAACATCATCGTCATCAACGTCATCAGCATCATCATCAGCATCATCGGGACACCATCATCCTCATCACCTCATCACCATCATCATCAACATAACCATCACCATATCATCATCAGCATCGGGACACCATCATCATCACCATCATCAGCAACATCATCACCATCGGGACACCGTCATCATCATCGGAACACCACCATCATCATCATCATCGCATCATCATGATCATGAACAACATCATAATCATCATCATCATCTGGACACCATCATCATGATCAGCAACATCATGGTCATTAACATCATCATCATCGGGGCACCACAATCATCACCACCATCACCATCATCATCATCAACATAGTCAACAACATCATCATCACCGGACGCCATCGTCATCATCACCATCATCACCATCATCATCATCAACATCATCATTAACATTATCATATCGGGGCACCATCATCATCACCACCATCACCATCACCATCATCAACATCGTCAACTACATCATCATCATCGGGACACCATCATCATCACCATCACCATCATCATCATCAACACCATCACCATCAACATAAATGGAACACAATCATCATCGTCACCATCATCATCACCATCATCAACATCTTCGGTACACCATCAACATCAGCATCAACATATTCATCGCCATCATTGGGCCACTATCGTCAAAATCATCATCATCACCTCATCATCATCCTCATCATCAACGTCATCATCATCATCGGGTCACCATCATCATCACCACCATCACCATCATCATCATCATAGTCAACCACATCATCTTCATCGGACACAATCATCATCATCACAATCACCGTCATCATCATCAACAGCATCATCATCATTAACACTATCATATCGGGGCACCATCATCATCACCACCCTCACCATCATCATCATCATCAACAACATCGTCAAATACATCATCATCATCGGGACACCATCATCATCATCACCATCACCATCATCATCATCATCAACACAATCACCGTCAACATCAACGGAACACCATCATCATCGTCACCATCAACATCACCATCATCATAAACATCATCGGGACACCATCATCATCAGCATCAACATCTTCATCACCAGCATTGGGCCACCATCGTCAAAATCATCATCATCACCCCGCCATCATCCTCATCATCAACGTCATCATCATCATCGGGGCACCATCATCATCATGAGCAGCAACATCATCATCGGGACACCATCATCATCATCATCGTCATCATCATCATCCACAGCACCACCATAATCCTCATCCTCATCATCGGGACACCATCATCACCATCATCATCTTCATCACCATCATCAACACATCAGATCATCATCAACATAATTAAGATCATCAACGCCATCATCATCGGGGCACCATCATCGTCAGCAGCATCATCATCGTTGACATCATCATCATCATCGGGGCACCATCATCATCACAATCATCATCATCATAAACATCGACAACAACAACATCATCATCATCATCGTCATCGGGACACCATCATCATCATCACCACGATCATCATCATCAACGAAATCATCATCATCACCACCATCATCATCAACATCATCATCACCACCACCACCATCATCATCATCATCATCATCATCATCGGGACACCGACGGGACACCGGCAGGACACCGCGCGCCACCGGCCCCCGAGCGGGACACCGGCGGGACACCGCGCGCCACCGGCCGCCCGGTGGAGAATCATTTGGTCCGGCCGCGCCTCAGACACAGGAGACTTTCTCTCGCCCGCCCACGCAGCGTCGCCTCGCCCGCACGGCACGCACGAACACGAAACCGGAATCGATTTCCCGGTAGGGGGGCGCTCCGTTCCACTTCGATCACACCCCCTCACCTCCGATCGATAATGAGATCGATAGTGAGACCGAATGTGAGATCGATGGTGAGATCGATAGTGAGACCGAATGTGAGATCGATGGTGAGATCGATAGTGAGATCGATAGTGAGATCGATAGTGAGACCGAATGTGAGGTCGATAGTGAAATCGATAGTGAGACCGATTGTGAGAACGTTTGTGAGATCGATAGTGATATCGATACTGACATCGATAGTGAGACCGAATGTGCGATCGACTGTGAGATCGATAGTGAGATCGATAGTGAGACCGAATGTGAGATCGATTGCGATATCGAAAGTGATATCGATAGTGAGATCATTAGCGAGACCGAATGTGAGATCGAAAGGGAAATCGATAGTGAGACCGAACGGGAGATCGATAGTGAGATCGATAGTGAGACCGAATGTGCGATCGATAGTGAGATCGACAGTGATATCGAGAGTGAGATCGATCGAGTGCGACGTTGGTCCCTCCCCCCCTTCGCCTCCTTATCACCCGATGGGTGGTCGCATAGGTATATATATATAGATCGGAGGTGAGGGGGCGTGATCGAAGTGGAACGGAGAGCCCCCCTACCGGGAAATCGATTTCGGTTTCGTGTTCGTGCGTGCCGTGCGTGCGGGCGAGGCGAAGCTGCGCGGGCGGGCGAGAGGAAAGTCTCCTGTGGCTGAGGCGCGGCCGGACCAAATGATTCTCCACCGGGCGGCCGGTGGCGCGCGGTGTCCCGCCTGTGTCCTGGTGGTGTCCTCTGTGGCTGAGGCGCGGCCGGACCACGTGATTCTCCACCGGGCGGCCGGTGGCGCGCGGTGCCCCGCCGGTGTCCCGCCGGTGTCCCGTCGGTGTCCCGGTGGTGTCCCGATGATGATGATGTTGATGATGATGATGATGGTGCTGATGATGATGATGGTAATGATGATATCGATAGAGAAACCGAATGTGATATCGATAGTGAGACCGAATGTGAGATCAATTGTGAGATCGATTGTGATATCGATAGTGAAATCGATAGTGAGACCGAAAGTGAGATTGATTGTGAGATCGATTGTGAGATCGATTGTGAGATCGATATCGATAGTGAGATCGATAGTGAAACCGAATGTGAGATCGATAGTGAGATCGATAGTGAGGCCGAAAGTGAGATCGATCGTGAGACCGAATGTGAACTCGATGGTGAGATCGATAGTGAGATCGATAGTGAGATCGACAGTGAGACCGAATGTGAGATCGATTGCGAGATCGATAGTGATATCGATAGTGAGATCGATAGTGAGACCGAATGTGAGATCGATAGGGAAATCGATAGTGAGACCGAATGAGAGATCGATAGTGAGATCGATCGTGAGACCGAATGTGAGATCGATAGTGAGATCGATCGTGATATCGAAAGTGAAATCGATCGAGTGCGACGTTGGCCCCCCCCCCCCCCCACCTCCTTATCACCCGAAGGGTGGTCGTATAGGTATGTATATGTGTATATGTATGTGTGCGTGTGTGTGTGCGTGCTAGCCCCCCACACACACAAGTATCCAGCGATCCGCTTTGCTATCTGCAACCCAACCAATTGCAATTCAATCGCTCGCAATACATGCAGTTGCAGTGCAACTGGCTGCAAGCCAAGCAATCGCTAACGTCCGATTGCAACATCACTGGCTGCTGCATGCCAAACGGTTGTTATGCAATGGGCTGCAATCGAATTCGCTCTGGTTTCGATTCCAGCGCAATTTATCCAAGGGAATAACGCGCGGCGGTGGCCGCGTCAGGACTGGCAATGATTCGGTTTTGATGGGGTGACGAAGTGTGTTGTTTATCATCGGTAGGATGTTGGCACGCTGGTCAAGCTACTCAAGCAGCCGAACATGCCAATCTGGACATTATATGTGGCTCTACATCAGCTAAGGATGTTGTTCAGCCGGCTCCGAAATGCGACGACGCGGGCGATGGTTTTCCTCCTGCGACGATAGCGCGGCACTTGGTCTACGGCGCTGCACGCGCCCAAAGACAGTCCATCCAAGGTGCGGCGTCTGAGCGCCGCAGCTCCCCCCGCCCGACCACGCGGCGAGCCCGCGCGCGCCGGGAATTCGCCCTCATCGTCTCGCCCGCCCGCAGCCATAGATCTTTTGCTCGATTCCAGCACGGCCACTGTGCGCTGCGAACGGCGGCAGCAGACCTCTCGGCGCCCGGCGCCATGGAGCGGCCTCTAAGCGTCTCGCGGATGAAACGCCGCGCTCGATCCATGATCTAAGTGCTTTCCCTTGTCTTCACCTCAGACCCACTGGGAAGCTCGTGCGTCGAGAGGCGCACGTTGGTTGGCTTCGCCCAGATCCACTTTTCACCCCGCTTCGCGCGCTTCTTGCAATGGCGGACCGAGTCGAGCTTGGCGCCATCCACCTTCGCGGCGTTGCTCTTGGCCCTGTCGGCGCTGACGATTGCGCGTGTAGCGATCTGCGATGGGGCCCCCAATCAACCTTCGCGATGGCCCCTGGGCCAGGCGAACGCTACGCCGCGCGCGATGACGTCGGAACACGGGCCAAATAATCAGGCCGACCCCGCCCAATCAGGCCAGCCCGCTGCTCCCGCGAAACCTCGTCGCAATCATCCTCCGCCCGGCGCCTGCCGAACGCCGCCCCGCCAGCTCCTGCGCCGTGCCGAGCCTTCCCCGTGCCGAACTCGCTGGCTGTCTTCGCGCTCGACGGGGGACTTCGCTCTCTGCCGACGCTGCCGCCTGCTCATGCCCGCAAAGACTTCGCGGTTCAACGTGGAAGGCAAGCGCCTCGCAGTCGCGCGAGAGGCGCCGGGGGGCACGCGCGCGAGCGTAGCAAGCTGGCCATTGAAAAGCGACGATCGCGGCCCATGAGCGCGCGAGAAGGGCGGACGGCCACTTTGGAGCACCGCGAATCCGCGGCAAGCGCAGCGTTTGCACCTGCACCGCAGCCCACGATTGAACGCATCCTTCAGAACACCAAGTCAGCTCTGCCGTTCCCGGAGCGCGGGCGCGCCATGCCCTTCATGCCCCTCCTAATTCCGCCGCGAATGCGAAGCCGATTCAGCGCGCTCTCTGTCGTATCATGGATCGATTTTAGGTCGAGGCTTCATTCCGCCTGCCCTGGCCTCAACCTCTGGGACTGCGCGCCACGTCGCGCGCAGGGCGCTCGCCCGTGCGAGCTGCTCTTCTGCGATGGGCACCCCGCGCCCTTCGCCCCCGCGCGTCGAGCGCCCCACTTCGGCGCAAGAAGGGGGCCCTGGCCCGCGAGCCGCCTCGAGCAAGTTTGACTGGCGGGTTTCTTGGCGCGCGACGGAGAGGGGCCAGCAATCGAATCTAACGCGCCAGTATCAACGCTGCCGTCGACAGAATCCTCCTCGCTGACTCGCAGCACGCGAGCGCGGCGCCGCCCGTCGCCCCAGTGGGTAAATGTATAATCAAAAGCATTGTCGCCTATCTGCGCCACCACGTCCTGTTCCGAGTCGCGCACAAGCGCGCTGCGAACCCCCCCGCGGGCGCGGAATCCAACTGCGCGGCCGCGAGTCCCAGGCGCTCCAAAACGCAGTGAGCAGGCGCGCGCAAGGTCGGCGCAGAAAGCGTCGCTCAGCTGTACTTCTTGGAGAATCAGAGGAGGGTGAATCTTCTGCTGTTGCCGATCGGAATACGGGCCACTGGCGCATGCTGCCTGGCTCGACGCCCCAGCAACCAAATCCAAATTTGCGGGCGCGATCGCAGCGCGCATGCTGCCCCCGCGAACGACCGCGAGCTTCTGCTGTAGAGGCCCACGGGAGAAGGCCAGAAATCGCTAGACGTTGATTTGGCATTTCCGGCGGGGGGATAGAGGTTGATTCGGCGTTTCCGCTTGGGGGCCGTGCTTCCCCCAAACCCGCCCACCTCGTCCGCTCGTCGTCGTCGCCGTCGTCAACCGCCCCTTTCGTCCTGCCCCCCCCCTGGTTTCTCTCGCGCCCGCCCCCCCCTTTGCGAATGCCCCCGCTCGACGTCCCCGCCCTCCACCCCCTCGCCAGCGTCATGATCGCATCGCTGTCCTGCTCCTCTTGTTGATGCTGTTCCCCTCTTCCCCCTCTCCGCTTTCTCCTCCCCGCGCCCATGAGCGCACCTCTTTTTTCTACGATAATTCAAATTCTCCTTCCGGTTCCGATCCCCCTCGTGACCGGCGCCCCCCACCTTGGCCCGCGGTCTGGTTGCGGTCTAATTGCTATC
Organism: Prorocentrum cordatum; assembly: GCA_963575745.1. Classification (NCBI taxonomy): domain Eukaryota; class Dinophyceae; order Prorocentrales; family Prorocentraceae; genus Prorocentrum; species Prorocentrum cordatum. Next base: position 60,063 of record CAUYUJ010000045.1, on the reverse strand, counting down.
TAATTGCGGTCTAATTCCATCTTAAGTGTGCTCTAGCGTTGGTCTAAATGCGACTTAATTCTGGTCGAAATTCGATATGATTGCTATCCAAGCACGGTCCGCGCGTCGTCAAGACGACCGCGGCAAATCTCCGCCGAATCTCCGCCGGGCGAATTCAAAAGATCGGTCGCTCGTTTCCCATGTCTTGTCTGCAATGGGGAGACGCAGTTTTGCCTGCGGCATTGCCACGACAGCGCGATCTCGCCACCTGGCCTGCGCCCGCGGCCGCCCATCTCGCAGCCCCGAGGGCCCCCCGAGGCGCTCGAACGGAACGCCGGGCGCAAGTGGGGCCCGCGGCGGTCTAATTGCGGTCATGACGTGGTCTCATCGCGGTCCAACTCTGGTTAAATTATGGTCCAATGTTGGTCTCATTGCGCTCTAATCTCGTTCTAATGTTGCTCAGATTGCAGTCAAACTGCGGTCTAGAAATGACCCGAAAACCGGCCTGCACGGGGTCTAAAAGCGCGACCCGCCCCGCAAGAGGCGCGCGCGGCGGCTGCAGGGGCAGCCGGGCGAGGGCAGGCGCGACCGCGGCTCAGCGCGCGCGCGGGAGGTGGGAGAGGAGAAGAAGGCAGGGGGTGCCATGAGATCATCGCGCAGATGGCGCGATGTTGGCCTGGTCTCCGTCACTGCGCCGCGCCGCGCGCCGCGCGACCCCCGCGTTCAGCGCCGCGGTCAGCCGCGAAGGCGACCGGATCCTCTTCGCCGCGCTGGCGCCGAAGAGGCCCCAGGGCGCGGCGCCCTCGCAGCCGGAACAGTGGGCCCCAGAAGTCAAACAACATAAGCCTGGGAGCCCAAAGCCTAAAGGTCGCCAGGCGGCCAAGGCAGCAAGCTGGCATGCGAGATTGGCAGGCGGGGGTGCCCGAGCTGCGTCGGGCCTCAAGCCCGAGCCCCTGCAGCTTCAGCCGCAACTCCTTGTGAGCCGCTGTCGGGGGGGGGGCGGAAGAGTCGCCGCGGCGCGGCGGAGACGCAAGAGCGCCTTCTTGATCTCGGCTCTTCGCAGCTTGCTCTCGGGCGGATCTCCTCCAGGGAATCTCTGCGCCGCCTAGATCTGTCATGCGCATAGACGCCCCGTGCTCGGCCGGCCTCAGTTTCAGACGCGAAGTCGGCGAAGCTGCCGCCGTAAACGTCAAAGCCCACGGGCAAGGAGCACATGCAATCGAAGACCAAAGAGATCGGCACGGCGCCCGCATCCTTCAAAACGCGCTCCACGCCCATCGACGCCCTGCATTCCATCTCGCCACAGACCACGCGATGCGAGCGGCAATCTGGTCGCGGCCCCCCGATGCCAGGCGTCGTGCTCTAGGCGAAGAACCAATGCATTCACAACCTGTTTGTGAGCATCCAGCTGCGCGAGCACATCAGGCCGCCCCACTGGGTCAGGCGAGTGCCGCCCGTAGGGGCTGGTCGCAGACATTAACTGTTTCTTGGCGACGCCCGCCTCGACATCCAAGTGCCGAGCAACAAATCCCCCCGCCCGCCCTACTCGTTGACAATGCCGCGCAGAAGAGGGAACTCCGCTTGGACATTGGATTGCCCGCGCTGCGCCGTGGCCGCAACCGCCAAGCTGAGGAAGGCAATATTGATGTCAAGTTCTACGGCACCCCCTGGGGGGCCAGAACGGCCCGCCGAGCTTCCCTGGCCACATTCAGCCGATGGGCCTTCCGCGCAAAGTCGCCCAAACAGGTGCTTCCTGCATGTCCGAATCAGGCCCTTCAAAAGAATGCGATGGCCTTCAATATCGGATCCCGCGCGCGCTCTCCCACGTTGTTCGAACGCGCGAGCAGATCCTCGAACCCGCACTTGTCCTCTGTCGACGCCAATGCTGACGTGGGCAACCAAGACGGCGATGTCAGCGGCGTCCGCAACCGAGCAGACTGCAGAGCTGCCTATATGGCGAAGTGCCTGTTCGTCGTCAGAGAGAAAGCAAGCGTCGCCTCCAGGCCGCGCCCCCATGAACCATTTTTCGCCGGGCGCGCAGACGGCGCTGGAAACGCGATCCCCTGGACAGCCCCAGCACCTGGTCGACTCGCACTGTGGAACTTAATTCGTTGTGCTACTGCCCGTCGAAGAATTTGACATCGGTGTCCGCCTATATTAACTAAGATGCCAAAGCTCCGCTAATTTTCGCCAGCGATCTGGGAACGCCAAAATGTCTGCGCGGCTCTCTCGCGTCTCCCCCCTCGCTCACTTCTCGACCTTCGCTAACTGGCGCCCCATCGCCACGCTGCTGCTTGCCCCCTGCCCGCCGCGAAAAATTTCGCGGAGCTCGTTGACGCGCCCGACGTTGCTTCGCAGCCGCTGGGCGGCCGCCCGCGCTGCCGGACGAGAATTATGCGACGCACGCGGGCCTGGGCTCGCAGCCCAGATTAGTCGGGCGGCGGACGTGCCAGCGAGTCGGCGCCTTCGCGCGGCCATCGAGATTATCTGGTTCGAACGCGCTCACGATGGCTAACGAGCCCCCCTGCTCAGCCCAAGTCGGCCGCGCAACTCCCCCGGATAAGCGCGGGCTGCAGCGGGGCGCGCCGACAGGCCCAGGATGCCCGATGCAGTTTTCAAGAACAACCGCTCTCAATATCCACGTCTCTGCAATCAGGGACTAGCGCAGCAAGACCCAGTGCCGACGTCCGGCACCGACGGTCAACAGACTCCGCCAGGGACTTTCTGGGCGCTGCTTCGCGCCCGCGCACTTCCAAGTCCTGCGCGGCAGCGCCCCGGGGGGCCGACGTGATTCGCCGCGCGCCGTCACGCTTGCAACCATGCTGCTTCTTCCTGTTATCGCAGCGAACTTGACCGGGGAAGCCGAAGTTCGCCCTGGCGAACGCCTCCCCGCTAGCGATGGAACCTTCAAGCACGCCAGCGTCGATCTTGATCTGGGGCGGACGCGTTGTTTTCGACTCTGCTATGCAAAGTTGCCTCTCGCGCAAGCCGAAGCGCGCGCTGTTCTGCCACTCGTTGTCGTCGACGAACAAGTGAGGATCGAGCGTCGCGTCGTTTGAGTTTTTTTTTTTGATGAGTCGATGAGTCGATGAGTAAAACTTCACGTTATCCCAAGCGCCCTCGCCATCTCCACCATCCCCAACCGCCGCCATCATGACCGGCGCGTAGATGCCGCGCAGTACGTCGCAGCGCACGAAGTGGCGAAATACCCAAAGAACCAACGATGTCGCGCACAATATTCCGCACATCGGACAATCTATACTTCAGCCCTCGGACCACGGGGCAATCAGCGACCGTTGCATTCACCCCCTCGCACCTGAAATGCACGTAGCAGATATTCTGCGGATCAAGTTCAGACAAGACCATGCTCGGGCCCCTGTAGCAAACGTCGAAAACATCTCCCTGTGACGGAAGCTTATCAGCGTTCAGCTTGGAAATGCATGCCTTCCAGATCTCCGACTGCGGCCCCCGTGCTGAATCCTATCGAAATCCGCCACTTTGCCTTCGCAGGTTCCGGGCGTGTTAGACTGCGGTTTCGCGTCTGGTGGGTCCGTAATTGACGTTTTCTAGAGCCACAAATTCTCTGGTCCCCTGAAATGGTTTCCGGGACGGCAGGGACGATGAAACATCGTCTCCAGATGGCCCGACCAACATCCATGTGGCCTCTGACCCATTGCCCAGGCGAGGGGGGCGAGGGTTGCTGCAGGCACCTTGATACACTAGACGGTTGGGCAAGATCGCGGCGAGCTCTGCTAGACTGTGGTCTATGTAGTGTTTCCCTGAGGTACGTTTCACATTGCGATCACAACTGACCTTCGCGTTCTACCGACACGGTCTCAAACCTGAAGGGCGCCAACGGATAGAGCACAAACAGCACGCTCAAGGGGTCAGCCAACAACCAAACACAAACTGGCGCTCAGAGGCTGGCAGAAACCAATCATTGACACAATGGTTACAATAAGGGCTCGATCAAAAAAAACTCCCGCAAGAAACCCAACCCTGACATCCGAGGATGCACATGAGCGTCTGGCATGCGAGCGCCACGTTTCCATCGCAGCTCCATGGAAATCCAGGAATCCCAGGGTGCCTTGGCGGGAAGCTGAGCGTGTCTTGGCACGGGCCCCTACTGTACTACACTTGCCGCTCCGCGCTGTAAATCCTCACTCGGTAGACCCGGTGCCGCCACACACTTGCGCCCGATGTAAGACCTTGCCATCCCATCAATATATCAACATTATCATAGTGCTCCTCCTCCTCCTTCTCGCTATTCGAATCCTGCTCGCTCTCCTCATCCTCATCATGTTCTTTCTCCTCCTCATGATCCCCCTCCTCTTCCTCATTCGCTTTCTCCTCCTCGCAATGTGCATCCGCGTTCTCATCCGCGTTCTGCCTCCTCGTCCTCGTCCTCGTCCTCGTCCTCGTCCTCGTCCTCCTCCTCGTCCTCCTCGTCCTCCTCCCACTCCTCATTCGCATCATCCTCCGCGTTCCTCCTCCTCCTCCTCCTCCTCTTCCTCCTCCTCCTCATCATCATCCTGCTCCTCACTATCCTCTTCCTCACCCTCCCCGTTCTCATCCGCATGTTCATCCGCTTTCCTCCTCCTTCTCCTCCTCCTCCTCCTCCTCCGCCCCCTTCCCCTCCTCCTGGTACTCCTCCTCACGATCGTCCTCACTATCCTCCTCATCCTCCTCTTCTGCACGATGCTCCTCCTCCTCCTCCTTAAATCCTCCTCCTCCTCCTTCTGGTATCTTCTCTTCTCGTCTCTTCTCGTCTCGTCTCGTGTCTTCTCTTCTCGTCTCTTCTCGTCTCGTCTCCTACTCCTCCTTATCTTCCTCGCCTTCCTCTATCCCTCGCAAATATATGTTTGAACGCAAGTCCACAATAAATATTGTGAGTAACGCTCTCCCGCTCTCCTGCTCTCTCGCTCTCCCGCCACTGTCCCCCCCCGTCCCCCGTTGCTCGTCTGCTTGCCTGCTTCCCCGCGTTCCGCCCTAGCGTCGCTCAAGGGGAATCTGAGGACCAATCTTCCGAAGAGAATCCTAAAACTCAAAGAAGAGAGGCCTGAAGCGGATCCTGCACTTATGGGCTCGCACTTCTTGTGTAAAGAACTTGGCCTGCGGGCCTCTCTGGCGGCTCCGTGCTCGCCGTCGATGCCCCGTCGACGCCTCGTCCCCGCCCGTCGTCTGGGCCTGCAAGCTGGTCTGGCGGTTCCGTGCTCGCCGTCGCCGCCTCGTCGCCGCCTCGTCGCCGCCTGTCCTCTGGGTCTGCGAGCCCGTCTTGCGATTCCGTGCTCGCCGTCGCCGCCCCGTCGCCGCCTCGTCGTTGAATATCTTTGCTTCGCGATGCATTGCCTTGCTTCACCTTGCTTTGCATTGCATTGATGTGGTTTGCTTTGCCTTGCTTCCACTTGCTTTGCAGTGTGTTGTTTCGCATTGAGGTGCATGGCTTTGCCTTACTTTGCCTTGCTTTGCACTGGCTTGCTTTGCATTGAATTGCTTTGCACTGGCTTGCCTTGATTTGCGTTGTTGCTTCGCATGGCATTGATTTACATTGCTTTGCTTTGAGTTGCGTGGCTTTGTATTGCGTTACATTGCTTTAAGTGTGCTGCATTGACTTGCGTTGTTTTGCACTCATGTGCATTGTCTTGCTTTGTTTTGCATTGCTTTGCATTTCGTTGCATTGCTTTGTTTGACCTTGCACTGCTCTGCTTAGCTTTGATACACATTGCTGTGGTCTGATTGGCATGGCAGGACTACGCCATGCTTAGCATCGCTCTGCATCGCTTTGCATTGCTTTGCGTTGCTGCGCAGTGCTCAGACCCCATTCCCAAGACACGCCTGCTTCAGGTGCGCCATAGGAATGCCACTTCCGTACGCTCCACTTCGAGTGCCAAAGAGTGATAGAAACAACACTCCCACACACTCGCTGCTCTCTGCGCTACGTCTCCCTCCGTCTCCGTCGTCATTCCGCCCCCTTGCTCTCCTGTGTCTCCTGCCTCTGTCGCACAAATCTCTCCGCTCGCAGGTGCCCACCGCCCCCTTTCACACTCCTCCTATCGTCCCCGCTTGTCCTGGGGAGGTGCTGGTGCGGTAGAATACGGTGGTAAAAAATTGCTCGGAGAACCATTCCCCGTGCATTGTTCGATTCCGTGCGTGTATGGACTCGGTAGATGATCCGGGATGCTCATCGATGCTCCTCGCCGAGAACATATTCATACGTCCGAGCGATGCCAAGGCACCAATGGTAACAATTTGCTTCCTCTCTGGTGGTCGGACTTTGTTTCCGCACCGGTGGTTGCAATGTGCGCTTTTTCCAACGGCGATCTTCTTTTCTAAGGACCTGGGCCTGCGGGCGGCTCTGGCCGCCATGTGGTTGCCGTCGCCACCTGGTCACCGCCAATCGCCGCCCGTCGCCTGGGCCTGCGGGTCGTTCTGGACGCCGTCGCCGCTTGGTCGCCGCCTGCCGCCGCGTCACCGCCCGCTTTGCACTGCTTTACATGTCGTTGCATTGCTTTGCATTGCTTTGCGTTGCTTTGAATTTCGCTGCATTGCTTCGCATTGCTGTGCATCACATTGTTTTGCCTGGCTTTGCGTTGTATGCAGTTGCATTGCGTTGCATTGCGTTGAATTCCATTACATTGCATTGCTTTGCTTTGCATTGCATTGTATTGCGTTGCTGTACATTGCGTTGCTTGTCATTGAAATGCTCTACCTAGATTGCGCCACATAGATAGCTAAAACCACACACACACACACACTGTTTGGGGCCAACGCTGGCTAACAGATATCCATGCGGGCCGCCTCCGGAGGTCCAGGGAGATCGGGCTCCAGGGCAGCGGCTACAGATAAAAACGAAAACGAAAGGCGGCCAAGAGAACACAGGTCAAGAACACGAGGCCCTTCGCCGAGCGCCCAAGGCCCCATGAAGGCACCCAGACCGAGAGCTAATGCACGGCGGGGAGTACCCAAACACGATGAACAGAAGGGTACCCCTCCAAAGCTAGGGCTGTCTTTCAAATAAGAAAAAGAGGCATATCCAAAAACGTTCTGAGGTGCCCGCTCTGCGCTCCGAAAGCTTACTGTTTGCGAATGTGTTTCTTCTGCGCTTATCAACTGTAACCCCGAGAAAACATGGATCCCCGATCCCCGATCGTCGACGCCAGCGGCAGGAGCTGGCGGCAGCATCTGGGCGCCCCACCAGCAGGTCCATCGGGCCCTCCTTCCCGTCCTCGGTGGCCCGCAGGACGCCAGCGTACTCGGGGACGAACTGCAGGAGCCTTCTGGGGGGCTCAATAGGCCCTGGAAGCGGCAGAAAAATGTTTAAGTGTTTTCGAGTCTAACTCTTGGTATTGAAACGGTCATAAAATAACGCTCGACAAAACAAAGAAAAAGGAGCCAGAATCGGAATCGGAACCGCCACCGCAACCAAAGCGGCGACGGAACCAGAAACAATACGGCGACGGAACCGGGGAAACAAAGAAAATTATAAAACTGACCCCGACAAAAAATTACACCATCGCTTCCACGGCCCACTGAGCCACAAGGGGGCAAAAAGCTTGAGTAGGAAAAACAAGGGGGGCTCCCAGTGAGCCCCGACGCGCCCCCAAGAGGCCCCAAGAGGCTCTCACGAGGCCCCCAAGAGGCCCCCACGAGGCCCCCGAGAGGCCACCCAAAGCGAACCAGATGCCCCCAAGAGCCCTCCAAGAGGCCCCTGAGAGGCATTCCAGAAGAACCTACGTGCATCTCCGATGCTCCTGACCCACAGGCCAGGCACGGTGGCATGACTCTTGACGAATTCAGTGTTATGGGGGTGGGCAGAATGGCGCAAGCCTCTTGAATAAAAGGAGGGGGATTGGGGACTCAGCACTGCACGCGGCTGGCTACCCCGGCGCCCACTGGCGCCGAGGGCGGCCGTGCCTCAAGGAAGGTGCCCAGCGGGGGCCGCGACCAGCTGCACGCAGCGGCTTTCGTATGGCGGGTTCGTGTCGTGACGGCCTGGGCGTCGGTTCTGACACCGCGTAAATCGCTCAATCTTGAACGATCTGCGGCTTTTCGATCGCCAGATCTTTCAATATTGGCCGAATCTGGACCACTGGCGGCGTTCAACCTTGAACGTCCACGGCGGGGTCGCTGCCGCGTCGGCTCGACACGAACCTTCCGTACCCCCTTGCTCCCAAAGCCTCGTTCTATCCTTCCCGAGCCCTGGGGGCGGGAGAGGTAAGTTCGACAAAGAAGACAAAAGCAACACAGAAGCGGCGTAAAACATGCATCGCCTGATCCTTCAATGCATCTCCATGTCCGACCCATCTCATTCCGTTATGTTCCCTTCCGCTCAATTCGCCTCCTTTCTGTTAACCTTGCACCCGGCCCGTCTTGCTCCACGCAATCGTTTCCCTGAGTACACTCATTTCGTTCGGCTCGCTCGTCTCAGTCGCTGCGCTCAAAATGCTGGCTCCATCCGCCGCAATGAAGGTAACTCACTGCACTCCAGCACTTTCACGGCTCCCAATCAACACTTCAATGTCATTCGGTTTCTGGTACAAATTAATGTCAAATGCTGATTTGCACCACCACTCCGTTACAACACAAGTCTGCTTAGACCAGTCATTTATACGCCTTGCCTCGAATCCGACACCGTGCCGTCGACATAGAGTGGAGTGTCCTCAGGTGGCTTCGAATTCCCTGCCATGGGCACTGTAGGGGGCTCAGGGCCCAGACGCTAAAATGGACACTGGACAGTGTTCTCGTTTAGCCTCAAGTGGCAAGCCAGCATGGGACAACGGAACATGCCGAGCGACTGCCCGTCTGGCCACAGAATGGCAGAGAATTGCCGGGGAACCTGGTGTGAAATCTGCGCTTTTCCCTGGAAGCGTCCCCGGGGGGACGTAGGAGCGAGGAGGACGGGAGGCGGGGACGATGCGCAGCCCCAGCGAGGCCCGCGGCCTGGCGAGCTCTCCCTTGCCTCTCATGCCGCAGTGCATCGCGGACTCGTAGAAGTTAATCTCGTCCATTGCGTGGGCGAGGTCCTCAGGGGCGGCGCCTCCCCCCCTCCTCATCCTGTCTCTCCTCCCCTATCCTTCTCGCCATCCTGCTGTTTACATTGCCCTGCCTGCAGCTCAGAACAGTTGTAGCGTGTTCGTAATATGACTCCTCCTCCTCCTCCTCCTCTTCCTCCTCCTCCTCGTCAGGAAGGCGAGGAGAAAGAGGACGGAAAGGTGGTGAGGAGGTCAGATAAGATGGTGTCAGACCGACCGCGAAGCGATCCCAACCTACAGTAGGAGGACCTGGCCGCCATCTCAACATTGCTGACACATTTTGGAGCAAGACCTCTCGAACCTACGTCGAGATATTCCGACGCGTCTCGGCAACTGGGGCCTAGGGGGGCTCTTACACTCATCAGATGCATTCCGAAGCTGCTGATGATGGTAGCTCCCGCACGCCGCACAGTATTTCAATGATAACCAACGATCTGCTATACATCATGTGGCGGAGAGCGTGGACCCACCCTCCAGAGGCACCCTACCATCCACAGCCGTGAGATGCGATGGCATTAGGCCTCGATGCCAAGAACACTTAATACTGTCTCCCTAAGCGAGCGCTTTGCGCCGCAACTCCTGGGACATATTCAAAGCGGGGGATCCTCGATTGCAACCGCAAAGGCAGAAACTATGTTTTGGCGTTTCTGGCCCGTCTCCGCATCTTGAACACTGAATCGGAATCGAATGACCTGCTTCCTCGTTGCGAAACGCTGGCCATGCCCCGCCGACCGCGATGGTTAAGAGAAATACGCCAGCCGCCTACCGACTTTCGGAATCTGCTCTAACAAGTCTACGCGTATTTCACCATACTTTGCACTGCCCCGAAAACCCAAAGAACGCCGCCTCCTCATGCATGGCACACTTGCCCGTTTTCCTTGGCCATAGCTTCGAGAGGTGGCGGGCGAGGCCCGCGCTTTGAGCCCTGGGATCCTTCCAGCCCTGTTTCGAGCCCGGGGGCTCGCGGACTTCCAACACGGTGCCGGCGATCGGGCGCCTCGGCTAGGCGCTGCTCGGCGCTGTCGCCCTCTCGGAGCTGGACGGGGTGTACGAGCTGCTTATCATCGGCCCCAAGGAGGTCGAGAGCGAGGAACCGTGCGAGACCTTGGCGGGCGCCGACGTCGAGCCGCGGCGCGGGGTGGCTGCATTCATGGCGCGGCGCCGTGGGCTCGCTGGAACCGAGTGTATGTGCAGGCCAAGGGGCGCAACGCTGGAGTGGTCATGCTCCTGGTCTCGCGCATTGGGGCCGCCATCAGCATGACCTGGAAGGCGGTGGACCCTGCGCAGCGTGTGGTCGTGATCAACTTGCGGGACAAGGCCCACATGCATGCCCGTCCGAAATTGGAGGTTACCTGGACCGAGCAAACGGGCCTGATGGACAAGCAGAGGGAGCAGGCTGCCATGGCGGCGGAGAGGCTGATCGTGAGGCGCGAGCTCGGTCAGGCGGAGGCGACGTCGGTCAAGATCGACAACAGAGCTGGGAACAAGAAGCAGAAGGCCAGCAGCACAACAAGGTCGCCGCCTAGATGGACAAGGGAGAGGCACAGGGCAGCAGCTGAGCTGCCAGGCACAAGAGAAAAAAAGGCGCTGATATGGCAGGAGCATTAGCGGCGTGGACCCCTATCACAGGCTGCATCGCAGAAGGGCTCACATCATCTCGTAAGACTCGCTGAAGAGCACCCTAGCGCCGAGCGGCGCCAATCTGGTTGGCGGCGTCGTCGACGATGGAGTCAATCTGCGACGCATCGATGCCCCATTCCTTCAGGTCGTCATAGTGCGGGTGGAACTGTTCAACTCCCATGCCACTGTGCGTGCGCGACACGAGAGGCCACACCTCCGACTCATCTAGCACCATCATCTGGCCCTTGAAGCCGTTGACGGCAAGCTTGGTCCTCGCACCCCACAATGGCGAGCGAACCAGCAGGTCTTTCAGGGGCTGGTAGATCTTCGAGAAGTTCTGCTGACGAAGACGTACGGGTAGAGGCAGGTCTCCACGGCAGCGAAGCGGCGTGACGCTGCCGTTCCTGGGGTCGCGCCAGGCCATCTGACTCTCGTTGGCAGAATGCATGAACTGCTTCGCGGAGGCTTCCGACGGGAACTGGATCTCATAGCTCTGGGAGGCGCCCTTGAACGTCGCCTCAGCGTCGCGCAACAGGACGGGGAACCTCTGCTTCAGCTGGTCGTAGTGTTGCTCGCGTGCCTTTGCCAATACAGAGCGAGGCCACGTGCCGATGTACTTATTCTTAGGATTGCTGGGACGGTCTGGAGGCGCGCCTATCGGTCCACTCCGCGGGCCACCAGGGTGTTCACCCCAGCCTGACTTGGAGCGGTTGAAGCTGCCGACGAGGAAGTACTCTGCTTCAGGTGGTCAATCTGCTTCTGCTGCTCCGCAAGCTGGTGCTGGATACCTTCTGCCGTGTGGTCCAGACGAGACGACAGGCTTATTATATACTCCTCATGATGACCAAGCTTCTCCCATATCTCATTGTGTCCTGCTTGGAACTCCCCGACGATGGCGGTCGAGAAAGCCTCCATCATGGACTCCATCTTCTTCAGCATGGCAGTCTGCGAGAACGGCTCAGAACTGCGGCTCCGACGCTCACTCGACGGCGATCTGGACCCGCAGCGGCGGGCGTGCCTGGCACTGACGGGCAGGTGCCTCGGACTGCCAGACGATTCACGCTGAGCGCGGCGGCGGCCCATTGCGGCCGATGAAAACGGAACTGCAGGGCAAGGTACAGTGCGCAAAATGCGTGTGTGGACTGGAAAAAAGAAAGCAGAGGACCCCTGTCCAATGGGGCACTCTCCAGGGCCTCTCTCGCGCGCGGCGGGCACGGGCCACTTGAGTCGGGGGGGTGAGTTCCCGAAATGGCCTTGAGCCAAAATGGCTACGGAGGAGGAGGAGGAGGAGGAGGGAGTCCGTTGCCATTTTGGCCCAAGCCATTTTGGCTCAAGCTATTTTGGCTCAAATAACACATTTCTCGAGGTTGCGAAGCGCTTGTTGGTCGCTCCACAGGTGGCTGCCCTGCCAGGAGCGACCCGTCAATTTTGGCATCATTCCCGCTCCAGCCAGATCCGCCCTGCTCCCCCGCGGCAATTGCCATGGCGAACCGCTCAGAGCGTGGTCAGTGAAACTGCCCGTGCGGACGATATGTCAAAGGCCACAAGTTCTGCCACTGCGGAAGGGCTTGGGAGGAAAGGCTTCAGGGTCATCAGCAGCGGCAGCAAGGCTGGCAACCTGGGCGTGGACAGCCATCAGCATGGCTCAATGTCGATCGCGGTGCCACCGACCATGGTCGCAAGCAGCAGGAGAAGCCGGCGAGCAGACAATCCAAGGAGGAGCGCCAGCCGTGTTCCAAGCCGTGGTGCAAAGCCCGAACGCGCGTGCAAGGCCCTCATCTCCGGGATCGTTCCCCTATGCAGAGCAGATGTTATAGGGCACGAAAACTTCGTGGAGGCACCAACGGACAAAGCCTCGCACAGGAGCTTCCGTGCACAAGGCCATCGGAGGATCGAGGAGCTCGCAGAGATGGCTGCGGCCGCCCGCAGAGCCAGCGCTCTGGACGAGGCCACTGCATGCGAGTAGAAAATAAGTGTCATCAAAGCCGCACTCGGTCAGACACTCCCGACGGGCAAGCAGTTGGGCGAGATGAGGGCTCGAAAGGAGAGGGTCATCGAGAAGTTGCGCAACGCCAGGAGCAGGATCAAGCTATTAGCGGAGCAGGAGGCGGATATCCTCCACGAGCTGGACAGGGTCAAGGAGCTGATCGACGAGCTCGAGGACCAGTACCAGGAGGAGGACGATCTTGCGTATGCAGGAGCTGCGCCCGCAGACAGCCATGCGGCGGCCCCGACCGCTGGGCATGGGGAGCAGCCACAGCCGCAGCAGCAGCAGGAGCAGCACCAACGGGATGCACATATGCGGAGAGTTGTCTCGCTTCCTGGTGCCGCGGCGAGGCGCCCGCAGGCTGCGGTGCCACCGCCGCCGCCCCCATCGGCGCCTGGACAGAGTGCGCAGGAACAGATCAATCAGATTTCGCAGGTCATGACGCAGATGATGACGACGGTCATGCACCAGAGCGAGCAGGTCCACAGGTTGCTCGCGCAGCAGGGGATGGGACCAACCACGGAGATGAACGCGAAGATGGGTGGTCCGCCGCAGGCGGTGGCTCAAGCAGCAGCAGCGCCTGGCACCCCGCCAGGCTTCCCTCCGCAGCCCCCATTGCAACCAGCCGCGCATGCAGCAGCGCCCACAACTCCGAGTGGACCAGTGCCTGCTACGCCTGTTGCGCAGCCCCGTCCGAGATCAATGGCATTCGAGGCACAGGAGGGCGAGGATGGGACAAGATCGAGGTCACGCTCCCCGATTCCCACGGAGCAGCCGTCACAGCCACAGCCCTCGACACCAGTCGCGCACACTCCTGGGAAGGAGGCCTCGGCGAAGCCTGTGCCAGGATTGAGTTCAGATGTCGAGGATGGGGTGCCAGGTTATCCAGTTCTATTCGGAATTTCTCCTATGCAGCCGGTGCAGGGAGATACCCGATGCGACCCGTTCGTCGCTACGCCAGCGGGCTCGATCACGGAGGAGCCCGAGATCATCGAATCCAGTATGCCCACTGGCGAGCCCCCGCCGAGGAAGGAGCCCAAGAAGTCGCAGGACAGCAATGCTTCTGCTGCTCGCAGGGCGGGAAACTGATCGAGGGCGGGCAGGCGCCAAGGACCTGTGTGCAGAATGACGTGGGGGTGAGCGTTGCTAGTCTACCTGTGGTCTCTGATGCTTGGCCGCCGCGTCATAGCTTTCCCGATATAGCCACGACCGTTCCACTTGCATCACAATCGTGCAACAGCAGGCGTGCATCCACTGATGCCTGTGCCATGTGTACCGAACCACATGTTGCAGGCGCTAGTTTTGGTATCACCTCAGATTGGCATTCAGCAGGGGAAGCAGAAGATAGGCACGAATGGCCTCACAGCTCGATACGTTCGCAAATTTTAAGGATGCCGCCTGTTCCCCAAGCGTCTGGATATGGAAGCGGGGCTCGGGTTGAAGCGTGGAGGGGGGGGGGGGGGGGGGGCTGGCTTCGGGGAGTGGTAAGCCCGTTTGCCTCGAATGCGGCTGTGCCTTTTTTGTTCTGTCTGCTCTGCGCAACCTGTGACTGGTGGATCTGCCCCTGCCGTGTGCGAAGTGCAAGGGGTCACAGCCCATTGGGGGTAGTCTTCGGGGGGGGGGGGGGGGGGCGGGTTACTTGGGGGGTAGCGGGTGCTGTCGAGTATGACCCAGACAGCCCAAGCGTCTGTCCGCTCTCACTCACGGCTTCGCCAGCGCCGACGCCCCCTGCACCAAAAAATGGCCATCAGTTTGGATACGCTGACAACCACCGCCATAGACATTGTCAAATGTGATTTTTCAGGGGCCGAGCGAGTGCAAGCGTGCCTTAGGGAGCATGGTAATTCCATCGATTGGCTCAGGAACATGGGGGATGTTCCGCTTAAGGATGTCGCGAAGTTCGCCTTGGATGCGGCCACCATCGTGCAGAATCCGCCCAGACAGGTCGTGCTATACACCGACGGATCGGTGCCTAAGGATAGGTCGGAGAGCGGGTGGGCTGTTGTAGGCACTTGCACCAATGATGAAGGGGATGTGGAGCTTCTTGGATATATAAAGGTCTCGCAATCCAATCTATTAACTTTCAGCTGAACAAATCGATCAGTCGCACTACGGCTGAACTCGTTGGGATCATGTGGGCGTTGCTATGGGTTGCAGATAAGTGCCCCTGTTACTTGGACGCCGCCGCTCCCCTCCCCTCAATTACTGTCTTTTCTGAGTCAGAGCCCGCAATTGGCATTGTGATGGGCCGTGCAGTTGCTGTAGCCGAGCCAGAGCTTGCAGGGCTCGTCAGGCATGCACACGCCCCGGCAGCAAAGACTGTGCAACTGGCAGCTCTGGCATGCACACGCCCTGGCATGCACGCGCCCTGGATTATACAAGTGCACGGGGATTGTAAGAAGTGCTGGAACGAAGTGGCAGATGACATTGCCAAATCTACTTTGTCCCACGAGTGCCAGTGTGTACCCCCCCGTTGCTTGGTGAATTCTACTACACCCCTTCTCTGGATTGGTAGTGGATTTGTACCCTCCCACATTTGCAACAGCAACAGTATGCGCTTCAGGATCTGTGCAGTTTAAAGTTGCCAAGCCAGCCTCAGCACTGCAAGGAGGGAGGAGAAGGACCTTTCGTGATCAGCAAGCCAACAACGCGTGGCCATACGGAGCTCGAGGTAGGTGTCGAAACCGTGGCGAGGCGTGAGTTCACCTTAGTTTCTTATACTTCTGAATCTGCACAGGACTCTATTAAGGGCGGGAGGTCGGTGTTGCGGGGACAGCAACTGCGCCTCCAGTTCGCTAGGGAGCAAGTACGTTTTACTGGCATCCAGGAGGCGAAGACTCCACAAAGGTGCAAGATGGCAGATGGCTATTTCTGCATCGCTTCGGGAACGGAGGACGGACAAAACTTAGGATCATAGCTCTGGGTTGCTTGCCAGGTTCCGCATGCCAAGAAGGGGGGCGAAGAGTTGTGTTTAAAACCATCCACCTGTACCGTATTCGATATTAACCATCGTTGGGTTGCCGCGCGGGTGCAGGCCCCCGTTTGGAATGTCGTCGCCATGGTTGCTCATGCCCCATGTGCCGAGCCCCCCCCCCCCCCCCAGGAAGGACTTGGCGGAAAACTGCCAGCCAGGTGATGAGCCATTTTGAAGTAGATGTGCTGCTTGCGGATGCGAACGGGCGTCTTGGGGCATCTGTCTGAGGCTGTTGGAGGCATGTGCCCTGACATCGAGGATGACAACGGTTTGTTGTTCCATAATTCGCGTTGTGCTGTGAAGATATGCGCTGTGTCTACATGGCACGGTGACGAGGGCTCACAATACACTTACCAATGCAACAGTGGTAGCAAGCATCGCATCGACTACGTGTGCACCCCACAAGCTTGGAAGGACTCCATCGTTAGGCGAGGAGTGTGGCACGACATAGATGTGGACCGTTCGCACCAGGACCGCTACCCAATATATGCTAGCTTGGCATGGGCGGAGCATGTGACTGGGAAACAGTCGATGCCTGCAATTGACCCCGCCCTCATGCAGGACCCGACTCGGTGTGGAGCTTTCGAGCAGGATATGCGTGGCTGTCCGCTTGTACACTGGTCACTCAACGTGAATGATCAATTCGCCATTCTGAGTCGGTGGTTCCAAGACTGCGCCAGCAAACATGTTTGTCGTATGTCGCACGGGCCGCTTAAGAGTTATATCAAGTCAGAAACGTTGTGGGCGATCTAGGTTAGACGATGTATCAGGGCTTTCCTCCGTCGCATTGGTGATTGCGATTCCAGTGCTGCTAGTAATTTCGCCACCCGTAGCGTTGCCCTAGCTAGCGACCCCGTTGACGACATATGTGCCATGGCTGATTGTCCTACCTTCGCTGAGGAGGTGGGGATCCTTGCTTTCATGCGCCGTCTTTGGGGCGAATGCGACATTTCTCTTGCAAGTCTCGCCGGGGCCTGCGCCCTGTTCTCGCGGCGGTCGCAACGTGCACTCAGGGCCAAGTTGCGCGCTGATCGCACAGGTTTCTTGTAAGATACCTCGACACAGGTCAAGGAGGCCACTGCCGCGGGGGACGGAAGGGAGGAGTGGAGGAATGTGAGGTGCATGGTGGCTTTCTGCGTGGTTCGAAAAAAGGGCGGCATTAATGTCATGCATATTCGTTTAGGTACTGAGGGGAACCCGTTTGAAACGCAGGAGCAGCTCGCGCTAGAATGATTGCAACCTTTTGCC
Source organism: Prorocentrum cordatum (assembly GCA_963575745.1). Lineage (NCBI taxonomy): Eukaryota > Dinophyceae > Prorocentrales > Prorocentraceae > Prorocentrum > Prorocentrum cordatum. The sequence continues at coordinate 43,223 of CAUYUJ010000045.1, read as the reverse complement.
AAAGCTGAAAGAGGCCACCGTCTGCGATGTGGATGATCTCGTGCAGGCTCACAACCACCAACAAAACATCTTCCGATCGGAAGGCCCGGGAGATCTGTCCAGCATCATGTCTCGAGATGTCTCGTGCGAGCCGGCGCAGCGAGCCGCCCGGGGGAGAACCGGAGGTCCAGATCTTATCACCAGTAATGTTTATGAGGCGGCCCCGTCTGCGTGCGTGGACGCACTGTTTCTCCTAATAAACAAAGTTCAGCTCACTTGTCGGGGGCCGCTTGCGTGGAAGGGGGGTGTTGCGCACGACCTGTTCAAAAAAAGGTGGCCCTAGGCTGCTGCGCAACTTTCAAGAAATCCTGCTGGGGGTCCACGTGTGTAAGCACCACCATAAGCTTCTGAGGAGGAGAATCCTCGAAGTTGGTGGCGTGCTGATGGACATCGATCCGCGCGGGGGTAGGCCTGGGCGTGGTACAGCGGCCGCTTCTTTGCAAATCAGAGTGTGTCAGGATTTCATGCGTAGCAACGGACAGTCCACGGTTCTATATTTCACAGATTTGAAGGCTGCGTTTCACACGGTGGTGCGGCAGTTCTTGGCCCCCATCCCAGGTGCAGAGGGCTCCCTTCAGGATATCATGGATAACCTCCAGCTCCCCCTTGCTCTAGAGCATGTGATGCGTAGGTTGCTTGCTGAGCCATCTGTGTTTGAGCGTATTGGCGATCTCCACCTGTATGAGCAGATGCAGGACATCAACTCATGCACATGGTTTCAGGTTAAGGGCACAGATAAGGTGGCGTTGGCTCCCACGGGCAGTAGGCCTGGAATGCCTGCAGCTGACCTGTTGTTCACTCTAGCATTCGCTCCAGTGCGCCAGGACATCCGTGCACGTTTTTTTGCAGAATGCATTGCCATCGATGTTCACTCAATTGCTCACGCTGGCATGCGCGCGTTCAAACCTGAAGATGACCCGTGTGAAGTTGGAGTTGTGTGCCAATAACATGTTGATGATCTTGCCGTCCTCCAATCTTGCGGTTCCGCGTATGACGTGATCCCCCTTGCCCGCGTGGTTGTGAGGCATGTTCATGAGGTTATGGCTTCCCGAGGTTCCAGCGTTAATTACGGGATTGGTAAATCCACCCTGCTTCTGCACCCTGTAGGAGTTGGATCTAAGAAGGTCAAACGGGAAGTTGGTGAGCTTCGTGGGTCGTTGTCGGTGAGTGGGGCTTCGTCATGCGTCCACGTTGCTTCCTCTTGCAAGAATTTGGGATCTGTCGTGCACGTCTCGGGATCAATGAGTGCTGAGTTCATGAGCAGGCATAGGTCGCAAATGAGCGTACTAGGGGGGCGTAGGCAGGCCGTTCAAGAAAACAATGACTTGGAGCTGGGGGTGCGCCTCAAGTATGCCGGGGCGCTGTCATAGCAGGGCGATGTTCCATTGTGCCGTCTGGGGAGACATGACTAGCAGCAACCTAGATGTTCTTGAGAGTGTTTACCTTGCGTCTATGAGGGCAGCTCTGGGATGCAAGGAGCAAGGGGACGAGACCTTGGAAGCGTCCAAGGCGGAGGTGCATGTTGCATGTAGGCAGCTCCCTGCAGGTACCACACTGAAGTTGAGGCGTCTTAGGTTTGTGCAGAGGCTGTTGGATGTTGCTTCTCCCTCTCTCTTGTTCATGATAAATTATCATGCGCACAAGAAAGATTCCTAGTCGGCTCTGTTGTACTCGGACAATTTGTGGATGCAGGAGCATGTCACGGCGCCCAAACGGTGGAAACCTGTCGGAGGTTTGTCCTGGTGGTTGTCTGTGGCTCGTCAAGATAAGAAACAATGGGTCGCTTGGTGCAGGGGGGCGGAGCGCAATGCAAAGCATATTGCACAAGCCGATGCGGAGTCCAGTGTTTGGCGAACCAAGCTCGCTGAAGTGCGCAAGCAAGCCGGCTTGCCAGTGCCCCCAATTTCTAAGCAGGAAAGCTCCGATACCGTTCTTCATTGCCGCGATTGCGACATGGTGTTCAATTCGAAGGCCGCATGGTCGCGTCATCGGGCCATCAAACATCCGCAGTATGATATCGCTGGGACAAACGCCTTAGGGTCCATTTGCCAAGCGTGCGGATATCAGTGGCACTCGATGGGGACGGTTTCTAACACACCTTCGGTTCGGATCGAAGTCGTGTCTGGCGGTTCTTGCTTCGCACCTGCAGCCCCTTTCAATTCCCACTATTCTCGAGCTGAGAGAGGCTGATGCTAAAGAAGCCAAGGCTGTAAGAGCAGCCACAGGGATTCGGCTGGCCGCGGATGAACCGCCATGCAGGATCATAGGGCCTACTCTAGGTGGGCCGCCGACCGCTGATGTCTCACGGGTGTCCACGGTAGGACTGGAAAGGCCGTCGGTCGAGTCGGAGTGTGTCGTTGTGCCTCGAATTCCTACCGAGACGCCCTACTTTCTTCATTGTTTCTGTGGACAACGCAGCAGATATGATGTCCAATGGTACTTTGACGAACTGCAGAGGAGCTGTCAGTGGCCTGTCGTCATGTTGTCGGTCGACATCGATCAGGAGGCTACTGAGGGCGACCTCGCGCGCAATTATTCAGCGGACTGGTTTTTACGCATGTTTTGGAAGAAACAGGCGGTTGGCGTTCTCAGCGGCCCACCATGTAATACATAGTCCCATGGTCGTGCCAGGCCGCCCCGTGACTGCTCTCTCTCTCTCTCTCTTTCTCACGCGCGCTACGATCAGCGGCCCGACCTTGGGGCCTTCCAGCGTGCACTGCCAAGTATTGGAGGGCGGTTATGCGGGGAAACCGTCTTTTGCAGACTATGGTGCGCGCTGCGTACGAATGTGTAGTCACGGGTGCAACGTGCATCATGGAGCACCCAAGTTTTTTTCCGATGGGGGCATTCAACTGCATTGGGGAAAAACCTGGCAACAGCAGCAGCGTCACTGAATGACAGACACACAGGCAAAAGTGCACAAGGAAGAGGAGAACCCTAGCAGCGACCTGTTCTAAATGTTTTAGAGTTAGGTCGGACGAGCCGCCCACGGAGGAGGAGGAGGAGGAGGAGGAGAAGACAAATGAAACCAGATGCCGAAGGATACAAATTGACCCTGAAACGTATCATCCCCTGGCCTGCCAAACCATTATTGGACAAACCCGTATTGAATGGCCTCGACGGCCAAACAATACATTCACCATGGCAGGAGAAAGGCGGGAGGAGGAGCAGGGCAAGGAGGAAACAGGGGAGCACAACACATAGAATTCGAATCTGAACTATCCGCCAAGCGCGGCCGCAGCACCCACCGACGGCGCACGAAGCGGGCCTCTCCCGTGCAACGACTACGGGGAGGAGAAACACCATGTGATTTAGCTCACAAGATTCAGCGAGAGCCGCCCACGCAGCCAGCGAATGGAGGAGGAGCGACGCCGCCGCGGCGCCGACGGCCGGCGAACGCGGAGAAGAGAAGGAGGAGGAGGAAGAGGAGGAGGAGGAGGAGGAGGAGGGAGAGGAGGAGGAGAGGGGAACCGACGAACAAATCAACACCCTACCAATGCAACACATATTCTAATCTTGGCGTCGGCGCTTGTGCACCGCAGAAACGAGGGCGGCCGCCGGCCCGTGGCCCCGCGCACCCTCGCGGAGACCGCGGAAAAGCTCTGTGCCCCTCTCTCCCGCGTGGCCGTGCCGCGTACCACTGTGCGTGCGGTAGAGGGCATACACACTGAGAGCTCTCAAAGCGGCGGCGACGGAGCCACCCTCCGGCGGGCCATCCACGCGAAAGTGCCGGGAGGAAGAAGAGATGAGGAGGAAATCGCTCAATGCCGCTACAGCCTCCAGGCGCTCCAATCGTAGATGTTGCCGACAGAGATCGCGGTACACTGGGCACTGGCACTAGTGTTCCAGCGAGTCGTCGGCTCGACTGCACCCCAAGACGCACCGCCCGATTTTCTGGAACCTCCGGGCCGTCATCCAACCATTCATGCACGAGCGGAGGACTGCTGCGAGCACTCGAGGGGGAACCAGTGGCTGGATGTTCAGCATGTTGGTCAAGAGCCTGTTGCACCGGCGGCCCGGGAGCACGTCCAGCCGCCAATGGTCCAGGCGACGGCGCAGCCCCCGCTCCATCGCCGAAGTGCTGGAAGGGGGCGCCGCCTTCAGGGCGCGAGGAGGAGCATCTGGCGTCCGTGTGGAGGCTCCCAAAGATCAGGGCCCTCTCGACCTTTGGTGAGCACGTCCGTTTCATCAGCATTGATCAATGCACATGTGGTGCCTTATCCCGCAGCATGGCCATCCATGCTGCTTTGGTCGTTGAGCTTTGCAGAGCTCTGCCTGGCAGGGGACGGCTTGCATGCTCGTCCCACAGCGATGAATGTTTTGGCACTTCGTCGGAAGGGGTCTTTTCGTACTGCGCATGCCAAGCAGTACCCGCCCTGTCAGTCGAGTATCTTGGCGCAGGCTCTGTTGCGTCCTGTTAGTGGGTTGCAGCAGGTTAGTGAACCGCCAGTCATATGTAAATCGCTGGCCAGGTATTTCGTACCGTTTGATCCGTACGCCTCATGCCCGAGACAGCCGGGGCGGCAGACTAGAGTTGATCTCGGCGCAGTTCCAGGCCCGTCTCTCTTGCATGCTTCGTCAGTGCAGCTTCGGCTTCAGTCGGTGTAGGAAGAAGGAGGAGGGAGGAGGATACGGCGGGGGGGCCGATAAGGAGGAAGTTTCCCCCCCCCTCGCCCCCCCCGAGAAAAAAATATCCTGGCGAAGGACCCAACCATATGCAGTTGTGAGTATCGCAATTGTGAGTATATTCTTCGGTGGCGCTCCCTATGGGGCCACGAACCGCATGAGGGGTGTGCCGAAATGCGGCGGGGTACACAACGCAAAGGAATACGATAGATCTGATTACGAAAGAAAGAACGCGGGTGAGTCAGAGCGCGAGGGAATCTGAGTATGAATGGGTCTGCGCGCGAATGAATATATTTGCATGAGTGCGATCATGGAAACGCCTAGTGTAAGTGTATACGAATGTGAATGGTTCGAGCATGCCTGTCCGAACACACGTGACACTGGGCGTGGCCGCCGCAGGCAGCTTCCGCGGGAACCCCGACGGCAGCGTCCGCACGTCGCGACGCCCATGTCGGCACGCCTCTTGCGAGGATCGCGCCCGCTTTCGGCTCTTCTTTTCCTTCCTCTTTGCCCGCGCACTCCAAAATCCAAGGCTGCGGGCGCAGCGCAGCGCGGAGTCCCCGCGACGCGCGCTGGTCGCCCCGGGCGGGGCCCCAGCGACGCGCGCGGGTCGTCCGCTGCGCGAAGCAGAGAGAGCTGACTAGCTAACTGGCTGGCTGATAGCGGGCAAGTCTCTGACCGCTGGGCAGAGCGACGACGGGCGAACGAGGCGCCGGGCCCCCCGCAGCACGGAGTTCCCGCGACGCGCGCTGGTCGCCCCGAGAGGGTCCCAGCGACGCGCGCGGGTCGTCCGCGGCGCGAGGCCAAACAATTAGTCGGGCAGTCGAGAGAAGGCGCGGCTCGGGGGAGACGCTCCTCAGGTCAGGCCTCGCGGATGAACTCGGTGAAGCCGAGCTCCCTGGCGAGGGCCGTCGCTTCCCTCCTGCACCGCTTCGTGCGCGCCGCAAACTGCTCCAGCTGCTTCCGCAAGCCCTGCGGCGGCCCTGCCAGGAAGAACTCGATGCGCGGCGCCCGCATGAGCAGGAGGTCCTCGTGGCGCGTGGCGCGCGAGAGCAGCACGTAGAGCTCCAGCCACCAGTCGTCGTCCTCCTTCTTGCCGTTCCCTACCTCGTGGCGGCCGCAATCCAGGATCACGCCTGGGCGACGTCGACCGAGGGAGCAGCGCGCCGGGCAGCCGACGGCCCAGGGCGAGAGTCCACAGGACCGAGAGATGGTCTGGCCGCGGACTGCTCGCGCCCCGGAGGTCTGGCCGCCCCCGGAGCGCCGTTCCCCCGCCCCGTCGCCTTCGCGCATGGTGCGCCCCTGGCACGCCACCGTGGTGATGACCCTGCCGTGCGAGAAATGCGGGGGGGGTGCCGAAATGGGTGGGGGTGACGCATGCGGGCGGCGGCACTGAGGCCTTCGGTGGAGCTCCCTATGGAGCCACGAAACGTGTGAGGGGTGTGCCGAAATGGGTGTGGGTGGCGCATGCGGCCGCGGGCACTGGGGCCTTCGGTGGAGCTCCCTATGGAGCCTCGAAACGTGTGAGGGGTGTGCCGAAATGGGTGTGAGTGACGCATGCGGCCGCGGGCACTGGGGCCTTCGGTGGAGCTCCCTATGGAGCCACGAAACGTGTGAGGGGTGTGCCGAAATGGGTGTGGGTGACGCATACTGGGGCCTTCGGTGGAGCGGGCACTGGGGCCTTCGGTGGAGCTCCCTATGGAGCCACGAAACGTGTGAGGGGTGTGCCGAAATGGGTGTGGGTGACGCATGCGGCCGCGGGCACTGGGGCCTTCGGTGGAGCTCCCTATGGAGCCACGAAACGTGTGAGGGGTGTGCCGAAATGGGTGTGGGTGACGCATGCGGGCGCGGGCACTGGGGCCTTCGGTGGAGCTCCCTATGGAGCCACGAAACGTGTGAGGGGTGTGCCGAAATGGGTGTGGGTGACGCATGCGGGCGCGGGCACTGGGGCCTTCGGTGGAGCTCCCTATGGAGCCACGAAGCGTGTGAGGGGTGTGCCGAAATGGGTGTGGGTGACGCATGCGGGCGCGGGCACTGGGGCCTTCGGTGGAGCTCCCTATGGAGCCACGAAACGTGTGAGGGGTGTGCCGAAATGGGTGTGGGGACGCATGCGGCCGCGGGCACTGGGGCCTTCGGTGGAGCTCCCTATGGAGCCACGAAACGTGTGAGGGGTGTGCCGAAATGGGTGTGGGTGACGCATGCGGCCGCGGGCACTGGGGCCTTCGGTGGAGCTCCCTATGGAGCCACGAAACGTGTGAGGGGTGTGCCGAAATGGGTGTGGGTGACGCATGCGGCCGCGGGCACTGGGGCCTTCGGTGGAGCTCCCTATGGAGCCACGAAACGTGTGAGGGGTGTGCCGAAATGGGTGTGGGGGACGCATGCGGCCGCGGGCACTGGGGCCTTCGGTGGAGCTCCCTATGGAGCCACGAAACGTGTGAGGGGTGTGCCGAAATGGGTGTGGGTGACGCATGCGGCCGCGGGCACTGGGGCCTTCGGTGGAGCTCCCTATGGAGCCACGAAACGTGTGAGGGGTGTGCCGAAATGGGTGTGGGTGACGCATGCGGCCGCGGGCACTGGGGCCTTCGGTGGAGCTCCCTATGGAGCCACGAAACGTGTGAGGGGTGTGCCGAAATGGGTGTGGGTGACGCATGCGGCCGCGGGCACTGGGGCCTTCGGTGGAGCTCCCTATGGAGCCACGAAACGTGTGAGGGGTGTGCCGAAATGGGTGTGGGTGACGCATGCGGCCGCGGGCACTGGGGCCTTCGGTGGAGCTCCCTATGGAGCCACGAAACGTGTGAGGGGTGTGCCGAAATGGGTGTGGGTGACGCATGCGGCCGCGGGCACTGGGGCCTTCGGTGGAGCTCCCTATGGAGCCACGAAACGTGTGAGGGGTGTGCCGAATGATGATGATGATGATGATGATGATGATGATGATGATGATGATGATGATGATGATGATGATGATGATGATGATGATGATGATGATGATGATGATGGGAGGGGGGAGGAGGCAGCGGGAGGAAGGAAGGAAGGAAGGAAGGAGAACGCGGGGCACCGTCTCTTCAAAACGAGGACCCAACACCACAGGATGGTTGGGAAAAAGAGAACAAACAAACTGGTCCGTTGTTTTTTGATTTCTTTTTGGGGGGGAGGGGGGGCGAGAGAAAAGAAAAGAGAGGAGGAGGAGGAGGAGGAGGAGGAGGAGGAGGAAGAGGAGGAGGAGGAGGGGGAAGCGGAAGGAGAGGAGGACGCCACAGAGTGCGCACACCACTGAAAAACGCACGCGCGAACTCAGTGTGAAAGCCTCGCGCGCGCGCCCTGGAACCCCGAGGGGCTCCATCCCCCGTTCTCCTGGCCAAGGCCCAAGGGGCTAATCCTCTCTACCACGGCTGCGGCGGCGAGCTGCTTTCGTGCCGAGCTTCCTGCTGGACACCTTTGGCGGGTGGTGGTTCTACATCGGGCAGGTGAGTATCCTTTACAGGGGATGGGTCGACCCCTATCCCAGGCTTCGTGGGGCTCTCGAATGGACGAACAATTTTGGGCCCAACCCTGGGATACACGAGGGGGGCGTCCATCCTCGATGGGGGTGTGTCCGAATAGCTCGTCGAAAAGTCGGGGTTGGAATAGACACATCGCCTGCGAATCCTGGCAATCACCTGTGGGATTCTCCACACGGACGGCGTCGGGCGGGGGCCTTTCTTACATTTGAGGCCCAGTGCTGTTCGCGCGAGTAAGCTTTCCCGTACGTCGCGGCGCAGGACGCCGGGTGGTTCCTGATGACTACTGGGAAGGAGGAGATGAGGGAGAGGGACCCCCTGAGGAGTCTATTACCTTGCCTACCCTTTGCACTGAAGTCGAGGAGATCGAGTTCGGGTTTCTCGGAAAAGGAGTTGAGGTTGACGTGGAGGCGATGTTCGAGTGGCTGGATCCAACTGGCGAACCTCTGGCAGAAGGACAAGGGCCAGGACGAGTGTGAGAAGAGCACGTCGTTGCAGAAGCGACTGGTGGCGAACGCTTGTGCACCACAAAGGCTGAAAGAACCTGCTGTTTGGGGTCCACGCTGGCCAACATTTTATGGATTCCCGCCTTCCCATCCACTACCTTCTGGAAATCTACGTTTGCGTGTGTGCCTGTATTTTTGCACATCCTAACGAAAGCCCTTTCCGAAACCACACAGAGGGCCTCTCGGAAGACTAGCGGGGCCTCTGACCAGCGGGGCATCTGCCCCGCTGCCTTCTGAGAGGGCCTGCCCCATCTCACTTCTCCTCTCGGCGCGCCGCCAATTCTGACCATGAAGTGTTCGTGGTGCGATCCCTGCCCGTCGACGGGGCGCCGATCAGCCCTCGACCTGCCCTAATGGCCGGCTGTGGCCTCCTCCGGCGTCGCGCACCCACGGCTGCACCCGGCTTCGGCTTTCAAAATTCGGGCCCCTATCCACGTGGACTTCGGGCCGAAATTCGGGCCTCCCGCGGCCGTTCGGGACGATCAGGGCAGCCCCAGAAAGCCGTCGGCGAGGCGCAACTGCTGGAACGCGCCCTGAGGCGAGAAGGCCTCCACGAACCGACGAAACCTCTCAGCAACTTCGAGGACGAAGACGACCAGCCTTGGAGACCCCCCCCAGGATTACAGGGATTACAAAGCAGATCTCCCCCCCCGACTTGCCATGGGGCACACAAGGACATACTACCACTACTACTACTACTACTACTACTACTACTACTACTACTACTACTACTACTACTACTACTACTACTACTACTACTACTACTACTACTACTACTACTACTACTACTACTACTACTACTACTACTACTACTACTACTACTACTACTACTACTACTACTACTACTACTACTACTACTACTACTACTACTACTACTACTACTACTACTACTACTGCTACTACTACTGCTACTGCTACTGCTACTACTGCTACTACTACTACTTACTACTACTACTACTACTACTACTACTACTACTACTACTACTACTACTACTACTACTACTACTACTACTACTACTACTACCACTACTACTACTACTACTACTACTACTACTACTACTACTACTACTACTACTACTACTACTACTACTACTACTACTACTACTACTACTACTACTACTACTACTACTACTACTACTACTACTACTACTACTACTACTACTACTACTACTACTACTACTACTACTACTACTACTACTACTACTACTACTACTACTACTACTACTACTACTACTACTACTACTACTACTACTACTACTACTACTACTACTACTACTACTACTACTACTACTACTACTACTACTACTACTACTACTACTACTACTACTACTACTACTACTACTACTACTACTACTACTATTACTACTACTACTATTGGTACCCACAAACAAAGTATACTACATCGCTTCCCGAGCGACATGGCCAGAAAGCACCCGCCACCGAACACATATTGGGATACGCGTCGTCCCTTTTTCTGGGGGCGACGCGCACATCGTATTAATATGTTTGGGTGACGCCGATGCCAGCCCCCGACGACGAGGACGACGACGGCGGCGGCGACGACCATGACGACGTCGCTCAGCCGGGCTCGGATGACCCATGACGACAACGACGAAGCAGGAGGAGCGAGGCAGCAGCGGGACGGGACGCGGGAGAGGGGGGGCGGAGGATGAGAGGAAGGATGAAAGGCACGAGACGCGGGCGCGGATGGGGCCGAGGGAAAGGGAACGCAAGGATGTGGCCGAGGGCGCGGAATCCTTCCCGATGTAGTAGTGCTCGGACTGCCCCGCCTCCGGGTTCCGCAGGCGCAGGCCGAAAAAGGGCGCCGTCCCGCCGGAGACCTGGCGGGCGACGTGCCACAGAAGGCAGGAAACGGACAACCTCGAGGAGATAGATAAACCAGGCCGGGTCGGGACAGGCACCTTCGCGGAGCGTGTCCTGCCAGGGTTTCGGCCGTCCCCTGGGTTGTATCGGAAGCCTCCTGGACCGTCTTCGGGGCCTCTCGAAGGCAGATTGGTTCGCTCTGGGGGTGGGGCCTCGCAAGGGGCATATTGGGCCGTACTGGGTTCTCGGGCTCGCTGGGACAAACTTGGGCAAAATTGGATGAGGCCTGGGGCTTTACTACCTAGGCATGACTAGGCCTCCGTGGAGTCTGCAGCACAAGGAGGCACCAGGGAACGACCAAGGAGGCAACAGGGGACGAACATAGACCCGAGAGAACTACAGCTACCGTCTCCGCCTGAACGCTGTTCGAAGGCCACTCTCGGGCGCAATCAGCGCTGCCCGAACCCAATGCTTACGACCAGGGGGAAATGCTGACGCACTCGGCTTCAACCTCAGAGCTGGTCACCTTCCTACCTATACGCAGATACAGAAACCACAGTTTCCTCTGAGAATCGGGGCAAGATGACAAAGGAATTAAGGTCTCGTGCTGACTCTGCTCAGTAGTGGAGGATACGGGATGAGACATCGATGAAACTACAAGTAACCGTTAAGCAATTGTACTCAGGAGTGGGAAGGGAGGAGGCCGGCCGGCCGACGACCGACGACACGCGGCGGCCGAAGGCAGGCGCGCTCCTTTTCTACCCTGCAAGCACAAACAGCTGCGGCACAACGCCGCAGTGACAGGGCGTGGCAAGGAAGGCAGCAAGAGAGGCAAATGTAAGATGAGGCGGAGAGAAGCATATTTACTCCCCCCGCGGTGGGTTTCGCAGGGCCCATCCAGCCACAGCTCCCTGGCCTGTGCATATATACAACCACCGGAGCGAACCGCAAAAACTTTTACCGCTCGACGGTGGCTGCCAGGGAGCTGAGGGCCGAAGAAACCCGACGATTCCCACCAATAGTTGAATACATTCTCTCTGCCGGTACGACTTTGTCGATCGGTTGGGCCCGCAGCGACTTGGTCGCGCGGGCTCGGCCTTCCCTCAGATCTCGTGCTAAAGATATCCCCGCGATGGCGGAGACGGAGGTCTCGGATGTGAAGATGACGAGCCCCCCGTCTGACCTGCGGCCCAATGGGGCGAGCGGGATCTGAATCCCTTGCCGCGGCCAGCGTAAGGCGCTGGCCTGTTGCGCTTGTTCTTGTTCTTGGAGTCCTTTCCTTTCCTCGGAAAGTAGTAGTTGTAGTCGTTCAGGCACGCAACATGCCACGCTCGAGACTTGCCCCCCCTCGGGCCCATCCAGGACATCACGCCCCGGTGAGCCCAGTATCCATCCGGCGCATCATTGGCGTAGCGCGGGCAGTGCTTCGAGGGGTCGTAGCCAGCAGCACCGCGCCCGACATCCATGGCTCCGCCGCGCGCGCGTAGGCCTCGACCAATTCCGCGTGTCCCTGTCAGACGAATATCATGAATACTCATATCCTGCCGCAGCGGTTTGACCGCCAGCAGAGCACGGATATTCCGTGACTTCATCGTTAGTCCGATCGTCTTGGACGTCGGGTCTGCGCGGAGGAGGCGGCGGTCTGGGCCTCGCTTTCGCCAAGGCGGGCTCCTCCGCATCGGCTTGGCCGTCGGGGGGCCCATCGGCGCCTCCTCTCTCACGAATAGTAGTCGCTCGCTTTCTGGCGAATCTAATAGTGTCCCTTGCGGCAGTGGCAACAATAATACCAAACTTGCCGCGGGCACCGCGAAAGTGGCCTTCATCTTTGTCTTGAAGCCCAGTGGCTTCCACATGTGGGTATAGCCAATAAATAGCTTTTTGTAACTTCATGCCATGACAGCGGATATCGCTACGAGCCTGTTTACCCAAATTACGGGCCCATTCCTCAATGAGGTCGTCTGTCTCAATCGCCACACGAATGCGGCAATCAAGGGCGCATGCATCCTTTCGACGCTTGTCATCATTGTAATATACTCCGGTGCCTTGGGCAAGAAAGTGAGCCCCAAGGTATGCAATGCAATGTCCCTCTGCGACGAAGCAACTAATGATCTCGCGAACAATCACAATCACACGAATAATGTGAAGGCCCAACTCCAGCGCTGGAACAGGGACCTTCGAGTTCCAATCAATGGTGCTCCGCACATGTTCTGGGGCTTCGTGCGTTACTTCACCCGATAGTCGTAATAGTTCAGGGTCATTTGCCTCCGGGCGATAGCTGGTGTGCTCCATGACATATTGAGCGGCCACTTCTTTGGCTCCATCCTCGGTCACGGCGACGTTCAACGATTTGTCGTCGCGATGGGAATGCACGTACCCATTGGGCTGATCAAGATTGATTTTCCCGCCAATTATCTGCTCGGTCTGGGACCCGCAGACTGCAGTGAAATCAAGGGTCATGTGTAAATTCTCCTGACCTGCCGTCACGGTTGGACCGGCGGCAGGTTTGGCATGCGCGCACACTGAAACGAGAGGGTGTTCGGAACACATTCTGTCACGCCTACTGACGGACTGGGAAGCACGACGAAGACGTGCCACGAAAATATTTTCCCAAGCAACCGGTGGACGTCCACGTAGGCTGGGCCCCGCGACGTCCATGGCGTTGCCCTGGTCAATGGGCAGCCAGGGTGCTGTTCCATCTTTTGCATTGCGCAATGTCCGAAACGTTGGCACGAAGATGTTCGCCTTAGCCACGTTGCGCTCCCATTGGAACCAACCTTCGATTGGTTCAAAGCGTGTGTCAGGTTCCTCTGGCCAGTCAAAGGCATCCAGAGCAGGGCAATACATGGAACGCGCATACTGGTCAATTTCTGTGGCCCAAAGTGGGCCAGCACTCTGCGATCGTTGGGGCTGGAGTCGCTTCTCTCTGAGCCAAGTGTGCGAGCCGCTTAATGAATCGCCTCTTCACAGGCTCGAGGTATTGAAAGAAAGGGCGGTGACGCGCCGGCGGCTGGGCCGCGGCGCGGTCAGGAATCCAGGCAGGAACAATACCCGCGCGGCTGTTTCCAAAGGAGTGACCCGAAGCATCCAAGCGATTGTACTGATTATTTGTTGTCCACTTGCGCTCCTGCTGCAGATTGTTGCTGGTGTTGTATATTACATCTGCCGAAGCTCTCCGTTGTCTGTTTACTCGCGCTCCAACGTAAAGATCACGCTCGTAAGGGAGCTGATCGGGATCGATAACATGCAACAACATGCATGTTTTCTCAAGCGAAGTTGGAATGACCTTATGTCGGTACGACTGCAGCAAATAATCGTGGGCAACCTTGCATTTATACTTGATCGGATTGTTGCAGGAGGGGCAATGACCAAAGTCAGTTCGCACCCAGTGCAAGTTAGCGCAAGGGAACCGACCATCGTCCTCCCAGGGGACAGACTGAACAAATGCTTCTGCCGCGGGAAGCAATGGAGGTATATGATCTGGGATCAATGACAAAGTCTCGTCAGTATGAATCCAGACGAGCATTGAGGTGTTATCAAGATTTGCCTCGTATGACGTCCACTCTTGGTTGAAGACAATTGACCTAGACATAAACATGTTCTTTTCTTTGTGATCATACCAGTCGCTGACTTTGACAAGGGTGGCGGCTTTGTCGATATCAATGAACCTCGGCACTTCACGGGACACAAGAGTCCCGTCCTGGCAGATCCGGTACGAAAAACGAGTGAGCACACGGCCATCGAAAACAAGAATTAATGGCCAGGACTCTCTGTGAGTCGGCAGCTGGTCCCACAGAAGGACTGTGTCCCCTGCGGGCCATGCTCCGATTGATGGTGGCTCTCCTGGCTGTGGGCTATTACCCATGGCCATGTGCTTCCTCGCAGGAGCAGGGTCGCCATACCTCCGCTGGCTTAGCCACGAAGGAAGATGATCTTGGCCTTGCATACTTGGATCCGTCTTGGTCAGGAGAAGCCTCAGCAATTCGTAGTACGCCTCGAAGCAAAGCCCCGAGACTCTCTTCGGGAACTGCACTTTTCCGACCGCGGATTCCAACAGAGTCTCCATATCAGTGTTTTGGAGAAGGGGCCCATGACACCTGGCTAGGCCAGGGTCATAGGGCACGTGCATTCTCTCAATTGAAGCAACAAAAGTGGAATGTTGGAATGCGGCACGCTCGATAGAAAACAGGAATGGGAGAGGTAGTCCGCTCCGCCTCTTGAGAGGGCCATGCTTTGTAGTTGCGCCACATCATGTAAACGGACGTCTCACTGATGCTGGCACTGTCGTCAGGAAGCACACCGAAGACCTCCACAGCTCCCTGCTGCAACGCGGCTAGGCCGTGCGCAGCAGGTGCATATGTCTGATATTCAAATCCGTCCGCGGTCATCTTCTCAACCAGGCCTCCAAAGTAGACCCAGCCCCCCGAGGGACTTCGCGTCATCAGAACAATGCCTCGCGAGATGCGTTGCGCAGTCGCCGACGCGCTGGGCAAACTCGTCTACTCGGTAACTTTGGGGTCTCCTAAAATCCGCACTGCCTAGGGCAGCCGGATTATTGCTATCATCGACCCCAACAACCAATGGTTTCAAAAACTTGAAAGACTGGGGATCAAATCCGTCGGGAATATCGTCGGAGTAAAACTCAGCACTGAGAAATTATCGCGCCAAATCGAAGGTGCCCTCGTCTATGGGAAGTTCGCTCAATAATACAAGTATGGGATCTTGAACGAATTCTGCTATGCATCTGAGCGCACTATTCGACTGATTGCGAATGGCCTCTCCCCGCGGGGGGACAGGACCAATCATGTGGGCCTCTCGCGCCCTCTGCCTTAGATCAGGGGGCGCGCGCTGAATAACTCGAATGCGTTCGTCCGGCGAAATATACAGCTCTCTGCCCCTAAAGTGGTCAGCGTGCCCGACATTAATCTCCTGATCGTCCTCTTGGGGCGGATCGTCCGTGGGCTGACGCTGCCGCTTGTCAGGGGCAGGTGGCAACCGCTCTCTGCAGAAGTTGGCAGAGGCTGGGCCAGATCGGTAATGCTCTTCCTCGATGGGAATGAGCTCAGGGCCCGATTCATACGGGAAGCCACTGATTTGGGTAAGATCTGGACTGGCCTCAAGGGACCCCGGAGTGTCTTGGACACCCGGGGTTCGATCCACGGAGGGAGGCTCCGCTGCGCGATGTCCACTTGGAGCGGCAACTGGCGGCGGCGCCTTTGCAACGGGCGCATCCTCCTCGTCGGTAGAACGTGGCTTGGCAGGGGAAGACGCGGCAACCTCTGGAGGCGCAGCGCGTGATCCAGCATCAGCGCCCGAGTCTACCATCATTGTCTCCCTTCGCCTGTTCGGCCTCCGCTCTGGCCGGGCCAGGCGGGGGCGCAGGTAAGCTCGCCGTCGCGGCCGGGCCGGGCGGAGGAGCAGGGGGGGGAGGAAGTTTGCTTCCACTCGCAAAAGATCCGCCCTCAGCGAGAGGCTTTGAACGTTTGTTGCTCTTGGCGGCGATCACTGGAGTAGGAACAATATCTGGCGCGACCAGACGGATGTGTTCAACAACGACGTTTGCGAACTTCTTCCATGGTTCCGAATATTTTCCCGGCTCATGTTTCCCCCTTTATCTTAGCCTTCTCGTAGATCCTCTCTGCTGTGCCAACAAACTCTTCAATGTCCAACAAATCATCGGGATATTCGGCCTCTTGCGGCCGGTCAGCAACAGTACGACACCACTGGTAAAAGAAATCATTCTCTTTCCTCAGTGCTCCACGTGCTTGCCTGCCCGTGAAGTGCGTCTTGGAGATTTCTCGGAGAGATCTGAGAATGACGGTTGCAGCGTCGGCCCCCCGCGGCTGAGGTGACTCCTCTGACGAGGAATCTCCATCCGTCTGCTTCGGAATAGATTCCGCAGGAAACTCTGGCCTCTCACTGCCTCCGTGGCGATCAGAGCTCACATCCTCGGCAGTTCTGACTTCTGTCTCAACTGCCGCTGCCTTTGCGGCAGAGCTCTCCGCCTTTGCAGTCTGGTCCATCCCAGCACTGCCCTGGGCAGGCTGGGAAGATCCCGGATCTCGGCACCACTGAGGCGCCGCCTTGGGCGTGGCCCCAGCTTTCTGAAGATTTTGGTCAGCTTGCGACGAACGATCAAAATTCCACCTGTCGAGCCTGACAATAGGGTCGGGATCGCGAAGGCTCGGTGCCCAAGGCTTGGGCGGGCCTTCCGCTGTCCCCGAGACCCCCGGCTTGGCCGGTGGCTGTGCAACTTTGAATGCAGGAAGATCGTCAGCTCCAGTACCGAGGCGCGCCACTTTAGCTGGCGGGGGCTTCGGCGCACGTGCCTCTGGACTCGAATGAGGTGGGGGCGGAGGCTTCTTCGGCGCAGCGTCCGTCTTCTCTAGTGAAGGTGAGTCCTTCCTCGGCGCGACGTTCGGCTTCGCAGCAGGCGGCGGCGCCATCGCATTGGGCGGCGGAGGTTTCTTAGGCACCTCGCTTGCTGATCCAACTGGTGATGGCCCCTCCCTCAGAGGGGGTGGAGGCATAAGCGTTTTCGCAAGTGCATCAACTTTGGGAAGTGGGGGCCACGCCTCCGCCACGGCTTTGCCGAGCGGAGACTTGGGCGCTCTCCCAGCGCGCACCGCAGGCTGTCCCAAAGGTGGGAAGTCCTCTGTACCAAGCGAAAAGGATGCGCCGGACGGCTTTGCCGCCGGCGCCTGCTGCTGTGCACTCGTCGACGACTTGGCTTTGGCCTCCTCGTCTCTGTCCTTGTTAGCCTGGGCGAGCGCCTTCGATACATCCGAAGCCTCGTCTTTGTGCAACGGGTGGATCTTTGTGGGCCTGACTCCTTTCTTCTGGAACCATGGCCAAATATCGTCGAAGTTACTGTTGTTCTCAAAATAAGGGCTTCGATCCTTCTGCCAATCAATGGGTGCCAAATCTGGGACCCACTGTCTCTGTGCCTCCTGGACTTGGTCCGTGGCAGCCTCCCTTGCTTTGTCGCGATGCCGTTCGACCCCGAAGTCTTGCTCCACAGGCCAATTATTCTGTCTGGCGACATGTTGCAAGTAGGCATAAGCTGGCGCGAAATGAAGTGCCGCAGGAGTCCAATGGTAGAGGCGAAGCTCATACAATACCATCTCAGATGGTTCGCAAACGCACTGATCTGGTTTTCCCATGATGATTGGGGGCTTTGAGAAGAAAAAGATCTCCGCAGTTGCCCAGATGCCGACTCCAAAGGTTTCCTCTGCGACAGAATATGTCGCATGCGTGGCAGGACTGTTGGTGCATGGAAATGAATATACACCAACCTTGTTCTGTTTGGTAATCCCTCCGTATTGGGGGTTGGATGTAAGCAGCTGATGGCCCTCCAAAAATAGAATGGAGGGCGGTCACAGGCGTACCGTGGGACTGTCTGGCCCAGCCTGTGGATGGGTCTTGGACCTCCACAGGCTTTTCGTCCGTTACATAGAATGGCAAAGTCAGCTGAACGCAGTGATCGATGCCCGTCCTGTGGGCCTTCGTTGACAACTTCGCCCAATTCAGGCGATCAGCAACGGTAGCCTTGGGGTCCGCACACGATCGATCGGCTTTAATCACAAAGAAACGTGCCCAATTTGGAACCACATGACTAGGTTCCAAAACTGGGGTCTTCGTGGACCTCTGCAGCATCTGAAAGCCCAGCCACGCCTCTCCATTAGCGTGTCTCTGAATCAGATTGACTTGCTTGCTGCGGGCCAGGTTATCCCCTTGCGCCACTCGTTCAACGCGGCCTTCTTCCCCCGGGTAATCGTTCGTAGGCATCATGCGTCTGTAGAGCTCACCGCTCGCCACAGTGAATGGTCGGAGGAAATCGTGAAGGACTAGATCCTTGTCAGGCGCGCTTTTGTGTAGGGCAACTTCATAATTTTCTGGTATGTCCGATGCACAGGCCAATCTAGTTCCCAATCTTGAGGGCGGTCAGGATCGCCGCCTACTCTCAAGCGCTTTGGCAACTTATACTTTTGGCTGAGCGTGGTTGCCTGACCGACAGGGCATTTGATGCGGAGAGCTTCCTCCGCGGCTTCGCCAGGTGTCTTAACATCCTGCACGCCCTTTGCAGGGGCCAGAACGGGTCCGCGGGGTGGCTGGGCCGCCCGCGTGGCAGCAACGCAACCCGAGGGGGCTGGGCTGCTCGGCGCAGCAACGTCTCCCGAGGCGGCTGGGCCGCTCGGCGCAGTAACTTCGCCCGAGGCAGCTTGGCCGCTCGGTGCCGTAGCAGGTGCTGCCTTTTTAAACTCATCAACTGCCGTGCGCATGTGTTCATCATTTTGCACTCCTTCAGTTGACAGTCGAAGGCGTTTCCCTCTTGGGGGCATTCCCGGACTAAAGATCCGACTTCGCGACATGAAGTAATGATCATCTTGCCTCGGGAAAAAGCCTGTATATGCATTCCCTCGCTTCAAAAATTCAATGAATGCATCGGAATAATAAGAATGGATCGCCCCGCCCCCAGACCCGTCTTGGACGGCTGGGAACTCCACGGGGTTCAAGGCTACTTCGAACGGGCGAGTATTGAGCACGGACTTGGGCACATTGCCTTCAGTGGGGCTCCAGTCTTGCAAGTACATGACTAGCTCATCAATGGTAGCGTCTTGCAATTTATACCCATCGGCTCTTTTCGCCTTTGTTCTCCCATCCCACTGAACGGCTGGGCCGCCGGAGGGTTGGCAGAAGAACAATGCGGCGAGTTTGGCTGCCTTAAACATGTGCTCAGCGCATAACTGGGCCGCCTTCACATTCGCCGCTCGTCCGTTCTCATCCACCTTGTAGTCACTGCGGTCGGAACAAAAGTGGTAGAAATCCCCATGACGGGTGCCGCAGTTTGCGGTGAAGGCCCACACCGTCAATAATCATTATTCGCGGAAAAATCGCCATAGCTTTGTAGCTTTCAATCCGACGGTTCATTCGAGCCCTGACGAGAGTGGCAACATCATCCCACATCTGGCTTACGCCGGATCCATCCGACCGCCAGCATGCGTGGCCCCCACCAACGTACACGATCGCTATCGCTCCGTCCTTTCCGCGGGTGATCGCGTCATCCACCAGACGCTCCGCCGCCTCTACCATTATTCGGAGGTTTCCAGCGGATATTGTTGGATTTTCTTGCCGCTTTCCCCCTGTGCCGACTCCATTCAGTTCGCCGGTTCCATCAACAATATCATTGAAGTTCCAGAAGATGAAACGCATCGGCGTGTGGATCCCTTTCTGGTAGTACTTATGCTCGTCCCATGTGAGTCACTTAGCCTCTTCCTGAAGTCCAGGGGCCATGCATCCACTCATGATCTTCTGTGAAATGCCGTGCACGTGACCCCGCATATGGTATTCAGGAAGAAGGCCGGGCGTGACTGTCTTCGACGCATTCCGAAACGAGATCGTTGAATCAGAGACAATGTGGACGTAACAGGACCAAAACTTGCATGTCCCATTATCCACCAAGCACAAAGGGCGGAACAAGTCCTTAACAGACTTGCCTGCGGCCATCATGGCCGCAACGTCCTCGCCAACAAATGGAATCCATGAGTGTCCGTTCTGTCGGGCAATCTGCGTTATGGCCTGGCACTTCTAAAGGAACGACAACTTTAATGCCCAGTTTTTCAACTTGGGATCTGTGATGTCCACGTGAAGCCTGAGAATATCATTCACCGTAGATTCCCAGTCATTCGTCGGCGGCCTGGGGTTCGGAGCATACTCTCCCTTTGCCCAATAATAGTCGAGGACGTTCCAGGGGCCCCGCCCAAAATAAGGCGGGCCATCACCCTCGCCACTCGCCATCGTCGACCCCGCATCTGGGGGTCCATCTCCACCGCCGCCCCCAGAGGGGTTGCCGGAAGGTGGGGCGCTTCCCGAGGGAGAGCCACCTGGGCCAGACGGAGCACCTCCACCACTGGCTGGGCCGGGAGGAGAGCCTCCGCCCGCCCCGCCACCGGCTTGGCCGGGCGGGGCAGTCGGGTTCGAGGCTGACCCAGCGGATGTTCCGCCGGCCGCCTGCCGACCAGCACCAGGACTGTCCAATGGCTTTTGTGGGCCGGATCCGGCCGAAGGCTGCGCGATGGCTACGTTCGCATGATTGCTTGGCGAACCGACTGGGTCGGTCGACATCTCCGCTCCCAAGCGTGGCCTTTTCGGCGCCCGGTCAGGACCCTCCTCTCTGTGGCCAGGAGGGCCTTCCGAGGGCGCCTCAGGGCGTTGCTGTTCGGAATTTTCAAGCAGATCTGGCCTCTCTCCAGCAACGACTGGGTCGTGCTGGTTGGCCTCAGTCTCTGCGTCTGGCTGAGGCGGCTGCTTATCGTTCAAGTCAGCATCGCCATCAAGGCCATCCCTCGCGAGCCATGCATCAAAGTCGTATAGGCGTGTCCACGGAGGTGCAGCCTTCTGCCAATGCACCGCCTGCTGATGGGGAAAACTCACACTAATTTGCTCTGGCTGATTTGGCGAGAGCTTCCTCAACAACATGCACTGGCGTATAAGACAGACCTTTGATAACAGGCAGGGCAAAAATCGTGCTCCAACCGCCCCCAATGGCTTTGCCACGGGGAGGCATATGTGGTGAAGGGCCCCAGATGTTCATCCACAAGTCGGGAGCACCTTCTGTCTTGGTGTCCCTTACTGGGACGCTCACAAAGTCTCCGTAGATCGTCTTTCGCCGAATGGCTGGGCCAACAGTGGGGCCCACGACCTCTCCCTTTTCGAGGGTTCAGACGGAGCGTCGAGTCTCCCCCGGTGCGTTTGTATACAACCTGCAAACCAGCTTCGTCATCGCATCAAGATGCGACTGAAAGAAAGTACCCACTGGGATCTGGTCAAGTTCTGGGGGAGCAGAATCAAAACGGCACGTTGCCATTCTGTCGTAGTCCAATGGGCGGTCCACGGGTCTTGTGAGACTTGGGAAAACAGACGCTCAAAGATCGTCTGGGATGTGCGGTGACGACTTGGTCGCCCCGTCTGTATAATATGTTGTTTCTCCACATCGTGAAGCGCCGGCTCCATCCCCGTTTGCGTGCGAACTTGATAGTCCCGGCATAACTAGGCCTGGACCATTCTCTCTTGTCAGGAAAGCAACGGAAGATGGATTTCTCCTCGCGGGAATTGCAATCCCCTTGCGAGGAGATAGCTGTCCTCTTGTCGTCGTTGGTGGCAGCGTCAGCAGCTCTTATGCGAGCTGCGATCTCTTCTGCGTGAATCTCTACGCCAGCCTCCATTTCGATGTCATCATTCATCACGACATCGCTCGGACTAAAAGGATCAGCCACTTCCCCAGCCGGCTTGGCCGGCGGGGCGGCATCCCCACTTGGCTGGGCCAGTGGGGTAGCCTTTCGACTTGAATTGGAAGGAGCCTTTCCTTTGGGCTCAACCTGAGGTTCCCCGTCCTCAGGTGACTCAGGAACGAGTTCGTGTATGATATCGTCCGAGCAAACCGAAGCCATGTCCTCCCCCGACGGCTTTGCCGCTGGGGTTCCCAGCGGTTGGCACATGGCTTTGGTCAATGACCTCTCCGGCGCGCGGGGGCCGCGGCAGGCATGGCCCGCGCAGCCGAAACAGGGCGGCCGCGCGGTCCGAGGGGGGGCCGGCCGCTGGGCAGCCCGCGCAAGCTCTGGAGACAAAACGGCAGCGCCACATACGAAATCAGAGGATGAGATGGGACGACGACGAGACGACAACACGCGCTCCGCGGCACGAGCAACAACAATATGAACCTGCTTGGCAAAGGCATCCGTGTAATCCTCAGCTGACTTACACTCTCGCCCTCTGGCCTCGACATGCTCGCGCGCGCCGTCACATCTGCTCAAGTCCCTCCGTCACGTCGAGAGACGTGGATGCAATTGTCCAAGGCTTTTTCATGAAATTACCCTTGCTGTCCATCAATCCATGCGCACATCCATGCAAAGCCGTTTTGACAAACTCCAGCTCCCTTATGAGCTCTTTCACCTGGGGACCCCTCCAATAATTACACTGAGTTGGCCACCCAATGCAAACAGTGCCCCCCGTTTTGTGCGCAGCACGGGCAATCTCGCGGAAATTCCAAAACAGATATCTGAAATCTGTCCTAATGCCTCGAAGCCTACGCATCGCTCTATGGTTCCCAGTGCGAAAATAATGGGCTTCGTTCGCATATTGCCAGGGGGAACCTCCTGTGCAGGGCACAGAGCCCCATAGCGTGATGTGTTTTCCTTTGACGTCTTTATGGCAGTCAGAGCCAATCTTCGATCCTCATCGGTTCTCATATCTTCCTTCTCCGTATACCAATTACCTTACACGAATCGTCGACAAAATTCCTGGGGTTTCCGATCCTGCTCTGAGGGCCACAACAATATTCTAACAAGAGTCGGTCCCCGGTCCACTCGGTGGCCGGGGCGCATTCCTCCCGGATCCCGAATTCCGTCCAGCCGGTCCATCTACTTGGGTGATAGTCGCCATCAGTGGAATCACCGTTCGAATTCTGTTCGAAGGGGTGATGATATTTATTATCTTCGTCGCGCCAATTATCCGTACGATCTACAGTCAAACCATGTTGGGCGTTGATGGCATAGGTACGACGTCTATCATCTAATCAGTCCGGGTCAACCCGGCAATCGGTATTCGCTGGTATAAACGTGACAAGTCTGGGAACAAAGCGCCATCGTTTAAGACTCTGTCCGCGTTGTGTCCATTGATCCCTCCTATCCTGGAAGTTAGCAGCAGCAGCAGGCGGAAGGCGAGGGAGATGAAGGTTGTATCCGAGCATATCTTGTTTAACGTTAACTGGCTCAACGCTCGATCGTTCTTCGCACATCTCTTTTGCCAAATTCGATGTATTAGACTCGGTTCCGCTGTCGGTTATATCAAACATCGCTCTCGTCTCAACCTCGGAGCTGTCCTTGGTTATCTCCTCCATCGTTCTGGATTTCTCGGAGCTTGTCCTGGAACCTTCTTCGGTCGTAATATGAATAGTTTCACATGCTTCCACGGCTTGGCCGGGCGCATTCGCCACCGAAGCTTGGCTGGGAGCGTTCGCCACCGCGGCTTGGCCGGGGGCAACCTCGGTAACAGCCGGGCACTTGGCGCTTCGAAGAATGCACAACGGGCTTACCCTTGTTGGGGCGCTTCTTTTTCATGTTCATCCTTTTGCTAGGTGCAACAGCTCCTCTCCGCAAAGCCGAACTCGGACCTAAGCGGGGCTTCAGAATCCCCCCGGGTTTCAGGGGAGGTCCGTCTGAACACGTTGAATCTAAATAGTCTTGGTGCCGCTTGGCGGGCCAAAATTTGGGAGTCACAGCGCTGACGAGGTATAATACCTTAACCCAAGCCAAAGGGTATGCGAACCTCTTCGTTCCAATGTCGGCAGCTTCGTCTTGAGTCCTTTCGTACTGAAGTCCAGCGATACCTCGAGAACATTGTTCGGACACAGCTGCAGCATCAATGCGATGGTCTCGCGGTAGATGCATGAGCTTCATGGGCCATCCAGCTTTGATGACCTTACACGCCGCCTGGTTGTCCTCTAAAAACAAACAACGTATTTCTCTTCCAAGCAATATTTCCAAAAGCGGAAGGGCTGCAAGCAGCTCTTTTCGCAGGGCACGGTCAGCAGCCACAACTTCTGCCTCTAGAGTACTATGGGAAACGCACGTCTGTCGTTGAGATCCCATAGACTGCCCAGCTCTGGTGCATGGGCCCCAAATTGCTTGATAACTGGCACTTGTGCTCCTATGTGTTCGGATGTCACTGGCCAGGTCCGCGTCAGAGTATTGCTTCGACAAGACATCCTCCATTCGATCACCTACCCATGAAGACATACGGTCGTGAGAAGTACACTTGATGTAACAGATGAGGCGGGAAAGATCCATGTCTTGTTGCTCTGTCCATTTAGTAATGCAACTGGCCGTGTGGCACACGGCACGGAGCAAGTCATATCGAGCCATCCTTGCACCGTCAAGGATCTTCACCAAGGCTTTCGCCGCTATGGGCTGGAGCACTCCCGACTGGGTCGGTGGCCCCGGGCCATTGGGGCTGGCCGCTGCGGCGTCAAAGCCGTGAACCACAATTTCTTGATCTGGGGGGCCAACGTCAATTTTGATATGTAACGCGGAGGCGATTGCTTCCTCTGCAGGAGAGCAAATTTCACCTCTAGGGCCGCCTCGACCGTCTTCAAGGTCAACAAGTTCGGGTCCAAACGGGGTACCCGCAGCGGGATAAGTAGCTGGGTCAGTATCCGTGAGTTGTGCATATAAAGTGGCACAAGACTCGAATAAGTCAGTCATGTCGTATTCTATGACTCTGGCCTGTTTGGGTTCTCTCGGTTGGTATGGCTCGGGCGGCTGGGCCGCCGAGCCCCCCCCCGTTTCCTCCTCGCTACTCTCGTCCGGGACGGAGGCATTCTTCTTGACTTTGGGAGGCGGCGGGTCCAAAACCGTGGGTAACTCACCTTGCCATTCAACAAACTGCGTGGACAGTCTGTGTGCACAGCCCAAATATCGTCCGACCGCGGTCGCAGGGTCTATTCCTAGACCCTTCGGGCAGCTTAAAATCGTCAACGTAAATTATCAAAAACAGCTTCAACTCCTTATGAAAATAGCAGCTACGCCACGGACTACATTTCACAAATCCTTTAGCCGTAACATGCCCTTCGCAGCGTTGCTCCCGATATCCTCCCGAATCAGGGTGTCCGTATAAAGATAGAAACAACGGGCATACGGGATTGCGCATGCGCGACCATTCTTTGGGCCACTCATCGCGGGGTAGGAATACCCACGTTGGAATGCCACCCAACTTTGACTGAGTGTAAGCCTGACGTGCGCCGGCTGGTTCAATACTACGGCCTTCGAAAAGCCCGTAAGTGTCAGCTGCTTTGCTGGCCTGCATTGTAGCAGGACTGCTGGAATGTTCTTGAAATAAAGCAACATCCTTATTCTGATCTCTCGCTCGAACCGTCGAAAACTACCCGACCACTGTATTTCCGATCTTTGTGTCCGAGTGGCAACTATGAGTTTTTCCCGACAAGAATTGCGAATAGACGACCAAAGTGTGCGGTCTTTCCATTGAGTTCCGCAACAACATCGAAATATTTCCTAACCCCTCTCTCATTCCATGTGCCTATGTCTCGAAATATGTTCCATTCCTTTCTGAGGGCGGCCTGGGCATCTTGGTTAGCCTTGGCCTCATCTCTGGAAACACAGCGAGCTACTGCGGCATCAATCTTAGCACGTTGCCAATCACTGCGAAGTTGGAAGGGCTCGTCGACAACTGAGATGAGATCAGTAAAAGGGTTGTATAAGTAATCCATATCAAATTTCTCCTTCTCGCGGTGACTAGGCATTGGAGCCGAACTCCTCGGCAACGGCATCCGAGGCACGCTTCGCCGCGACGCGGCGGCCGCCGGACTCAAGGTCAAACTTGCCTCTAGCGTCGCCCCAGATTCATAATCGGATAACGGGTCCCTGCCGGCTGGGCCGGAAGGAACGCCGCCACGTGCTACGGCACCACCGCACCATGTTTGCTTCCACCAAACATCCTCATCACCCGAAACATATTCGTCGGAATCATCCTCCTCAGAGGACTCGGCAGCTACAGCTGCGGCTTGGCCGCCCTGCGCCGCCAGACGACGAAACCGCTCAGCAACCCACGGTGCGGCTCTTCTTGCCTTAGGATGTTTCGCAATGTAGGCCTCGGTCTCCTCAGAGATTGGACGGACGGCAGGTGGCTGGGCCACTGCGGGCTCGGACGGAGTTGGCGGGTCATCCACGTCCAAGCCTATGTCACGCAGGAGGCCAAGACAAGGGCCAGGATCGTCTATATCAAAGAAACCTCTCTTTTCGGCCCTGTATTGCTCGACGGCCTGCCGACGTTGGGCTTGATTCATGTTGAACCAGCGTCCAGGATGAACTCCAGGGTTGGTGGATTCAGGCAATTTCTTCAACCATTGAGCTCCGTATTTAGGATCTGGATCTGCGACCCACGCACGGGTCGCGGGAACATAGTAAAGTACAACACGTATACTGCACGTCTTGCGACGGCCTGTTAACGGGAGCTTTTGTGTCAACTCTTCTCTCGTCAGACCAACGACGATACGCCCGTCCTCAAAGTATTCTATCGTATCAAGGTTCTGGGTCGCACGGGCAAGGAGCCGCCCTTTCCCTGGGACCTTCTCACGCGGCTTGGCCGCTGAGAAGTTCGATTGTCGATCCAAACGATACACAATATGTGCGAGACCTAACATCTTGTCATTATCTTCGTCTGGGTGAGAGTCTCGCTGTGGGTCCCGGCCATCAATCACCACAGGCTCGTCATCCACGCATAAAGCCCCCCGGGCCGTCATCATCATCGGAATCGGCCTCGGAGTCTCGTGGTGGAGCGCCCTCGCCTTCTTGAGGAGGCGGTGGCATGAGAATGGCAGGCTCATCTGCGCCACATAGATTGTCCGATCGCACTCCCGTCAACTGCCGCGGACAGTCTGGGACGGCCGCGGCCTCTCCTGCGGGAGGGATCGTGACGGAACGCACCTCAGTCATTGCCTGCCCGTACGCTTTTCTCAAAGGAAACTGAGGAGATTGATATTCCGCAGTGCCGTCCAAGATGTTGCTGTATACCTGATCAGACTTCTCTATGGTGGGTCGTTTGCCCTCGGGCGTGCGCCCAGATTCCATGTTAAGTCCGCCCAGTTGTCTCAACGGCATAACGCAACTTCCTGGACCAACCATGCCCCCCCGCTTTGTGCACGCATCCCAAGTATATCCCAGGGATCATTGCGACGCCAGTCTTGGTTGTTCTGAATCTTGACTCTGGCGGGGGTGCATAGCGCACGAGAGACCCGCAGGGAAGAAGCGGAGCCTCAAACATGTGTCCGAAGCGACGTTCCCAACTGGACTTCCCCTCTTCAGGGGCCCTGGCATTGTAGCAAAGACAAAAGTATCGAACGGCATACGTCCAGTATGGTGGTGGGAGACCCGCCTGCATGAGCAGCGCTCGGGTCCCCATCTGTACCACGCCGTTCGCACGTTCGGCGACAGCGTTTTGTTTCTTATTTCCTGGGATGGTAGGATCATGTGCAATATTGAGCTCGTAACGTGCCCTTGCAAGCTCACGTGCACCATCGGTAGAACAATGCTCTAACTTCTCTCCTGGGGCTTTGAGGTTTACTAAAAAGCTGCAAACATGAGCCGCAGACTTGTCGTGTACACCCTGAGCGGCGAGGAAATCCGTTGCTCGGTCGCGAAAAATCACGCGCGCGGTCTCATCATGGAGCCCCCGCGAGAGTTCATCCATCGCAAACCAATGGTCCATCGTCGCCAGGTGCCCAAACGAAGTGGGGTTAGCGTATGGGCGGGGAACCTTTAGCCCTTTGTTGCGCGCTTTGCGCTGCTGTCTTCTGATAGTTTTGGCCCAATTGCATACTGAACAACATGGGTTCTTGGGAGTATGAGTTAGAAGATGCGGCAGGGGGGCTGCTGCCTTTTTGAGCCGCTCGGCAAGGGAACCCGACACCTCAACCTCTGCATCATCTGGGTGGAGTTCTGGCGGTGCGTCGACGACGACTAAGTCGGCACCGTCAGCGTCTCCGATGTCACCCTCCTCGGGCCCGGGGGCCGCGTCGCGCGCATCGGAGTCCAACCCTTGATCCATGTCATAGGGGAGATATCCTGAGACCCCGTGCCAACAAGAGTTCTTATATGCGGCTGCGCAGGCCACGGCCTTGCTGGGCTGCTCGTCGGTCTGACCAACGGCTTGGCCGTGGCAAGGCAAAATCGAAAAACATTTGGAGGCCGCGATGCCGGTCGGTGTCCGATTCCAACCGCTTTCGCTAGCCTTGCGAGGCGAATCGTAAAAATAAGTGATGGTATCCGCAGAGTCTAAGGAGGACGGAAAAAAACGGGCGCGAGCTCAGTCGGCCGTCCGTCAACGTAGCTGTGGTTGCCAATCAACTCATGTGTATGCAGGTCTATGGTCACGCGAGTCTGAACAGCATGGGGCGGAGGGCCTCCCGCTGATTCCACACTGCCCAGAAATGCCTTAGCGCCTGGCGTCACGCAACACCACCGCTCGGGAGGTTCACTCTCCCCAGCGGCAACCTCACGCATCCACTGACCCAGCGCCTCTAATTTGCCTGAAAGGGTCAGGTATGAAATCTTGCCCTCAACGATCAGGTCCACTCTTTGACCGTTGGGCAACAATAGGTAGGGTCTTTGGCCTGCTGGCCAGAAGAAACTAAAGCCGCGATCCATGCACCGCTCTCCTACCGAGATCACGCACGGGGTCTCCGGCATGACTAAAGCGTTAAAACTACCACCCTTAAATTTAAGGCATGCTATGCGAACGGAACCGAGGGCTCGTGACTCTCCCCCGGCAGTATTCAGAGTGATCGATTGCGGAAACTTTCGAATCAATATCATTGCACCTGCACTTTTAATAGACTTTTCCGCTATGCGGTTATACCCACACCCTGTATCAATAATAAAGCTCAGCGCTCCAAGATACGCACCATCCTTATCTGTGCATCCCGCAGCGGCTGTGCCGTGTGGGCCCTCTTCCCCTTCCTCAGCCCTCAACCAAAGGTGCCAGACGTCATCTTGGAGGTCTGACGCCCTGATCAGGGCCTCCGCAGCAGATGCTCTCGACTGAGTAGACATCTGTAGGCGCATTTCCCCTGGGAACTTCCACCTGTCTTTGTCACTTGAGGGCAACTATTTCAGGTCGCGGCGATGCGCCTTCCTGCAAGTGGTGGCGGGCTCCTCAGTCGAGGGGCGAAATCGGGCGCGGAACATGCGCCGACCCTTCATCTGAGATCGAATGCAGCTTTTACTTGGGGGGGTCGCTCCAGTACATCTTGATAGCGTCCCGAGCAAGAGGATGCAGGAAATTTGCGAGGATGTTTACAATATTCTCAACTTGCTCCCCGCATTCGCGGTGAAACTCTCCACCGGAGGGGTTCCTGTCAACTCCTCCGCTAGAATTTATAAAGGCCTTTGAAAAATGAGGGCCGGCCTGCTTCTGCCCAGGAAGGCCCCGAGCTAACCGGGCGGGGCGCGCAATGGCGCCCAAGCTGACTTGGCCAGCGGACACCTTCCTTCCCCCCCGCTCTCGGTTTGACCGACGCGGGCGTCGCCTCATCCACCGAGCGAGGAAGATCGGCTGGGCCGGTGCGGCGGCCTTTGGCTTCTTATGATTAAATGGGCATCCCTGACATGCATTCGGGCAGGTCTGGTCCTTGCGCACAGACTTGCACGTCGTCTCGCCCTTCGTCAAACCACTCTTCATCACATCCGTGGGTTTCCCGAGACGCGCTGCCACTTCTGCCGGAGCGGCTTTGCCGTTGGCATTTCGACGATTGTCATAGCCATGGCCTCCACCTCCGCCCAGTCGCGCCCGTCGGGCACGTTGGTTCAGAACACTCTCATGCATGCTGATGTTCCGTTCTTCGTCACGCAACATCATCCCTTCAATCTGAGTCATGAGCCATTCGTAAGACCTTACGCCTTCTCCTAAATTGTCTCTGGACAAGTCGTAAAGTTGGCGCACGAAGTCTAACTTCTTAGGCTTCCTGCGTTGCTCGATGAAGTGCGCCTGGATCGAAGCTCTCATCTCATCAGATGGAGGTCGGACGCCGTAGAGCTGTTGGTAAACGTCTGTCCATCCATTATAAGAATGATATAAGTCAGCATCTGGCTTATTTGAGTCAACGACTCCCTTGAAGATATCACGCGAAATGCGATGTTGACTTAACTCCGATCTAACAGAACACCAGTAGCAAATGGCTCGTACCATCTCACGTCCCGTCAAGAGCCTCTCCTCATTCTGGGCACCGTACTCCATTCGACTAATCTGTTGAAGGAAGTGTATGTGATGATTGGACAGACCGCGATTCCTACGCATGTTGGTGAACTTCTCAATCAAATGCGTGGCGATCATGATGCCAAGACGTTGAAGCGACCTGTTTTTTTAGCTGTTCCTCATCCACTGCAGGGTCCATAGCTTCCGTGATCCAACGCGGTGCTGCTTGAATCTCAGGAGATGATCCAGCAATCGCGCGGGCTGCATGCATCTGCCACTCCCGTATGTTTGTAACATCGGGAATGTCCATCAGATCGACTTTCTGATTGGTTCCAACATGTCTCCACTGGCCCAACGGAGTACTCTCATCAAGGCCTCCCGGGTCACGTGACCCTCCTGGGCCCTGAGGTCCGCCGCGACCGCCTCCACCGCCTGGGGATCCAGGTCCCCCCGGACTCCCCGGCGGCGGCTTCTCTGGCCGGTCGCGGATGGCATCAGTAAGTGCCGACAAAATATCTGCACTTGGTGCGACACTACTGTGATCTCCATCTTTATCCTGTCCTGCCCCGCCCGACGGCGTTGCCGCTGGCGCATGGTCTTTGTTTCCGCCAGACGGCTTGGCCGCTGGCGGTCTCGCAGGTCCATCCTTGGAGGACGGATGATAATCGACAAAAGCCATGTCGTCATTGGTACCTGTGAAATTCATATTGATTGGTAAACCATTATCGGAGGTACTCGGCTTGGCCGGACATTCGATTGCAGGGCCAGGAATAATAAAGTTGGGTCGCATAACAGGCCTCACGGGCGTTTCTTGTGAAAGCAAAGGCATGTCAAATGAACTGAAGTTGGGCAATTTTCCCTGCCCCTTCTCACCATATGGAAAAGGCTTTGTGATGATAGCTTTGAGCTTCACCACTTCTCTCTCTGATGCAACTGCGCGTGCCAGGGCCTCATCCTTCTCCCGGATGTCGGCAGCTGACCCTTCTGAGCTCAGTCTAATCTGCTCCTCAGCTTGCTCCTTCCTTCGCTGAACATGAAGTTTGTCAGCGCTACATTCGTCGAGAAGCTTCTGCTGTTGAGCCCGAAAGTCATGGCCATCACTGCGTTTTTGCCACTGCTCGTCCCACTTCTCCTGTTCTGCCGGCAAGCTCTTCTTTTGAGTGCATGCAGAACGCCCTTTGGCGCTCGCGTCGAAGTGATCTTTACAGCCCGGCAATCCACAGGTGGCGCAATCTCCTACTATCGGATTGAAGCAAATCGAGCAACCCTCTTCGTCGCCCCATTCTGCGGGCTGCGGCTGCGGCATGGGCATCTCGCCGGACGGCTGGGCCGCCGGCGATGGCCGTCTACTCGCCCCAGCCGGCTTGGCCGGTGGGCGCGCACTGTCGCTCAATTGCACACGCTGCAGAGATGCTCTGGCATTCTCATGTAATTTAAGCTCTTCTCGATATTGATTTTTCTGATCAACTATCGTCGCAGCTACAATCTGGGCGTTGGCCACTTCCAGCCTGGCAGTTTGAAGTTGTTCTTGGAGCTCCTGTCTTTCTTGTGCTGCCCTGGCTGTGGCAATCCTCTCTCCTTCTTTTCTCGCCGCCGCAACGGCGGCGGATGTAGTCTCGGCATCAACAGACTGACTGTTCGCCGTCATAACGGCCTGTCGTTCGGAGGCGATCATCTCAGCATATATGTTCTCGGCTTCTTCTTCCGCGCGCTGCTTGGCAGCCGCGGTTTGATGGGGCATCTGTTCCACCAGTTCTTGTTCCCGCTCTCTGACCGCCTGGGCCATTGCGGGCCTCTCAGCCTCGAACGTCTTCCGAACGTCCTCAACGACTGCATTCATTTCTTCTCGGTCCAGTCGGGCCTTCTCGGCCCTCTGGGCTTCGCGGGCCAGAAATTCCCGCTGGGTTTTGGCCTCAACAAATCTAGCCTGATTCTGCATCGCCTGGATGAGAAGGCACGAGCAATTATGCTCTTCCGTCGGCACGTAGCCTACACGCAACCACTGATTGCTACAATTCGGGCACACGTCAGAGCAACTTCTACATACTGGGCGCCTACATGCCCCACTCGGCACGCGGGCTTTCCCCGGGCACCTGTTCCCCGCCCGGGGCGGGCAGTTGGGGCTCCTGTTCCAGCATGTCTCGCGCATGGATATCGTGCTGTTGCTCCTTGAAGTGGATCGAGCTCCAGATCTGGGCATCTTGGGCCTTCCCCGGCTCGAAGCATTCGATCTGGGACGTGTGTGCGTGCTCTCTGGCGGTCTAGCCGCCTCTCGAAGCTCCTCATCCCTTTCGCCTTGTCTAAGCAACTCGTCCAGCGAAGCCGGGGGGGTGATCATTTCATCATCCTCAACTGCAACGGGCATCGATGGTTGCCAATCGCCTGCGGCGACGGCAGTTCGATGGAACCCTTTCTGAAGCGGAGAATCATTCAAGTCATAATCCTCATCCTTCTGCTTCTTGAGTTGAGGAGCGGGAGTTCGTCCTGTGATCTCCCGGTCATGCTTCGCTCGAGTCTGACATTCCATTTCCACCTCGACCGCCTGGGGCGTCAGGTCACATATCTCAATGTCCGAATCTGGCATTGCAAACGCTTCCCCGAGGGCTTCCACTTGATGGTAATCAATTGTATCCTGCCCAGGGGGCCATCTCTCAACTTGGACGGGGTGCTCTGCGTCCATTATCGAAGACAAATCTCGGCCAAGCGACGCTTGATAATTGGCATACTCAATGTCTTCCTCCACGCAGTTAATATCGTTTCCATCGTCAAACTGTTCGTCGCTGTCTTGGCCGGTCTGTCCGTTTAGGGCTATCGGGATGG
This sequence comes from Prorocentrum cordatum, assembly GCA_963575745.1. Lineage (NCBI taxonomy): Eukaryota > Dinophyceae > Prorocentrales > Prorocentraceae > Prorocentrum > Prorocentrum cordatum. The sequence continues at coordinate 10,150 of CAUYUJ010000045.1, read as the reverse complement.
GGTGAGTCCCTTGTGCGTTTCCCCATCCGTCTGGGACGGTGGGGCACACGCCTCTGGGCCCTTCAGCTTCTCCCGACCCACTGGCTTGGCCAGCGGCCGGCACAATAGTCCGCGTAGCAATCGGGCTGGAGTTTACCGTGTCCGAAGATACGGCAATCAACGACGAGAATGCTCCTCATCATATCTTTGCTGTTGTGCCGTCCCGCCTCGTCGGGTCTGGAGTTTGTTCACGATCGCCGATCGGAATCCGAGAAGGGGAATCGTCTCTGGACAAATCTGTAACTTTTTCCCCTCCTCCTCCCACGAGAGACCCGAGTGGCGATAGAAGAAGAGGGAGGGCGGCCCTTCCCCGGGCCGCCGTCCTGTGATTATTGCCCGTCATGTTGTACAACTTGTGATGCGAGCTCGGCTCTGACGGGCAATTCGGCTGTCTCATCATAGCTCATCCCTGTTGCGACTTGGTCGCGGGTTTCGGCTGATAACCAGTCTTTCCTCTGAGAATCGGGGTAAGATGACAAAGGTAGTAAAATCTTGGGTTGACTCTGCTCAGTAGTAGAGGACACGGGATGAGACATCGATGAAACTAAAAGTCGCCGTCAAGCAATTGTACTGAGGAGTGGGAAGGGAGGAGGCCGGCCGGCCGACGACCGACGACGCGCGGCGGCCGAGGGCAGGCGCGCTCCTTTTCTACCCTGTAAGTACAAACAGCTGCGGTACAAAGCCGCAGTGTCAGGGCGTGGCAAGGAAGGCAGCAAGAGAGGCAAGTGCAAGATGAGGCGGAGAGGAGCAGATTTACCTATCTCGCTCAATCACCGGAGCAGGTCTGACATCTGGGTTGCCCCGAAATGTCGTAAGCGAATGTCGTGTACTTTGAACATGAGACTGGCCAAAGAAGAACGGGAACCGTCGCTTTTGTCCACTACGTATGTGAAGTATGCTCTGCTGTTGGTCTGCCGCGCAGATTGACGCGGCGTGCGTGCGTTTGCGCATGCGCGTGCGTGGAACGTGTGCATGTGTGTCAATGCATGGTGGTCTGCGGCACTGCTGTGTGATGCAGTGCTGCTCTGCCGTGTTCCTGCGGACTGCGTGCACGTATGTTGCCTCTGTGTGTGCGTTTGTGCGTGTGTATGTGCCTGTGTGTGCGTGTGCGCGTGCCTGTGTGCGTGTGCCTATATGCGGGTGCGGCTATGTGAATAGATGTTATGTGTGTTCTGCCGTGCTCCTGCGTGTTATGCCGTGCTCCTGTGTGCTCTGCCGTGTTCCTGTGTTCTGCCATGGTCCTGCTCTGCCGTGATCATATGTGTTCTGCAATGTTCCTGTGTTTTGCCGTGCTCCTGGGTGTTCTGTCGAACGGCTGCTTGTTCTGCCGTGCTCCTATGTGTCTTGTGTGACCTGCCGCGTTCCCATGTGTTCTGCCATGCTCCTGTGTGTTCTGCCGTGCTCCTATGTGTTTTGTGTGTGTGTGTGTGTGTGTGTGTGTTCTGCCGTGCTCCTCGTGATCCTGTGTGTTCTGCCGTGCTCCGATTGCTCCTGCGTGTTCTGCCGTCAATTCTGCCGTGCACCTGTGTTCTGCTGTGCTTCTCTGTGTTCTGCCGTGCTCCTGTGTGTTCTGCCGTGCTCCTGCTCACTATGGCGTGATCCTGTGTTTTGTGTGTTCTGCCATGCTCCTGCGTGTTCTGCCGCGCTCCTGTTTGTTCTGCCGTGCTCTGCCGTGCTCATCCTGCTCCTGTGGTCTGTCGTGCTCCTGTGTGTGTTGCAGTGCTCCTGTGTTATGCCGTGTTCCTGTGTTCTGTGTGTTCTGCCGTGCGCCTGCGTGCTCTGCCGTGCTCCTGTGTGCTCTGCCGTGCTCCTATGGATTATGTGTGTTCTGCCGTGCTCCTCGTGCTCCTGTGTGTCCTGCCATATTCATGTGTGGTCGGCCGTGTTCCTGTTTGTTCTGCCGTGCTCCTGTGTGTTCTTTGGGTTCGGCAATGCTCATGTGTATTCTGCCGTGTTCCTGTGTTCTGCCGTGCTCTCGCTCGTTCTGACATGCTTCTGCGTGTTGGACTGCCGTGATCCTGCTCACGTTCTGAAGATGTCTCAGACGAAAAGCTCAGTTTTAGCCTGGTCTTCAATCAGCGTTTTCAGCGTTTCATTTGTTCGGGGATGTCTCAAGCGATACCCCCATTTCCATACGTTTGTTAACTTCGCGGTTTGCATGTCCTGGTGGATGTCTCCAGCGAAATGCTTGTGTTTGTGAAAGACGGTGTTGCGAACAACTGGTGTTGGTGAGGAAGTCTCTAGCGATATGCTAAGTTTGAGGAATGTCGAGGGCGCTCTTGGGATCATATTCGGCCTCGCTTGGGGCTCGTATAGGGGTTGCCTCGGTGCCATCACCAAGCATGCCAGTGTGATGCCACACACATCTCTTTCTTTCCCAACCCTCCTTGTGTTGGGTACTCGTTTTGAATAGAGCACTGTGGTATCCACCTCCCGCCCTCTCCTCCTTCTTCTCTCCTGTGTTCGCGGTGCCCTGCGGGGCTGCGATCTGCGCAGCCCAGAGGAGGTACGTCCTACGCAGATCACTTTGAGGCCTCCCTGTCCCCTGCGGGGCTGCGATCTGCGCAACTGTCGCCACTGTCGCAGGTTCCTGGGAGGCCCAGCGGAGGTACGTCCTACGCAGATCACTTTGAGGCCTCCCTGTCCCCTGCGGGGCTGCGATCTGCGCACCTGTCGCCACTTTCGTGGGTTCCTGAGAGGCCCAGCGGAGGTACGCCCTACGCAGATCACTTTGAGGCCTCCCTGTCCCCTGCGGGGCTGCGACCTGCGCAACTGTCGCCAATTTCGTGGGTTCCTGGGAGGCCCAGCGGAGGTACGTCCTACGCAGATCACGTTGAGGCCTCCCTGTCCCCTGCGGGGCTGCGATCTGCGCACCTGTAGCCACTTTCGCGGGTTCCTGGGAGGCCCAGCGGAGGTACGTCCTACGCAGATCACTTTGAGGCCTCCCTGTCCCCTGCGGGGCTGCGATCTGCGCAACTGTCGCCACTTTCGTGGGTTCCTGGGAGGCCCAGCGGAGGTACGTCCTACGCAGATCACTTTGAGGCCTCCCTGTCCCCTGCGGGGCTGCGATCTGCGCAACTGTCGCCACTTTCGTGGGTTCCTGGGAGGCCCAGCGGAGGTACGTCCTACGCAGATCACTTTAAGGCCTCCCTGTCCCCTGCGGGGCTGCGATCTGCGCAACTGTCGCCACATCACTTTGAGGCCTCCCTGTCCCCTGCGGGGCTGCGATCTGCGCAACTGTCGCCACTTTCGTGGGTTCCTGGAAGGCCCAGCGGAGGTACGTCTTACGCGGACCACTTTGAGGCCTCCCTGTCCCCTGCGGGGTTGCGATCTGCGCTACTGTCGCCACTTTCGTGGGTTCCTGGGAGGCCCAGCGGAGGTACGTCTTACGCAGACCACTTTGAAGCCTCCCTGCCCCCTTGGCACACCTGGCGCGCACCTGGCGCACCTGGCGCGCTGGGCGCACCTGACGCACTTGACGCGCTGGGCGCACCTGGCGCGCACCTGGCGCACCTGACGCACCTGGCGCAACTGGCGCACCTGTCGCACCTGGCGCACCTGGCGCGCACCTGGCGCGCACCTGGCGCGCACCTGGCGCGCACCTGGCGCGCTGGGCGCACCTGACGCGCTGGGCGCACCTGGCGCGCACCTGGCGCCAGGTGCACCTGGCGCGCCTGGCGCACCTGGCGCGCCTGGCGCGCCTGGCGCACCTGGCGCGCCTGGTGCAACTGGCGCACCTGGCGCACACCTGGCGCGCACCTGGCGCACACCTGGCACACCTGGTGCATCTGGCGCACCTGGCGCACCTGGCGCGCCTGGCGCACCTGGCGCACCTGCCACACCTAGCGCAGACCTGGCGCACCTGGCGCGCCTGTCGCACCTGGCGCACCTGGCGCACCTGGCGCGCACCTGGCGCACCGCACCTGGCGCGCTAGGCGCACCTGGCGCACACCTGGCGCACCTGGCTCACTTGGCGCGCCTGGCGCACCTGGCGCACCTGGCGCGCCTGGCGCGCCTGGCGCACCTGGCGCACCTGGCGCGCCTGGCGCGCCTGGCGCCACTGGCGCACCTGGCGCACCTGGCGCGCCTGGCGCGCCTGGCGCACCTGGCGTACCTGGCGCAGCTGGCGCACCGGGCGCACCTGGCGCGCTGGGCGCACATGGCGCACCTGGCACACCGGGCGCACACCTGGCGCACACCTGGCGCACACTTGGCGCACCTGGCGCGCCTGGCTCATCTGGCGCACCCGGCGCGCCTGGCGCGTGGCGCACCTGGCGCACGTGGCGCACGTGGCGCACGTGGCGCACGTGGCGCACCTGGCGCACCTGGCGCGCTGGGCGCACCTGGCGCGCATGGGCTTCTGGGAGGCTCAGCGGAGGTACGTCATGCGCAGATCACCACTATACCATGGCGCCGATATGTCCTTCGGTATTGAGTGGTCCTGAATGCAATTACCAATTGTGTAGAAAGGGTCGGGTACGTCGCAGGATAATTGAGGATGTCCCTGGCGAAATCGTCACTGTTAGAAGCTTGGCTTGGGCCATCTTGAAGCCTTTTCAAAAGCAGTCCCAAGACGATGTTCGAGCAGCAGTTTTCAAAACGATGCTCGTGTATGTGTTCGCTGTTCGTCGATGCCCCTAGCGAAATCGTCATTTTCGGCAGTCATCAGTGCGCTCTTGGAGCCATATTGGGGTCCTTTTTGGGCTCTCATATCTTCCCCTTGAAGCACTTCAAGAACGATGTCAAGACGATGTTGAGAACGTCACATTTGTTGGAGGGCGTCCCTAACGACATGCAACATTTCAACAGTGTTTTTACCTAACAGCTCTTGCTGATAGGTTTCTAGTGGTCTCAAAAGAGAGCATCATGACTCCTCAGGGGGGTCTGGGCGGGACCCGGAACGGCTGCCGCCGAAGCCGAAATCGCTTGGGACATCCTCGCAAAATCGCTCTTGGTGCTCCCAGAACTCCATTCCCGGGCCACATTTTGGATGCCCGGAGCCAACTGTAGGCCACTTCGTGCTCTTCGACTTCCCAGAACTCCATTCCCGGGCCACATTTTGGATGCCCGGAGCCAACTGTAGGCCACTTCGTGCTCTTCGATTTCCCAGAACCATTCCTGGGCATGATTTTGAATGCCCGGAGCCAACTGTAAGCCACTTCGTGTTCTTCTAGTTCCCAGAACTCCATTCCTGGGCACATTTTGAATGCTGCTGAGGCAGGCTGATGCTGAGGCTGAGGCAGGCTGAGGCTGCCTGAGGCAGGCTGAGGCTGAGGCTGAGGCAGGCTGAGGCTGAGGGCCGAGGCTGAAGGCAGAGGCTGAGGCTGAGGCTGAAGGCAGGCTGAGGCTGAGGCTGAGGCAGGCTGAGGCTGAGGCAGGCTGAGGCTGAGGCTGAGGCAGGCTGAGGCTGAGGCTGTGACTGCGACTGCCGTTGCCGCTGCGACTGTCATCGCGAATGCGACTACGACTGCGAGAACAGCAGAATTCTACAACTGGATTTTCATCTGAATCTTAAGGGGAATGCTTTCAGATATGCTTCTACACATCGCTGTTAGGTTGCTTTGCCGGGATAATTTGTTTCTGGTCCGCCGTGCTGCCGGGCATTTTCTGAGGATGTCCCCAGCGAAAACGCAAGTGTTGCAGATGAATGAATTTCGCGACGATCATCTGTTCGAACATGTCTCGAGCGAAAACTTGTTTCTGTTAGCCGCGATGCCGCGGATATCTCATTTTAGCGAGGATGTCTCAAGCGAAATCGCTATTTTGCGGAACCTGACCGGGCAAGACAACGGGAAGCGTCGCTTTTCCAGTGGGTATGTGAAGTATGCTCTGTTGTTGGTCTACCGCGCATATATGTCGCGGCGTGCGTGCGTTTGCGCGTGCGCGCGCGTGCGTGGAATATGTGCATGTGTGTGCGTGCGTGGTTGCATGGTGGTCTGCGGCACTGCTGTGTTATGCAGCGCTGCTCTGCCATGCTCCTGCGGTCTGCGCGAACGTATGTTGCCTCTGTGTGTGTGTGCGTGTATGCGCGCGTGCATGCGTCAATGCGTACGTGCGCGTGCATGGCGGGGTCTCTCTTCCTAAATCGCATTAAGTTGTTTCCTCGTGCAATGTTTCCTTTTCTTGAAACAATCACACGCAATCGGGCACCTGTGTTGTCCTGTTTTCCCGGGCGCGGATTTGCCAAGCGCAATCGCGCACAGTCATGCACGCGTGAGTGTTTCCTCTGTTTCGCTGGCGCTGCTGCTCCGAAAACGGTCACTCGCCGCCATGCGCAATGTGTTGTTCCTCCCCCTCGGCTGGCCGAATTATCTTGTCTGCGTCGTTTGTTTTCGCTTGTCCATCAGCCGCATTGGTCGCCCTGGGCTCGTCCGCCGCGCCCCTCGGCTGGCCCCGCCCCCTGGCTTTTTTTTTGCGCGTTGTTTGTTTGTTTGTTTGCGCATGTCCGTCGGCTGCATTGGTCGCGGCGGGCTCGTCTGCCGCCCCTCCCGGCTGGCCACATTTCCTGGCTGAGATTATTTGCTTCTGTATGGCGTCGCTTTTCCGTCGGCTGCACTGGTCGCCCCGGGCTCGTCTGCGGCGCCCCCCCCCCCTCGACTGGCCCCATGTCCTGGATGGTTTTCTTTGCTTTGGATTGCTTTCGCCCGTCCGCGGGCTGCATGGGTCGCCCCGGGCTCGCCCGCCGCCCCCCCCCCTCTGGTTGGCCCCGCCCCCTGTTTTTTGTTGTTCCCTGCGCGTTGCTTGTTTGTTTTCGCTTGTCCGTTGGCTGCATTGGTCGCCCCGGGCTCGTCTGCCCCCCCCCTTCGGCTGGCCCCATTCCCTGGCTGGTTTTGTCTTTGTTTGTTTTCGTCTGTCCGTCGGCTGCATTGGTCGCCGCGTGCTCGTTTGCCGGCCCCCTTCGGCTGGCCCCATTCATTGGTTGGTTGTCTTTGTTTTTCCCCATATCCTAAGGATTGGGGTTCTTGTTATTACTCTGACGCCTCCCACTGCTCCTCCTTCCTCCTTCCTCCCGCTCGCGCCTCCCTCCTCCCAATGATAATCACCAGATAAGACAAGACAATATAAGATACTTCAAGATAAGATAAGAGATCACAAGATATGATAAGGTAAGATAAGATATATGACAAGGTATGATAATATATAAGATAAGACAGCCTATGGAGTAAGGCCTGACATCCCCACCCCGGGAGAGCTCTGTTTTTGGGACCCCCCACCCCACAATTTCTCGCCCAGAACCTACCAACGCCCCCCTCCTGGCCTGACGTCCTCACCCTGGGAGACCTCTGTTCTTGGGACCCCCCACCCCACAATTTCTCCCTGGCCTGACATCCCCACCCCGGGAGAGCTCTGTTTTTGGGACCCCCCACCTCGCAATTTCTCGCCGAGAACCTATCACCGCCCCCCTCCTGGCTTGCCATCCCCACCCCGGCAGAGCTCTGTTTTTGGGACCCCCAACCCGACAATTTTTCGCCCAGAACCTACCAACGCCCCCCTCCTGGCCTGACATCCCCACCCAGGGAGAGCTTTTTTTTGGGGACCCCCCACCCCACAATTTCTCGCCCAGAACCTACCAACGCCCCCCGCCTGGCCTGACATCCCCACCCCGGGAAAGCTCTGTTTTTTTTTTGACCCCCCACCCGACAATTTCTCGTCCAGAACCTTCCAACGCCCCCCTCCTGGCCTGACATCCCCACCCCAGGAGAGCTCTGTTTTTTGGGACCCCCCACACCCAACAATTTTCTCGCCCAGAAAACCTGCCAACGCCCCCCTCCTGGCCTGACATCCCCACCCTGGAGAGCTTTGTTTTTGGACCCCCCACCCACAATCTCGCCCAGAACGCTACCAACGCCCCCTCCTGGCCTGACCTCCCCACCCCGTGAGAGCTCTGTTTTGGGACCCCCACCCCACAATGTCCGCCGCCCAGAACCTACCAACCCCCCCTCCTGGCCTGACATCCCCACCCCCGGAGAGCTCTGTTTCTGGGACCCCCCACCCCACAATTATTCGCCCAGAACCTACCAACGCCCCCCTCCTGGCCTGGCATCCCCACCTCGGGAGGACTCTGTTCTTGGGACCCCCACACCACAATTTCTTGCACGGAACCTACCAACGCCCCCCTACTCGCCTGGCGCACACCTCGGGAGAGGTCTGTTGTTGGGACCGCCCACCCTACAATGTCTCCACCGGAACCCACCAACGCCCGCCTCCTGGCCTGCCATCCCCACCTCGGGAGAGCTTTGTTCTTCGGACCCCCCACGCCATAATTTCTCGCCCGGAACCTACCAACGCCCCCCTCCTGGCCTGCCATCTCCACCCCGGGAAAGCTCCGTTTTTGGGACCCCCCACCCCACAATTCCTCGCCCGGAACCTACCAACGCCCCCCTCCTGACCTGGCATCCCCACCTCGGGGGAGCTCTGCTCTTGGGACCCCCCACCCCGCAATTTCTCGCCCCTAACCCATAACAACGCTCCCCTCCTGCCCTGCATTTCACTTCGGGAGCTCTGTCTTGGGGACCCCCCGCCCCCCCCCCACCCCATAATTACTCGCCCGTAACCTTCCGACGCCCCCCTCCTGCCTGCATCCACATCGGGAGAGCTCTGGTTCTTGGGACCCCCCACCCCCAAATTTCTCGCCCGAGCCTCGTACACGCCCTCCCTCCTGGCCTGACCTCCCCACCCCGGGAAGGGCTTCTGTTTGTGGGACCCCCCCCACCTCGCATTTCTCCCAACAGATTCTACCAGCCGCCCCCCCCGCCTGGCCTGACAGCCCACCCCGGGAGCTCTGTTCTTGGGACCCCCCACCCCACCATTTCTCGCCCAGAACCTACCAACACGCCCCCCTCCTGGCCTGACATCCCCACCCCGGGAGAGCTCTGTCTCTGGGACCCCCCACCCCACAATTTCTCGCCCAGAACCTACCAACGCCCCCCTCCTGGCCTGACATCCCCACCCTGGGAGAGCTCTGTTTTGGGGACCCCCCACCCAACAATTTCTCGCCCAGAACTTACCAACGCCCTCCTCCTGGCCTGACATCCCCACCCAGGGAGAGCTCTGTTTTTGGGACCCCCCACCTCGCAACTTCTCCCCCAGATTCTACCAACGCCCCCCTCCTGGCCTGACATCCCCAACCCGGGAGAGCTCTGTTTTTGGGACCCCCCACCCCACAATTTCTTGCCCAGAACCTACCAACGCCCCCCTTCCTGGCCTGACATCCCCACCCCGGGAGAGCTCTGTTCTTGGGACCCCCCACCCTACAATTTATGGCCCAGAACCTACCAGCGCCCCCCTCCTGGCTTGACATCCCCACCCTGGGAGAGCTTTGTTTTAGAGACCAACCACCCCGCAATTTCTCGCACAGAACCTACCAACGCCCCCCCGCCTGGCCTGACATCCCCACCCCGGACGAGCTCTGTTCTTGGGACCCCCCACTCCGCATTTCTCGCCCAGAGCTACCAACGCCCCTCTCTGCCTGGCACCCCACACCCTGGAGACCTCTGTTCTTTGGGACCCCCACCCCACATTTCTCGCCCAGAACCTACCAACGCCCCCCTCCTGGCCTGACGTCCTCACCCTGGGAGACCTCTGTTCTTGGGACCCCCCACCCCACAATTTCTCCCCCTCCTGGCCTGACATCCCCACCCCGGGAGAGCTCTGTTTTTGGGACCCCCCACCTCGCAATTTCTCGCCGAGAACCTATCACCGCCCCCCTCCTGGCTTGACATCCCCACCCCGGCAGAGCTCTGTTTTTGGGACCCCCAACCCCACAATTTGTTGCCCAGAACCTACCAACGCCCTCCTCCTGGCCTGACATCCCCACCCAGGGAGAGCTCTTTTTTTGGGACCCCCCACCCCACAATTTCTCGAGAGCTTTTTTGGGGGGGGACCCCCCACCCCACAATTTCTCGCCCAGAACCTACCAACGCCCCCCTCCTGGCCTGACATCCCCACCCCGGGAGAGCTCTGTTTTTTTGACCCCCACCCGACAATTTCTCGTCCAGAACCTTCCAACGCCCCCCTCCTGGCCTGACATCCCCACCCCGGGAGAGCTCTGTTTTTGAAGACCCCCAACCCCACAATTTCTCGCCCCAGAACACTACCAAAGCCCCCTCCT
>CAUYUJ010000044.1:94901-119138 GCA_963575745.1 Prorocentrum cordatum | reverse complement strand
CTACTCCCTCCTCCCTCCTCCCTCCTCCATCCTCCCTCCGCCCTCCTCCTTCCTCCCTGCTCTCTCCTCCTTCCGCCCTCCGCCCTCCGCCCTCCTCCCTCAACCTCTGGCCAAAGCCCTGGATGCCGACATCTCGATACCATGTAACATCCTAAACGGGCCGCCGACTATGGGGATGCGGAACGAGAAGGAGGAAGGAGGAATGAGGAAAAGAACCGGGATAAAAAACAGGAGGAGCAGGAAAGAACAAGAATAAATAATAGGAACAGGAGGCCTTGGACGTCAACGCGATCTGTTGAGCACTGCCGTGCGCTGACGAGGGTCGACGTTCGACTGTTCCAGAAGCCTCGGGGAATACGTTGAGAATCCACACCTTCCGACTACCATTCATCGCCATCATCGTCATCGCCACCAGCATCATCATTCATAAAACCTGTCTCATTCATCATCACATCATTCAATCATTCATTCATCATCATCATCATCATCATCATTAATCATCATCATGCTCATCATCATCATTCACATCATCATCATCATCATCATCATCTTATATCATCCATCATCATCATCATCATTCAACATCATCATCATCACATTAATCATCATATCAATCTCATCATCATCAGCATCATCATCATCATCACCATCATCATCATCATCGTCATCATCATCATCATCATCATCATCATCATCATCATCATCATCATCATCATCATCATCATCATCATCTTCATCTTCAGCTTCATCTTCATCATCACCATCACCATCACCATCACCATCACCATCACCATCGTCATCAGCATCATCATTATCATGGTCTTCATGATAATCATCATCAGCAGCAGCATCATCCGCATACTCATAATCATAATCATGTTCATACTCATCATCATACTCATACTCATTATCATACTCATCATCACCATCGTTATCATCAGCAGCAGCATCATCATCACCCTCGACATCATCAGCATCATCATAATCATCATCAGCAGCAGCAGCATCAGCATCATCATCACCATCAGCAGCATGAACATCACCATCATACTCATACTCATCATCAGTATCACCAGCATCATCATACTCATAATCATCATAATCAGCATCAGCATCAGCATCATCACCATATTCATTAGAATCAGCATCAGCATCATCAGCAGCATCATCACCATAATCAGCATCATCATTATCAGCATCATCAGCATCGTCATCATCATCATAGGCAGCATCATCATCAGCATCAGCATCATTATCAGCATCATCATAATCACCATCATCAACATCACCATCATCATTAATAGCATCATGATCATCAGCAGCATCGGCATCATCATCATCATCACTGTCATCATTCGCAGTATCATCATCACCACCACCGTCATCATCATCACCAACACCATCACCATCAGCAGCAGCAGCATCATCCTCATCAATATCATAATCAGCATCACCCTCATCATTACCATCATCATCACCATCATCATCAGCATCAGCATCGGCAGCAGCAGCATCATCATGATCGGAATGATAATCATCATCATCCTTGACAACATAACCATCATCATCAGCAGCAGCAACATCATCATCATTCGTAGCAACGCCACCGCCGTCATCGTCATCGGCATCATCGTCAAGACATGATCGCCCCACGAACCCAGAAAATAATAAAGAATTGTGAGGCATGGCAACGTTTTCAAGACACCTGATCGGGCGACGGGCAATTGCAATGCTGAGTGTATCGATATTGATGCACCGTGCCAAAGGCTGTGATGTGCTGCGCGGTGCTGACTTGCGATGTGCCATGCCGCGACTGTGTTCTATAGCACGGTGGATCAAGTCTTCCTTTGCATCCGAGACTAGACCGAACTGATCTGGACCTTAAACTCGAGCTGCGTGAGCACATAGTAGCTGCCCTAGAGCTAGTTGAAAAGGAAACGTGCGAGACGTTCATTCGACTCAACCTCAAAATCCGACTCAGCTCCGACAATGAACGACACGACACGGGGCACAGGCTCATCACGACACGAAGACGTCCTCAACAGATCTTCATCTTAGATATGCGCCTGGGCGACCTGGGCACGTGAAACCAAGCGTCTCGCTCGGAACATCCTCAACACATCTTCATGTTAGACATCCACCTGGGCGACCTGGGCACGTGAGAACAAGCGTTTCGCTCAAGACATCCTCAACAGATCCTCATGCTAGACATCTGCCTGGGCGACCTGGACGCGTGAAACCAAGCGTCTCGCTCGAGACATCCTTTGAATGCTGGTCCCCAGGAGAGGAGTCATCTATAACACAAAACAAGCGTCTCACTCGAAACATCCTCGACCAATTCTGCGAAACAAGCGTTTCGCTCGAGACATGCGCAACAAACGAAAATGTGTGCCGTACCGTGAATATCATCGATCGGGGCTTCGAAAACAAGCGTTTCACCTGGGACATCCTCCAACATATTTCCGCCGGTCTTCTCGATACTCATGAAGAAATAATTCCGCAAGTCCTTCCCCACCATGGCACCAGGAACAAGTTTATCACCTAAAAGAAAAACATGGGCCGATGTTCTTTCCGGAAATCATTCGCTCTGCTTTTACCCAGCATGGCACCAGGGACGAACGACCAACAAAAGAAAAATCCTTGGGCCCGCGCCCTTTCCGGGAACAAAAATCATCACGCCCATCGTCATCGCCATCACTAGCACCATCACCATCCGACTCCTCGCCACCTCCAACTCCTCGTCCCCACTCCTCCTCCTCCTCCTCCTCCTCCTCCTCCTCCTCCTCCTCCTCCTCCTCCTCCTCCTCCTCCTCCTGCCTCTTCCCTCCTCCTCCTCCTCCTCCTCCCTTCCTCCCCTCCTCCCCCCTCCCTCCCCTCCTCCCTCCCCCTCTCCTCTCGTCTCCCCCCTTCCTCCACTCTCCCTCTCCTCCTCTACTCCTCTACTCACTCCTCTCCTCCTCTCCTACCTCCTCCCTACTCCTCCTCCTCCTCTCCTCCTACTCCTCTCCCTCCTCATCCTCTCCCCCTCCCCCCCCCCTCTCCCCTCTCCCCCTCCTCCCTCTTCCCTCCCCTCCTCCCTCCTCCCTCCTCCCTCCTCCCTCCCCCAAGTAACATTGGGGGCCGAGCTATTTTAGCTAACGCGCTCCAGTCTCTGTGCCGTCTCGTGGCACTTGAGGGACTAGGTGAAGCACAACCTGCCCCATCCATTTGTGCTTGTGCCTCGACTAAAGCAGAGACAAAGATTCAGAGGACACCGCAGCCATGACAGGTGCGGGCAAGTCGACGCCCCGCAGGACCTGGACGAAGTGCCAGAAATGTCAGCGCTGCGAGTACAATGATCTGTTGACCAACAAGCATAAAATGATGTGCCCAGGGTGCGGCCAGAAGGTCGTTCTGTTCGACAAGCGGAGCTCTTCCAGCCGGCGGGTCACATTTGAGGATGAGACCAGTGAGGAGCATCAGTTGAACCACCCTCGTGGCATCTTGCGCCGCGGGGCAGGGAAGGGCAAGAGCCGCAACACGGAGAAGTCCTCCAGCACGGAAGACTTGCTCCAGCAGGCCCTGGAGTCCACAGCCGACCCCGTTCTCCAGGCCAACTGGCAGCAGCAGGTCAAGAGGCTCGAGGAGGAGGAGGCCGCGGCCACGAAGGCTGCCACACCTGTGGAAGCTGTGAGGCGCGCAAACGGCGTCTGGAAGGACGCAGATCACAGACACGGTCAGCAGGTCGCTCACTTTTCAAGTCACGAAGCAGCTCGAGTTGGCGGAGGCCAAGGAGGCCAAGGCTGCCGTCGAGGTCACGCAGGCGCTGAAGGCGCGGACTGCGGCGGCCCAGGCTCTCGTCTCGCACATGCGGAGGGCGTGGCGGCGGCGAAGGTCGCGGGCACGACGGCCAACGACGGAAAGATGTTCCAGATTCTGTACGATAAGGAGTTTTTCGCCAGGGTCGACACCATGGAGTGCGAGGCCCACGAGAAGGAAGACGGTGCTTCAGCAGTTGAAAAAGGACCTGGACGCGACGGCCAACGACCTCGCCTCCAAGGAGCAGGAGGCCCAGGCTTGGCTCGCCCAGGCGCAGAGGCTGCAGGCCGAGATCGAGGAGAGGGCGGCCAAGAAGAGGAAGGCCGCCGACGGCCAGGCCGCTGCCGAACCGCCCGCTGCGGGAGGCCCCCCTGCCGATGCCCCCGGCGGCGGCGCCGCGGACGTCGGCGCGCCTCCGGGCGGGGACCGCGGCCGCGGCGCGCCTCCCTCCAGCCGGCGGCGGCGAGGTGGCGGCCGCCGCCGAGGCGGTCCAGGCCGAGGCCCAGAGGCTGTCGGCCGCCAAGTTCCAGGCCACGCAGGCGAAGCAAGGCAAGAGCAGCGGCAAGGGCGTCGGCGATCCCCCCGCGCAGGCGGTCGACGGCGCGAACGACGAGCGACTTGGTTCCGAGCCTGGTCAAGAGTCGGCAGCTGCGCCGACGGAGGGGGGCCGCACGGCCAGATTATTCCATGGGAATATCACGTGCATGGGAGAAAAAGCGTGGACATGGTTGGTTGGGTGGGCAATCTCGCGATTTTTTCAGCACTGTGGAGACGCACTCTGATGACCAGCAGTCTCTTCGGAAGTACGACGGCAAGGCCCGAGGGAAAGGGCTACGCCTGCATGCCAATCCAGCCCGTCGCTCGGCAAAAGTGGTGACGGACTCCCAGGCAGAGTTCGCCAGCGAGGGCGGCGAGTGGATCATGTCCAGGGGTCACCTCCAAGTCGCTCAACTTGCAGCTTCCAAGATGGCTGCGTCCAAGTTGCAGGCGCCGCAGCACCCGAACGTGCTCGACGGGTTCGTTGCGGTGACGGCGCACTTCTCGGGGTTCTCTATGGTCATCGTGTCGTGCACAACGGAGTGGGAGTGCGAGGCCTGAACGCTGGTAGATACCAGCGACTCGCAGGCTTGCTCTGGTCACTTCAGTTGCGATGGATTGTAATGATTTTAACATATCGAGCTCGGTCAGGCATCCCAGACATATTGCACGGTACCATAGTAACTGCAGGCGATACCGCGACATGTAATATCGACACGGGCACGGTCATTGATTATGTTCTGCGCAGTAAATCAGCAGTGCCTTTCATCGTCTCTGTCACTCCTGTCCTCTCTGTTCCGTGGGAACACCACATAGGTCTCGAGCTCACCCTTCGTAGTGCAGGTGAGCAGTTGATCACTAGAGTTCTCGAGGCACCAGGTAGATTGCCGCAGGTCTCTAGGCCATCCACTGAGCCCACGGTCGGTTCGATATCGAATTTGGCTAAGACTCAGCGCCAGATCCAGCATCAGATTGCAGTCGATAAGCGTACTGAGAAATTTGCATCCTTGCTCGGTAATTGTGCCTAACAATCATCTTGCGCGCACTCTAAGGGGGAGAGGTCTGGGGACCAGGACACCCCCCCTGTAGAGCCTAGGGAGCACATCGCTGATTCAGATCATTCTGAATGGCCTGAGGAGGAGGACCCGTGGGCCGAAGAGTCCAGTTTTGTCCCCCAGCCTCCCGAGGGCCCTCAGGTAAGTTTCGATCGTTTTTCAGGCGAGGCAGAAAGCGACCCACTTAGAGTAAAAAGGGTCGGTTTCGCGGGCCCCTCTTACGAGCAGTGTGTTGATAATAATTCGTCCTGCTTTGAACCTACGTCTGGGTCCTGGGAGTCTGGGGATAGCTCGCCTGGGGTAGCCAAGGGAGTGAGGGTTGCGCCGCCGAGCTCGGCCGCTGCTCCATCCTGTGGCTCATCTCAGGCGCAGACCCTGGGTCCCCAGAGGGTTAGGGGACCCGACCTCGGACCCCGATGCAGAAGTCTCCGGAGGAGCCCCGACTTCTGCGACTCCTCCGGAGCTGTGGGGGCGGCGTCGGAGAGAGGTCGGGTTCACACCTGGTGCGTGCTCGCTTCAGTCCCTTGCCCCTGCTCTGCGTCATCCCGTAGCTGCCAGGCTCAAGTCAGATCTCGTTTCTACGATATCAGGTCTTTGCGCCTCTTGGGTGTCAGCTGTCGAATCCAGCATCACTACACATCATGGAGTTGCGATTCCGCCAGGCCCGCGCAGGGCTGAGGGACCGCGTTTCAAGGTCACCGAGGTCAAGATGCCTGGCAAGGCTCGCGTGGCAGCCTTGCGGGATCAGGTCAGCGGCTGGTGGACTCAGTTGCACACCCTACTTTCGGCGCTACATCCGCATCGGGACAAGCGCAACGGCCCGCGGCAGGTAGCTCAATATACAACAGCATGTGCTCATCTTCTGGATACTAGGCCAGAAGACATTCACCGTGCTCTTATCTTGACAAGGACCCTCCATGGGCAGAATGGCAGCGGGTTGTTCGGGCAGCCGGAGACGTTTCGTTGAAGGAGCTTGAGCAATACGTTTTCCTGTCCAAGAGGGTGATGGGCCGTGCGAAGCGACGTGCGGTAACAGAGTCGATACGTGAATTTCCGGATTTCATGGGTGCGACGGACTCGATCGGCACGCTTCATCGCTCGCTGGGACCGCAGAACCTTCCAGCACAGGAGCTTGAGCATGCAGGGGAGATCCTTTACCACCCCAAAGACATTATAGATATCAAGGCGGCGTCCTGGCACGACCTTTGGGCCCCGCAGCAGATGGATGGGAGTTGGTGTAGCGAACCTTTCAGCAAGTCCGAGAGGCTGCCCAAGACGATCTGATGCCGCCTATCTCAGTCAGTGACATTCGAGGAGCATTGCGGCAGATGCGTCCCCGAGCAGGGCTTGGCATCGATATGCTCTCGCCAGGGGATTTCGAGCGTCTCTCCGACGCGGCGCTGGCCGAGCTGGCGATGTTGTTCGAGGCATGCGAGCATCACCTCGCATGGCCTGCTCAGGTCCTCCTGATCGTGGGGCGCATGCTGCCCAAGAAGAGCACGGGCGACCGCATCATCGGGCTCGCGCCCATGATAAGACGTCTGTGGAGCCTGATCCGCGAACCGCTGGTTCGCAAATGGGCCAGTGACACGGAGGCTTCCTGGGACGCTGCAGTCCGTGGGAACTCCAGTCTGCGCGAGGCCTTCGCGCGGGCCATTCAGCACGAGGTCCCGCACCACTTGGGCATCGCGTGCGGCGAAGGTCTCGTGGACATCAAGTCCTTCTACGATTCCATCGAGTGGCCTGGACTTGTGTGATCTTCGCGTAACTTGTCTGTTCCACCGACAATATTGTACCTGGGGGTGCTGCAGTGCGTGGCACCGCGCACGGTGGGCCAGCTGGGCGCCACGTTG
Organism: Prorocentrum cordatum; assembly: GCA_963575745.1. Classification (NCBI taxonomy): domain Eukaryota; class Dinophyceae; order Prorocentrales; family Prorocentraceae; genus Prorocentrum; species Prorocentrum cordatum. The sequence continues at coordinate 111,895 of CAUYUJ010000044.1, read as the reverse complement.
CGGGCTTTTCAGCCGACGCGCAGCGTGGTGCAAGGGCTACGCTCTGGCACGCGTTTCGGCAATGTTATGACACACTACGTGCTGTCTGCAATTACGATGGCTCACCCTCGGGTGAGCCACCGCACCTGGATTGACGACCTCTCGCAGGGTGCACGGGGGTCGAGGTCGGCAGTGCGGCGGCAGCTTGCGTCGTGCATCGTCGACACCTGCACCGAGCTTCGCGCCAAAAAGCTAGGTGTACCACCGAAGTCTGTGGTCATTTGCACGCATCACCAGGATGCTAAGTGGATCGCGGCCAAAGTCAAGAGAGCTGGCTTCACCATCCTCCCGAAGCTCCAGGCGGCGCATCTTGGCGTCGACCTCACCGGTGGGGGAAGGCAGGCGCTAGCCACCAGAGTCGTCCGCGAGGCGAAGCACAAGCGCATGAACGCCAAGGTGCGCCGTTTTGCGTGGACGGCCAAGAAGTATCAGACGTGTGGGCGCCTCGAGCGCCAGGGTGCTCAGGCCGCTGGAGTCTACGGCCATCAAGGGCACGGGACGGTCGGCAGCAAGATGATGGACATTCGGGGGCGCTCGGGCTTCGCGCTGGCAGCTCCCACGAGGGGGCGGTGTTTGACCAGCCTGCTCGCCCTCCGAGCGGGGGACGCTGACCCTGCCATCCAGATGCCCACGGCTTGCGCCGACCAGTGGCTGACTACGTGGAGGGATGTTCCTGAGCTCAGGCCCGGAGTGCGACAGGCCTGGCGTCAGGTTGTGCAGCACCTGCGCACCATCCCTGAGGCCCAGCGCTCACGGCACGTTCGCGGGCCTCTCTCAGCGGTGGTGCTACACCGCATGCGGGCGGGCTGGGGCGTTGACGAGCCCACGGCATGGACAGTGCCGCCGCCGCATGAGGCAGCAGGGGACGACTGGAGATTCGACGATGACATGTACACGGGTGGAAAAGTTATTGACTCCCATGCTGCCTTTTTGGAAGACTTTCGGTTTTCGCTGAGACGGGAATTGTGGAGTCAAGCTAGTCGCCATTTCTGCGGGGCCGGCCTTGAAGGAGGTGTGGACTGTGCTTCATATCGTGTACTTCTTCAGCAGCTCGCTGCAGTGCCAGGCTATGGGCACCGCTTGTCTGAGACCATGCTGACGTGCGCGATTGGAGGCACTTGGCCCATGCAGAGACGCAAGGATGAGATCGCGAGGTTCGACGGCAATGTGTTGCGCCCGCGATGCGGGAAGGAGCCCGAAACGACCGAGCACCGCATCTGGCTCTGCGAGTGCAGCCAGGGCAAGACGGCTTTCGACGGCTCGCAGGACCTTCTGCCGCAAGCTTTGGCGCAGATGGACACGGACGAAGGCCCCTGGCTGAGGGGCACGATGCCCGCTGCGTGCACGGCCGTCCCCCCGCCTGCCTCGGTCGAATGCTGGACTGTGGAAGGATTCCATGCAGTCTCTCCGGGCTGCTGGGGGGAAGGCACGGCAGAGTGCCCCCTCACCATCAGTGGCGATGCTGGTGGAGGAGCTGATAGCAGCAGCAATCTCTTTCGACGTGCTGGAGTTGCTGTGGCCCTGGTCGCCTCATCAGAGCCTGAGGTCGAGCTTGTCAGCACTGTCAGGGGGCCGCTGCGTGGCCCCCGCCAAGTTGCAGCGAGGGGCGAGCTCCGTGCGCTGGTGCTCGCAGTTTGGCTTTCGCGAGGTTTCAGTTCATGTGTATCCGATTGCGAACCAGTCATAAAAGGGTGGTTCGCTCGCAGATATGAGGCACCGCAGGGAGAAAACAGGGAGTTGTGGGCGCAGCTCGGCCAGCTCTTAAGGCAGAGAGCGGATGGAGCTGCGTCGGTGAAAGTTTGTTCACCAACTCTCACCTCGCGGCCCATGACATTGTTCGTGAGGTGGCGTCCAGATGGTTGGTGACCAGCAGTGCAGTTGTTGACGAGGTTGCAGGCCTTGCAGCGGGTGAGGCACGGCTCCCACAGAAGGTTCGGACCACTGTCCTTTGGCACGAGCAGCGAGCACGGCCAGTGCGCATGCGGACTTTGCGTGCCACACTCGACGCTTGCGATGCCGAGCAGGAAAGCAAAGTTGAGCCTCGTGGGAAAAAGTCCGTCCCCGCCCCGCCTGCCCCCGCCTCTGCTGCGTCTCTCTCCCTCTTCTCTTCGAGCCACTGCCTTGATGAGACAGCGCGAAGGTGCACACGCTGTGGAGGCTCAGCCACGAGGGCGAGAGCCACGGCATGGCGTCAGTCACCTTGTTTCGAACCCCTGAACTATAACGGGGTTATTTTCTACAAACCCCCCAGGCCCAGTTGCACATAGCGGGGGGGGTTGTCGACTCCTCTCATCGTATGCAGTGGCATGATGACCTGAAATTGTGGTATTGTGGTAGGTGTGGGTGCTACGGGCATCAGTTGCTGGATGGGCTCGGTCGCCCTTGTCAGCGCCCCACCCCCAACAGGCTTGAGTATCTCTCCAGAATCTCTCGGGGGCTCTGGCCAGAGGTTCTGAGCAAGACGGAGAAGGCCACCTGACGCAAAGGGGCGTCATGAGGGTTGGCCCTTTGTCGCATTGCATGTTGCATGTCTGTCGTCAGCATTGTCGATTGTCATTGCACCTCTGACTTTGTCATATGTCCAGTTTCCAGTTTCCAGTCTCCCGCCTCCCTCCTCCCTCCTCCCTCCTCCCTCCTCCCTCCTCACTCCTCCCTCCTCCCTCCTCCCTCCTCCCTCCTCCCTCCTCCCTCCTCCTCCTCCTCCTCCCTCCTCCTCCCTCCTCCTCCTCCTCCTCCTCCTCCTCCTCCTCCTCCTCCTCCTCCTCCTCCTCCTCCTCCTCCTCCTCCTGCTCCTCCGGGCAGCTGGACAGTGGTTGCGAGCTGGTGTCTCACAGTCTCAGTGTTCAGCCCTTCCTGGTGGCAGAAGACCCTGTCGCTGTCAGGGGTGCAGGCTCTTAGCGTCAAGAGCTGGCAGGCGGGCTCATCAGCTACAGCGCTGGGACTGTTATCCGGTTTTGTCAGCTTCACTGTCAATGTCTCCCACTGCCGCATGGGGAGTGGCTTGCCTTTTTTGTGTTACACGCCCAGTAGGAGCCAGGCCTCACCGCCTACAATTCTGGAATCTCCCGTCTCCGCCTGGGGAGGGTATTACAGTTCGTCTCCGTTGGAGTGTCTGGTGGTGTTGCATTCTTTTCTTTGCATGTTGGGTTTCGTCGGCTACAGCGCTGGAATATCCCGTCGCCGCCTGGGGAGGGTATTGCAATTTGTTGCTGGTGGATCTCGCATTGACTAAATACTTTGCCTTTTGGGCGTGTCACGAGCTGGGTGTTTACTCCGATTGTGCTTGGGCATTGTTTGTTTTTGTCAGAGGCCGTGAATAGTGCCATGGCAACGTGTGTGCAGTCCTTGTGCAATGGCAGGTTTGGAGGAATGAAGTTGTGCCTTGGGTATGGGAATTTGGCGAGGCTGTCTATGGAAGAGGTGAGCTCAGTAACCGTGCTGCTTTCGCGAGCTTGTTTGGGGAAAGTTTGCCCAATGACCAGTGGTGTTTGCTCAGCATTGAAAGGGCCGTATCGAGCCGACTTCACCTCAGTTTAACCTGTTCGTGTTCTCAGTGTGCGGTGAGGCATTCATCAGAGGTATGCGAGGCAGTGGTCGTCTTCCTCTGGCTCCTGTATTCCCTGTCCTTCGTCCTCTGGTTCGACTACTTTTGTTCGCGCTCAGGGGGCGGCCATAGGATGGTGTGATTTCGCATCGCGAAGGAGCCAATTCCAATGCCCTCCCCGCTCCTTCCTCCTCTCTACACCTGCCCATCCGCCTCCTCCTCCTCCTCCTCCTCCTCCACTTCCTCTTCTTCCTGTTCCTCCTTCTCCTCCTCTTTCTCCTCCTACTCATCATCATCATCATCATCATCATCATCATCATCATCATCATCATCATCATCATCATCATCATCATCAGCAGCATCAGCATCAGCATCAGCATCATCATCATCATCGTCGTCATCAGCAGCATCATCATCATCATCATCATCAGCAGCAGCATCATCATCCTACCCCGCATCACCATCATCATCATCATCATCATCATCAGCAGCAGCATCATCATCACCATCATCATCATCACCATCAGCAGCATCATCACAATCAGCATCAACAGCATCATCATCAGCATCAGCAGCAGCATCATCGCAGCAGCATCATCATCATAATCAGCATCATGATCATCATGCTCAAGTTTTAACTTCATCAGCATCATCATCACCATGCTCATCAGTTTCATCAGCATCAGCATCATCATATCCTCATCCTCAACATCAGCTTCATCGTCATCATCCTCATCAGCCTCAGCATCATCATCATCATCATCCTCATCCTCAGCATCATCATAATCATCACCATCATCCTCATCTCCAGCATCAGCATCATCATCGTCAATATCATCATCCTCTCATCCTCATCATCATCACCAGCATCATCATCATCATCACCATCATCACCATCATCATCAGCATCATCAGCATCACAATCATCATCATCAACATCAGCGACATCACCAGAATCATCATCACCATCACCATCATCAGCATCATCATTATCAGCATCCTCAGCATCCTCGTCCTCCTCCTCCTCCTCCCCCTCAACATCATCATCATCATCATCATCATCATCAACATCAACATCATCAGCCTCATCATCATCATCATCATCATCATCATCATCATCATCACCATCATCATCATCATCATCATCATCATCATTCTCATCACCCTCATCCTCATCCTCATCCTCATCCTCTTCCTCCTCCTGATCTTCCTCCTCCTCCTCCTTGTCCTCCTCCTCCTCGTCCTCCTCCCGCGTGCTCCTAGCGCCACCGCCTATAACAGCTGGGGTGATGCTTGGGGACTGTCGTGGCGGTTCCTTTCACTGGGGGAGAAAGTAGCTGATCAGGGCACGACGCCAAGCGAACCCACGCTCTCCCTGCCCTTCATTCGCCTGCTCTTCGTGATGAAGCCCGGCCTCTCCACTCCTCTCCCTTCCTCCGCCTGCGCCCCTCCCTCGTCCCCGTGCCAGCCGGAGGGCAAGAGCGGCCACCCCGCGAAGGGAACTAGATCGAGCCGGAGAATGAGGAGGCGGAGAGGAAGGGGGAGGAGGAGGAGGAGGAGGAGGAGGAGGAGGAGGAGGAGGAGGAGGAGGAGGAGGAGGAGGAGGAGGAGGAGGAGGAGGAGGGGGAGGAGGAGGAGGAGGAGGAGGAGGAGGAGGAGGAGGAGGACAAAAAAGGGCGGGGATGCCGGGGCGGAGTCGTCTCCCCGCGCCTGGCATGATTGTTCTCTCCGTTCCCTCCCTCCTCTTTCCCCGCCACCAGGGCGCAGCTCTGACGAGGGCGAAGGCCGGCCAATCCAAGCGGTGCCGCGCAAGGACGACACCGGCGGCGAGTGCGAGGGAGGGGTCGTCATGCAGGGGCCCGCGAAACTGCCAATGACGATTCCTCCCTCCGCGTCGGCATCACAGTGGCGCCGGCCTCGCCAGAGGAGTCGTTCTTGGGCGCGGTGATGGTCGCCATCGTCATTTGAGTTTGCAGGCGCTGATCCGGGGTGCGGGGGGCGTAGGTGGGAGGAGGAGAGCTGGGCAGGGAGCGCAGGAGGAGCCAGGCAAGCGGCCAGAGTCTGGAGCCCCCCCCCCTTCCTCTGACCCTGCGTCGCTCCGTCTGCTCCACCTGCGAACATCAACACCCACCCCTTCCTTCACCTGTGCGCCGGGAAAGCCCCAGACTGGCCAGCGATTCCCATGAGTGACACGCTGGAGTATGAGATATGGGCGCAACCCCACGCGCAGCCTCGCCCCAATCAGAGAGACTCGTTCCTCGCGTGATCCCTGCCTCCTGCAAGGGCGGCCAATTTCGGCCCCGGCCCCCGCATTGTCCAGTGCAGGGCGCCACTCCTGCACAGTCCTACTGTGGGTTGTTAGCCAAGGTTCGCCCTCGCTAGCAACCAACAGCAACAGGCTACGATTCGGGGCTTCGCCAGGCGACGGGCATCCCCCCTCGGCAATACCTCCTCGGTACCAGGACTGTTCAGAGGCTGCCCGATCGAAAACCTTGCCGTTTGGTCAGTGATTATCCTGCGTGCACGCTGGACGGTGGAACACCCTACCTCTGAGTGGTCCAACCAAGTAATTTGGCGACCCCGCACGTGTATACATCTGCGGTGCCGCGTGTAAGATTACCGCATCAAGCGTCAGCGTCGAAAACATGATCGGCCCACGAACCCATAAAGAAATGTGAGGCATGGCAACGTTTTCAAGACACCTGATTGGACAACGGGCAATTACAATGCTGAATGTATCGATCTTGATGTACCGTGTCAAAGGCTTTGCTCTGCTGTGCCATGCTGAACTGCGATGTGGCATACCATAATTGTGCTCTATAGCGTTGTGGGTCGAGTCATCCTTAACATTCGAGTACTGACCGAACTGATCTTGATCTTGAGCTCGAGCTGCGTGAGCACATAATAGCCGCCCCAGAGCTCAAAACGTGGAGGACGTTCAATCAACTCGACCTCAATCCGATTCAGCGCCGACGAGGAACGACACGACACGGGGCACAGGCTCACGGACGCACCACAGGATGCGCCAGGGGCGCAATAGGGGATGCGCCTGGGGACGTGTCAGGGGACGCATCAGGGGACGTGCCCTGGGGACGTGCCAAAGAGCGTGCCATGGGGCGGCCAGAGCACGTCATGCCAAGGGACGTTGCAAGGGGCCCGCCACGGAACGGGCAGGGGACGCGCCTGGGGACGAGCAAGGAAACGCGACAGAGGACGAGCCAGGGAACAAGCCACGCCGAGTGGCGTGCTAAGGGACGTGGCAGGGCACGTCACGCCAGAACGTCGCAAGGGACGCACTATGGCGCGCCAGGGCGCCAGGGGACGCCCCACGGACGGGCGGGGTTGGACTGCGACGCACTCTACTGCAACAAGCGTTTCGCTCAACACATCCTCAACAAATCCTCATGTCAGACATCCGACTGGGCGATCTGGACACGTGAAACCAAGTGTCTCGCTCGAGATGTTCTCAATACCTCCTCGTGCTAGACATCTGCCTGAGCGACCTGGACACGTGAAAACAAACAAATCGATCGAGACGTCCTGCCCGCATCACCATGTTAAACAGCCGCCTGGGCGACCTGGGCACGTGAAACCAAACAGTTCGCTCAACACATCCTCAACACATCCTCATGCTAGACATCCGCCTGGCCGACCTGGACACGTGAAAACAAGCGCCTCTCTCTATCTATCCCTCGAGAGAGAGAGAGAGACACCCTCAACAAATCATCATGTCAGACATCCGCCTGGGCGACCTGGGCACGTGAAACCAAACGGTTCGCTCAACAACACAGCCTCATGCTGGACATCCGCCTTGGCGACCTGGACACGTGAAAGAAAGCGTCTCGCTCGAGACATCCTCAACACATCTTCACGTTAGACATCCGCCTGGGCGACCTAAACACGTGAAAACAAGCGTTTCGCTCAACACTCCTCAACACATCCTCATGCTAGACATCCGCCTGGCCGACCTGGACACGTGAAAACAAGCTTCCCTCTCTCGAGGCATCCTCGACAAATCTGGGCGACCTGGACACGTGAAACCAAGCGTTTCGCTCAACACATACTCAACATATACTCGTGCTAGACATCTGCCTGGGCGACCTGGACGCTTGAAAACCGGCGTCTCTATCGAGACATCCTCAACAAATCCGCATGCTGGATATCTGCCTGGGCGACCTGGACACGTGAAACCAAACGTTCCGCTCAACACATCCTCAACACATCTTCATGCTAAACATCCGCCTGGGCGACCTGGGCACGTGAAACAAGCGTCTCTCGAGAGAGACATCCTCAACCTGTCCTGATGCTAGACATCCGCCTGGGCGACCTGGGTACGTAAAAGTAAGCGTTTCGCTCAACCTCTCCTCATGCTTGACATCCGCCTGGGCGACCTGGACATGTGAAAGCAAGCGTCTCGCTCGAGACATCCTCAAGACCTGGGCACGTGAAAACAAGCATTTCACCTGAGACATCCTCCGAATTCTGGTCCCCAGGAGAGGAACGATCTATAGCACAAAACACACGTTTCGCTCGAGACATCCTCACCACATCATGCAGACATCGTTTCGCTCGAGACATTCACAACAGACGAAAATGCTTACTTTACCCTGTGATTTATCGATCGGGATAATAGTTCTAGAACATCCTTAACTGTTTCATTTGCCGGCCCTACACAACCTTTGTGCTCCTATCGCAGATCTGATCAGCCGGCCCTGCGCAAGTCGAGGCTGGGGAGAAACCAGTCAAAAGAGAATCCTTTGCAGTAGCCCTTTCCGCGGAAGCATCAGCAGCAGCCCCAGCGGCACTGGCTGGGAAACGCGGTGCCCAGGCGCCCCCTGCGGTCAGAACCCCCGGAAGCGATCCTCGACCGAAAACCTGCAGCGGCCTGAGCGCGGCAGCGGTCGGAACCCGCGGAGCCCGTGCAACAGCCACGCAGAGAGGACTCTCGTCCTTCGGGCCGGGCGAAAGGGGGGGATAGCAAAGGGGAGGGGTGAGAATCAGCTCACGTAGCTGATTTTCCCGGCGCCTCCCGGCGCCGGGAGGCGGCCATGTACCGAGGAATGGGCCCGGCGGCATGCAGCAGACGTCGCAGCCCCCCCTTTCCCCCTCCCCCCCTGAGGCTCGGCCCGAGCCCTGCCGCCGTCCCCGCTGGCCTTCCGGGGCGAGGCCTTCGAGGACGCCGTCCGCACGAGGGCGGCCGCCTGCGGCGCGGCCGCGGGCCTGGCAGCGGCGGGCCAGGCAGCTGGCGCGGGCTCCATCTCCTCGCGCACCAGGGCGGCCACGGGAAGGGGGGAGGAGAGGAGAACGGAGGGGGGGGGAGATCAAACGAAGGGGAGAGAGGGTGAAGGAGAGGGAGGAGGAAGGGAGGGGAGGGAGGGACGAGGAAGGGAGACAGGATGAGGGGAAGGAGGGGCAGGGAGGACACGAGCATGAGGCATGAGGAGAGGGCAGGTGAGGTGGTGGAGAGGGGGGGAGGGGGGATAATTAGGGGAGACGGAATTCGAGGCCGAGCAAGCGAACGAACGAGCCACCAATGCGGAACAGCCTCTGGCCTTACCTAATTTTGGGCGGTCGACTTCATGGCCTCTCTGTATACTGCCGTCTGTGGGTGACATACATGCGCTGCGAAACAATGAAGGATAGGAGTTGGAGGATGAGGAGAAGAAGAACCGTTCTTCTCGTAGTGCAAAGATAATGCCCTTGTGATCGTTCGTGAATGTGTTTTGTTTCAGTTGTCGGCGCAAGCGTTCACAAACCTCGACCAGGTGACGGCCCTTCGAAAGACACCACATGGGCCATTGGTTGTCGATTGGTTATATTTTTATACTGGTTGGTGCGGGAGGTGGGTGTAGGTCCAGCCTGCACTGCCAAAGGAAGGTGTCGATGCCGCTTCCCCATCGCTTGCGCCAATCACCATGCTGTTTGAGGGAAGCCGTGTGGAACTCACGTCATCCTGACCCCTGGAGCCCAAAGAAATGTGCCCACAACCGCCCCTGAGGGACCATGTCCGAAATGCGCCGGATGCGCCGGGCGAGTCCCAGAATGGCGCTTTCGCTCGAGACATCCCTGCAGTATCGCCCCCTGGAGCCCCAACGTTTTGAATGAGCGTGGCTTTGCCGTACAATCTGCTGAACGTGGAATTAGCTGCAAAACTCATAAGAGGTTCGCGCCCTTATCCGCCGGACCCCCTGCGGGGCCATCAGGCTGCGAGGCTTAGGTTCGCTGCTCCCTGCACCAGTTCCAGTTTCCAGTTTCCAATGTTTCAGTATTGCTTTCTGCTTCTTGCTGTAAGTTACTGTCCGCGCGAGGGGGGGAAACCGAAAACCATCTTCTCAAGCGTCCCCGAATCACGTCCTCGGAATTTCCAGGGGGCACTGGGGAAACACTTGAGAATCGCGCTGCCGACGCAATATTCCGTCGCAAATGACGCTGCATTCGCGCCCCCGAGGCCAAGACCCCTCGCAAACTGTGCTGCATTCACGTCCCCGAAGCCACGATCCCTCGCAAAATACACCAGACTCACGCTCCTGAAGCCACGATCCCCCATGAATTACGCCACGTGTTCGCCTCTGGGGCCACGATCCCCTTTGAATTAATTGCTCCACGCTCGCGCCCCCGAGGTCCCGTGTAGCCCCCAAAGGCCCCAAAGGCCGTCAAGAGAGGCCCCAAGAGGCGCCCAAGACGCGCCCAGGAGGCCCCCAATGAGCCCAAAAGATACTCCACGAGGCCCCAAGAGGCTTTTAAGAGGCGCCCAAATCCTTTCGAAGAGGCCCCCGAGAGGCTCCCCACGACACCCCAACACATATACAAGAGGCCTCAGGCCCACAACCCAGGCATGGTGGCGGGACGGGCCGAAGGCCACCACCAGGATCCGCCGCCCCCTTTTGATTCATCACAGGGGTGCCTGGCGTGCTAGACGATTTCGGTTTTGGTTTTGGTTCTTTTCCAAAAGAACTCTCCATGGGGCTCCGGCGAGTCCCGCCGAGGTCCGGGGAGGATTGCCCAGAGATGGTTGCAAAGGTTTTTTCTCTCCAGACGGCTCCAAGACGGCCCAAGATGGCCTCCAAGATGCATCCAAGACGGCCAAGATGGCCTCCAAGACGGCTAAGATGGCCCCAAGATGCCTCCAAGACGGCCCAAGATGCACCCAAGACGGCCTAAGATAGCCTCAAGATGGCCCAAGACAGCCCAAGAGCCCCCTAAGAGGTCTCCAAGACAGCCCAAGAGGTCTCCAAAAGATCCTTCAGGAAGGCCCGAAAAGGCCAAAATCATTGACTTTCCTTCTAGGTGTCTGAAGGATTTCGGCATTTTCGCCTTTTCGGCCTTCCGACGGCCCAAGAGGCCCCCAAGATCGCCCAAGAGCTCTCCAAGATGGCCCCATGACGGCCCAAGAGGCCCCCGATTTGCCCCCACGAGGGCCCCCAGACGGCCCACAAGGCCTCCAAGACGCCCAAGAAGGGCCCAAGACAGCTAAGATGGTCCAAGATGCCCCCAAGACGGCCCAAGATGCACCCAAGACGGCCTGATATGGCCTCCAGATTGCACACGGAGGCTCAAGAGGCCCCCAAGAGGCCTCCAAGACGGCCCAAGAGGCCTCCAAGAGGTCCTCCAGGAGGGCCCGAAGAGGCCAAAATCATAGATTTTCCTAAGGTTTTTGAAGCATTTGGGCATGTGCTTCTTTTCGGCACTCCGACGGCTCAAGACGGCCCAAGAGGCCCCCAAGATCGCCCACGACGAGACGAAGCCAAGACCAGGACAAAACTAGGCCAGGATAGATCGGGGATCTCTGGGCTCTGGCGGGTTTGGAATCTGCATCTGGTCCCGCGGCCATTCCTGAGCGCGACAATTCCGGAGCGCTGCGGAATGGCCTGGAGCGATTTATTCGGTTGCACGCGCAAGCGACCCTGGGCAAGAGTGAGCCTCGGCGCGCGACCTCTATGGGACCGCGGGGGAGGCCAATCCAAGCGCGCTGGCCAGTGGTGGGGGGGATCCCTGTGGGCCCACACCGAAGGTCACTCTGGCGAAGGGGCACTCTTACGCATACCGCAGCCGATGTATCCCGGTCTAGCCCCGCCAAGCCTCGGCCAGGCCCATCCTGTCGCTGCCCGTGGCCCTGACCCCCGTCGTCACGACTTGCTTCGTAACGTCGACCCCCAGAAGCTTGGACCCCTTCCCCGGGACCCCGGGTTTTCACCCTGCGTCCCGTGGCTGGGCGGGGGCCCCCAGAGGCCGAAAACGGCAAACAACACCATCCCGTCCTCATTCTCACGACGCAAGCACTCGAGGCCTCACTCTCACGGCGCAATCATCTCTCATTCTCACGACGTAATCATCTCTCATACTCATTATCATGACGCAACCATCCCGTCCTCATTCTCACGACGCAATCATCTCTCATTCTCACGACGCAAGATGGGGTTGGAGTAGGTGGGGTCAGAAGATCGCGCCGCATCGCCGATACAGCGGCGATATATCGGCGATGTATCGATGATGCACCGGAGATGCATCGACCACGTCGGCGACGCATCGGCGACGCCGACGCGAAGCAAATCGGGCTCCACATCGAGCCACATCGGCGATGCATCGCCGATGCATCGGCGATGCGGCGCGATCCTCCGACCCCATCTACTCCGACCTCAGCTGGGAGGCCTAAAATCATGTCTGCGACCCTGACGATAGTCGGGGTCCCCGCGGCGATCGCGCCCGCGTGGGCGCGCGCGCCGGAGAGGTCCTTCGCCGGCGCCCGCTCCTGGCCCGCGGCCACGGTCGCCGCCGAGGCCTTCGGGCGCACGACCGCGGCGTACGCCTGCGAGGCCACCCGGGGTTCCCCGACGGAGGTTGGGAAAAAACTGCTTCAAAGAGAAACAGGACGCACACACACACACACACTGACATGTGTATATATATATGTGTGTAGGTGTATATATATGTGTACTGTTATCCATATATATACACATATACATATACATATACATATACATATACATATACATATACATATATACATATACATATACATATACATATACATATACATATACATATACATATACATATACATACATATACATATACATAATATATATATATATATATATATATATATATATATATATATTCCCCAAAAATTGTTTGCACTGGGGGTTATTGTTTTTGTTGTAAAACAATGGGCCGTGATTTCGGTCAGGCGGATATGTGGCCGCCGTCGCCGCCTCTTCGCTGCCCGTCGTCTGGGCGGTGTCTTCGGTCTGCCGGCAATGCGGCCGCCGTCGCCGCCCCGCCGCCGACTCGTCGCAGTCGTTGGATTGCATGCACAATGCTAATAGCACGGTATTTCTACATGTGTATGCCTAGAGGGAATCAGAACCAAAAAAACAAAAAACTGCGGCGCGTTCCGTGATTGCGCACAACACGAAGCACACCATATGTATTGCAAAACAGATATGGCACTTCATAGTTCGCACAAACGATAGTGCGCAACAACAAAGCACGTGCTGCACCAAACGAATTGCACAACGTCGGCTGCACCACATAAAAAGCGCAATATTATTTTTATATATATATGTGTGTATATGTATATGTGTATATATATGTATTACAACGTGGACTGTGCGGCACACAAATATACATATATGTATACATACACACACCTACTTACTTACACCTATACATAAGCATGCGTATGTGATTATATGTTTCGCACCGCATAGGTCAAGTTGCACCACGCTAGTCGGATCACATAAACTGCCACGCATACACTGCAGTACACAAATTGCGCATGTGATGTTCACGCTTCCGGTCCGTTTTTGCTAGCGCACGACATGGAAGGCCCCCCATGCATTGCACAACACATGTTGCACAACATGGATGCTCCTCTCTTACACGAAATTCGATTCCACCCCCACCACCGCCCCGGGATGACCTCTCCCCCCTGGGGTATTGCAATTTACATATGACTACGCCTCCTTGTTCATTGTCCATATGAAGTCATGCCATCCCAGCTACTCCCGGTATCGGATCCCCCCTTTCATCCTTGCCTGATGATATCACGCGGTGCACATGCGTTGATCTAAAATGACCTGAATGCACGAACCCCTATGAAATACTACCACGCGGGCCACCCGCGCGCGCGCAAGACGAAAGCCTTCCAAAACCTTGCATGTGTTCGTTGCGATTTCAACCTAAAAACATTTTTTTTTCAAACAAAAAAAAAATGGGGTTCGTTCAACAAAAGTTCCCCGCATTTCATCCCGCTCAAGCTCCCAGTCCAGGGCGCGCGCGCGACGGGCGCGCGCGTCGAACTTATTCCAACGCCCTCGCGCGCTTGCCAGAGGCGTGATCCCTGTCAAATCAGCCGACGCGGGGCACCGCCATCGCCATCATTGCCGTCGGAAGCGTCGCGATCAGATCATCGTCGACTGTCGACGCCGTCGCCCGCGCTGTCTCCCGCGACATTGACTTCGCCCGCGCGACGAGCGCCCGCGCGCCAATGAACGCGATGAAATAATCGGAGGAGCTCCACGCTGCAACTGCGAGACCTCATGAGTCCTGCCAACCACCTCGCCGTCGCTCGTCGACGCTGTCGTCCACGGTGTCTCTCGCAAGATGGACTTCGCCTGCGCCGCATGGGCCCGCGCGCCAGTGAGCTCGATGAAATGTTCGGACGATCTCCACGCTGCAACTGCAGTCGCGACCTCATGGGTTTTGCCGACCAAGATGCGGGTGGGAGGGTGGGAGGTCTGCACGAGCCCGCGCGGCGGTTGCGCGCGGCGCAGCGCGGTCGATCCCCCCCCGAAAGAAAATGAGACCCCCCCCCCCGGGATATTACCACCACCCCATGGGGCGCTTCAACTTGCATGTGATTCTGACCCCCTCTTCATTGCCCATGTGAATTCATGCCACCCCGGCTAGTCCCAGCATCGCCCCCACCCTCGCCCCCGTCACATAATGCCACGCGGCGCACGCGCGTAGATCCGAGATGAGCTGAACGCACGAACCCCATGAAATAATACCACGCGGACCACGCGCGCGCGCAAGACGAAAGCCTTCCAGCGCCACTGTTGAGGTTGCGACCCCAATGTAAAACACAGAAAAAATGTTCTTCAAAGGAAAACTTTCAACATGTCATCCCGCGCGCCATTGCGGATTCTAAGGAAAAACACTGCTTTTGTTTTCAGATTCCCAATCCAGAGAGGCCATCGCGCGCGCGTCGACCTTATCCCCATGCCCTCGCGCCCGTGCTGGAGGCAAGACGCCTGTCCAATAAAACCACGCGGAGCGCCGTCGTCGTCATCATTGCCGTCGGAAGCGACCCGGGCATCTGCGGTCACCCACCGCTCGTGGCAGCACCGTCAGAGCGCAGCGCAGGCTCGGCGCAGCATGTCGGCCGACGGCTTAGACGGCCAGCGCAAGTCCACGCCTGCGCCCGATTACCACGCACCCAAAAACTTGGCAGGCACAACTCTGCGCCCCTGGATTGCCCGCAGCGCGCGCCCCCAGACGCCCCCCCCCCCCCCCGCGGCAGATGAGCGGCTTCGCCCCGCGAGTGAAGATTTTGACCCAGTGGGGCATCCCAAGAGCGTGATCCCGAAAACGCCGAATTGATTGTAGCAACCCTCTGCGATCGGCCTTCCATCTAGCATGCTGCTTAGCGCGCCGCCCTAGGCAGCTCTGACCGCGCCTTAACGTCCGCGCCTAGATTCGCGACGGAGTCCGCGACGGACACCGATCACCCCCCAGGGGCCTCGGGGGCCACGTATCATGACCCAAGCTGTAGGAAGTGAAATTTGCATATGGACGGGGAGCTCCAAAGCGCCAGTGAACGGGGGGGCATGCGCGACCCGCATAGACCGCGACTTTGTTTGGGAAGGCAACTATCGCGTCGGCGATCGACTCGAACGAGACGTCATCCATATGGTTCGATCACCCCGTGCCTTCAGACATTTCTGCGTTTCACGGATAGGTAGCACGCGAACTCTCACTTCGAATGTCGCCGTCGAAGAGCCCGCTGCCATTCCTCGCCGCGGGCAGACCACCCCCCCACAACTTTGCCCATCGGGGGCTCCATCGGCCAACGGTGGGGGCGTAGAGAAGCTCACGCGGTACAAGCGGGAAGTAACCACGACGTCCTTCCGACGCCATCATATCGCGGCCGATGCGCTCGTCGCGCTTGCTCAAATCTGCAAATAAAATCAAAACAAACTTACCTTCGCGATCTGCAATATCCGCGCGCGCCGCCGCTCGCCTGACTGAGTCTGCCGCGCGACGACGCGGGGCAACGTCGAAACGATAAGGCCCAGCTGCAACGCGCCCCCATGGTCGGCAACGGCGCGCAAGCTTGGAGAATAGCTACTGCTAGAACTCCCAAGGAAACCGATGGGCCGCCTGCCGCCCGCCTGCATGCGAGACAAGGCTACGACCAACTCTTGCAGAGCAGTCGGGCTCGCGCCTACGATGATCACGGCGCTCGAGAGAAAAAAATCGCCTCCAGGGCGCCCTCCGAGAGCTGCAGGGGGCGCTTCGGATGGCACCGGTCAACGGGCGCGAAGTCAACTTGAACCCAGACGACGTCCTCCAGAATTGCCCTGGGCCTAGATCCGCCGGGGCCCAGCTGTCCTCGGGCGCGTTGGAATTTTGACCACGTTTCGCACTGCTCCTGACAACGGGCAGCGATGAAAGTCGCGCGGGCCCCATCTGGGCGCTGCAGGGCGTCCGCGACGAGCCCGCTGGCGACCTTCGTGGCGCCATGCGATCGCCTAGATCTTCCTGTAAAAGCCCCCTCACGCCAGCCCCCCCCCCCCGCCACCCGTTGACCTCCTTCTTCTCCTTCATAAATGCGAATAGTTCGCATGTCTCTCAAAAAACGCACCCGTGCATCTGCGGGGGCGAGGAAGCGCAGCTGGCTCTCGTCGCAGAGCGACATGGCGCCTACTATCTCGCAGGCGAACGGACGCCAGAACTTGCCGCGGGCCCCCCGCATGGTCCTGAGTGGGCCTCCTCGAACAGGCAGGTTGGGCGCGCGCGCGCTGCAAGGCCCAGAAGCTGCCGCGCGTTCGCCTGGGCGACCAGGCCCCTCAGCAACTGCGCCCCCCCTGCCATCCACGCCGAACATCTACTTACGCTGGGCAACGGGCCCCGCGAGGTGATCAGAAGTTCGGACAGACGCACTCGCTCAACTTGTAAGCTCTGGCCCCCCTCAAAGCCCGCAGTATCCGCGGATTGAAGCTTCGCTTTGACTCCTCCACGCGCCCTGGCCGTCCAAAATGGCAGGGGCGGTCGATCGCGGCCCGGGGGAAGGCATTCTCGCCGCCACTACCGCACTGGGGGCCCCGAAGCTTTCTCCTGGCGGACGGCGAAAGACCTCGAGCAAGCTGGCAACAGCCTGGGCCATGTCAGAATAGCCTGGGGTTCG
>CAUYUJ010000044.1:84901-89901 GCA_963575745.1 Prorocentrum cordatum | reverse complement strand
TCGCCACTGTCGTCGCCACCGCCGCCGCCGACATCGTCGTCGTCGTCGTCGTGGTCGTCGCCGCCGCCGTGGTCGTCGCCGTCGCCGTCGCCGTCGCCGTCTCGCTGTCGCCGTCGCCGTCGCCGTCGTCGTCGCCGTCGTCTTGTCACATGTAGGCGGTGAGACCGTGGGCGAAATGAGAATGAGCAGGCCTTCTCAGAAGGCGGCGGGGCTTCCGAGAAGCCCTCCGGCCTGGAACAGTTCTCGGAAGGCCCGAGGCCTTCCGGGCTTTCTGAGGAGGTCCGCCCCTTCGCGGTGCCACAGCGTGACCACATCCACCGCCGCCGGGTCGTGTCCTGCGGACTCGGGGGGCGATGGATGTGGAGACCCGCCCGCCAACGCGGGCGGGCAGGTCTCCACAGCCACTGCGCATCGTGATCTCAGGGCACGACGCCGAAGCGGTGGAGGTGGAGATGGTCTTATGTCGGGCCCCCAGACTACTTGTGGGGCATGTTTGTATTAGTTTTGGGATCTTTTTTCCCCACATCCAAAGTGGGGTTCTTGTTTTCTCTGCACACCCCCCGCGCAGGATCTCACACCCTCTCTCTCTCTCTCTCTCTTCCTCTTTCTCGCCATCATCATCATCAGTCATCATCATCATGACCCACGCCTCTCCTCCTCAGCACCATCACACTTACCCATACACCACTCGATCGCTCACTCACTCACTCACTCACTCACTCATCATGATCATCACATGAGGATATCATCCGTTGGCGTCACACATCACTCAGTCAGTCCGTCACTCACTCGAGTATCAAGCGGGAGCGTCGTCTGTGAGTGAATTGCGAGGAAGTCTCAGGCGGGAGCCTCTCCCTATGGGGCCCGCAGATCATCTTACTAATCCGAGGCGGGTCATCGGGATCCTGTAACTGTCGTCACTTTTGGGCTCCTGGGGCGTGAATTTGGAGGAAGTATCAGGCGGGAGCGTCGTCTGTGAGTGAATTGCGAGGAAGTCTCAGGCGGGAGCCTCTCCCTATGGGGCCCGCAGATCATCTTACTAATCCGAGGCGGGTCATCGGGATCCTGTAACTGTCGTCACTTTTGGGCTCCTGGGGCGTGAATCTGGAGGAAGTATCTAGCGGGAGCCTCGTCTGTGAGTGAATTGCGAGGAAGTCTCAGGCGGGAGCTTCTCCCTATGGGGCCCGCAGATCATCTTACTAATCCGAGGCGGGTCATCGGGATCCTGTAACTGTCGTGACTTTTGGGCTCCCGGGGCGTGAATTTGGAGGAAGTATCAGGCGGGAGCGTCGTCTGTGAGTGAATTGCGAGGAAGTCTCAGGCGGGAGCCTCTCCCTATGGGGCCCGCAGATCATCTTACTAATCCGAGGCGGGTCATTGGGATCCTGTAACTGTCGTCACTTTTGGGCTCCTGGGGCGTGAATTTGGAGGAAGTATCAGGCGGGAGCGTTGTCTGTGAGTGAATTGCGAGGAAGTCTCAGGCGGGAGCCTCTCTCTATGGGGCCCGCAGATCATCTTACCAATCCGAGGCGGGTCATCGGGATCCTGTAACTGTCGTCACTTTTGGGCTCCTGGGGCGTGAATTTGGAGGAAGTATCCGGCGGGAGCCTCGTCTGTGAGTGAATTGCGAGGAAGTCTCAGGCGGGGGTCTCCTCCTTATGGGGCCCCCAGATCATGTTACTAATCCGAGGCGGGCCATCGGAATCTTGTAACTGTCGTCACTTTTGGGCTCTTGAGGCCTGAATATGGGAGAAGGATCAGGCTGGAGCCTCGTCTGTGCGTGACTTGCGAGGAAGTCTCAGGCGGAAGCCCCCTCCCTATGGGGCCCGCAGATCATCTTACTAATCCGAGCGGGTCATCGGAAACCTGTAACTGTCGTCGCTTTTGGGCTCCTGAGGCCTGAATATGGGAGAAGTATCAGGCGGGCGCTCCATCCCTGTGGGGCACGCACTTCATGTTCGAACCCGAGCGGGTCATCCGAGCGAGCTTTTTGGGCTCCTCAGTTCCTGCGGCCTGAACAAGGGGGAAGTATCAAGCGGGAACTTTGTCTGTGGGCGGTGCGGGTAGTCCCGTCTGAGGACCGTCTCTTGTCGTCACTTGGAGGATCGAAGGGGAACTCGCTCCTGCGGCCTGAATATTCTCTTTCGACTTGCCCACGTCCAATTGCTGGCCAACCTTGTCGTCGTCGGCGGGAGAGGGAACTTGAAAAGGTTCACTCTCCCGCGTTCGTTTGGGCTGGGGAGGGAACTTGAAAAGGTTCACTCTCTAGCTGCGGGAGAGGGAACTTGAAAAGGTTCACTTTCCCGTTCGTGGCAGGATTGGGCTGGAGAGGGAACTTGAAAAGGTTCGACGTCTCTAGCTGCGGGAGAGGGAACTTGCAAAGGTTCCCTGTCCCCCCTTGTCGTCGGAGTGAAGGGGGAACTTGAAAAGGTTCACCCTTCATTCGCGGGAAAGGGAACTTGAAAAGGTTCACTTTCCCTTGGAGAGGGAACTTGCAAAGGTTCACTCTCCAGCAGCGGGAAAGGGAACTTGCAAAGGTTCACTTCCCCGCGCGTTCCAACTGGAGAGGGAACTTGAAAAGGTTCCCTCTCCAGCAGCGGGAAAGGGAACTTGCAAAGGTTCACTTTCCCGCGCGTTCCAACTGGAGAGGGAACTTGAAAAGGTCCCCTCTCCAGTTTTTTTCTGACCCCCCCTTTTCCTAACACCGATGTTTCAATGGACTAAGGGGTCACTAACGCAATTTTTTTCTCGGGCGTCGGGGGAGGAATCGCGTTGGCCGGAAACGGAGCTGAGCCTGGCGCGGGCGCTCGATGGAAAACCCTCACGAAACGCTTTGAAATCGATGATTGCGGATGACGAGCAGCACATTTTGCAATTTCCCCATAGGGGGATGGAACGCAATGTACGTTTTTCTTTGGCATGCGTCACGAAAACGGCCCCTCGAGAACGAAAACGACGCAACGCCCTATTTTCATTATGAAACAATTAGCATTTGAGAGAGTTTTTCATAGATGCACGTGCCCGGGGGCCCTGGAGGAGGAGGAGGAGGAGGAGGGGCAGGAGGAGGAGGAGGAGGAGGAGGAGGAGGAGGAGGAGGAGAGGAGGAGGAGGAGGAGGAGGAGGAGGAGGAGGAGGAGGATAGGAGGAGGAGGAGGAGGAGGCGAGGAGCAGCAGGAGGGGGAGGAGGGGGAGGAGGGGGAGGGGGCCAGCGCCAGACCGAGTCGTGAGGAGGGGTCGGAGGAGGAGGAGGAGGAAGGAGGAGGAGGAAGGAGGAGGAGGAGGAGGAGGAGGAGGAGGAGGCGGAGGAGGAGGAGGAGGAGGGGCAGGAGGAGGAGGAGGAGGAGGAGGAGGAAGAGGAGGGGCAGCAACGTCAACATCGGCGATGTCGGGCGGACGTTGCTAGGGGCTAAGCGTGCGAAGGTCCTCTCCTCAGGCCGGACGAATGTGTGCGACAGGGAAAGGAGGGGGGTACGAAATCTGATGCATTCAGAGAAGGGGTAGACAAGGGAGGAAGGTACAAGGAGGATAGGAGGCAGCAGGAGGAGGAGGAGGAGGACGAGGAGGCAGGCGGAGGCAGGAGGATTCAGAGGAGGGGTAGTCAGGGTGGAGGAAGGAGGAGGAGGAGGAGGAGGAGGAGGAGGAGGAGGAGGAGGAGGAGGAGGAGGAGGAGGAGGAGGAGGAGAGAGAGAGGAGGAGGAGGAGAGAGACGAGGAGGACGAGGAGGACGAAGGAGGAAGGGAGGAGGAGGAGGAGGGAGGGGACCGAGGGGAGGACGAGGAGGACGAGAGGAGGAGGAAACGAGGGAGGACGGGGAGGAGGAGGACGAGGAGGAGGAGGAGGAGGAGGAGGAGGAGGAGGAGGAGGAAAGGGGGGGAATGCGAACTGTCATGTTCTCCCGCGCCACGTGCATGCGGAACATGCTGATCCTGCGGCCGCCCGCGCGAGAGTTCCTGGAGCGCGGGCCGCCGGCGTCACTGCGGAAGGCGCTCCAGGAGTTCGACGAGAGAGCGGTGGACTCCAGGGCTGAAGCGGAGCAGCTCGCGGCAGAGCTGGGCTTCGTGCTGCCGCCCGCCTGAGCGCCGCGGCGCGCGCGAGGAGGCCCGCGGGGTTGTCCCAACGGCCTGGCCCGCGGGGTTGTCCCGACGGCCTGCCCTCGCGCTCCGGCGGCCCGCGGGAGTGCCCCGCAGGCATGGCTGGCCCGAAGGGTTGACCCGACGGCTTCGCGATCTGGCCGTCGGCAAACGCGCGCGTTCTGACCGAGGCGGCGACGGCGCCGAGGAAAATCGACTTGCTTCCCCCGACCGGGGGGAAAGGGACGTGCACGTGGAAAAGAGGCAGGAGGAGGATGAGGACGGAAGGGGTATGGGGAGGGCGATGATGAGGAGGAGGTGGAGAAGGAGGAGGAGGAGGAGGAGAAGGAGGGGGGGGAAATAGAAGAAGAGGAAAAGATGGCAGAGGAGAGGGCGATACGAGGGTGTTTGCCATGGCCGGGAGGAAAGGGATAAGGGAAAGCTAAACAGATTATCATGTGGGGTCCTTCCGTCGGAGTAATTTGTTTCTCGTCGAACCCCCCCCCTGTAGGGGGACAGGCCCGACTGAAAGATAGTCTGGCGGTGGGCCAGTCTCACTTCCCCTCCAGTTCGTAATCCCCAAACGTGGTGGTGACAACACCTGGCGGTGAGTCTCGGGCGATTTGGTGTCACCACCCGGTTTGGGGACTCATGCGCTTGTTCGAGGATGTCCCGAACGCTGGTGGGCCCAGGAGTCACAAGACCCGGCGGTGAGCCCGTGTCCCAAAACCCGGGGGTGACTTTTGGGGGATTCCAGGTCACCACCTGATATCTCACCACCTGGTTTGGGGGCTCCCAATCCAAGCTCGCTGCCGAACAGGCCCTGCTGCATGCCGGGCGGGGCCTCGCCGCCTCTGCTGGGGGCGGGGCCGCGGGCAGCACCACCACGGGCACCTCGGCTGCTGTCGCGCGAGGGGGAGGAGGAGGGGG
>CAUYUJ010000044.1:42500-84801 GCA_963575745.1 Prorocentrum cordatum | reverse complement strand
TCATCATCCTCATCATCCTCATCCTCATCATCATCAGCATCATCATCATCATCATCAGCATCAGCACCATCATCATCATCAGCATCATCATCATCACCACCACCATCATCCTCATCATCATTATCATCCTCATCATCCTCATCCTCATCATCATCATCACCACCATCATCATCATCAGCATCATCATCATGATCATCATTATCATCATCATCATCATCATCATCATCATCAACATCACCACCACCATCATAGTCATCATCATCCTCATCATCCTCATCCTCATCATCATCATCATCAGCATCAGCATCAGCATCATCAGCATCATCATCACCACCACCATCATCGTCATCATCGTCATCATCCTCATCATCATCATCAGCATCATCATCAGCATCATCATCATCACCACCACCATCATCGTCAGCATCATCATCATCATCCTCATCATCCTCATCCTCATCATCATCATCATCATCAGCAGCATCAGCATCATCGTCATCATCATCATCATCATCAGCATCGTCATCATCATCATCACCACCACCACCATCATCATCACCACCACCACCATCATCATCATCATCATCATCATCAGCATCATCATCATCATCAGCAGCAGCATCATCATCACCGCCACCATCATCGTCATCATCATCATCATCAGCATCAGCATCATCATCATCATCACCATCATCATCGTCATCATCATCATCACCATCATCAGCATCATCATCAGCATCATCATCACCCCCACCATCATCGTCATCATCACCACCACCATCATCGTCATCATCAGCATCATCATCAGCATCATCATCAGCATCATCATCATCATCCTCATCGTCAACATCGTCATCATCATCATCATCAGCATCACCATCATCCCTCGCCCCTCGCACGCTGGCACGCAGGGTGGCGCGCGGCGCCTCGGCCGCGCGGGCTCTGAGCCTCCCCGCGTCGGGGCGCGCCGCCGCGGCGGTGCCTGCGGGGTCGGGCAGCGTCTCCCGGACGGGGAGGAGGCGCCCCGCCTCCCTCGGGGGAAGGAGGAGGAGGAGTAGGAGGACGCGGCGGAAAAGAAGGGGGATGAGCAGGAGGGGAGGGAAAGGATGTCGATGAAGGGGGAGAAAAGCAAAAGCAGGACGAGCAGGAACGAAACAAGCAGGAGGGATAGGTGACGGTGGAAGAAAGCAAAAAAGGCGGGCGGCACTGGCGAGGAACGACTCGAAACAGATTGCCCGCGCTGAGGAGAGAACGACGTTCTGGACAACGGGGGCAAAACGGCGATCCAAACGTGATCATAACTGCATCGGGAACACCATTCTCGAAAGGCCGTAGACGCTTTGATGGGACAAAATCTCGAAAGTCAAATGGGGACAATCCTGTACATATGCAAAAACAACGAAAGCAGGATAGGCCGAGGAGAAGGAAGAAAACATCAGGCGTAGCACTCATACAGTGCCGTCGCGGAGGAGGGCAGCGGGAAGGGGGGACGGAAGAGGTAGACGACAAAGGGCAGAAGGAGGGCGGGGAGGAGGGAGGACGAGGAGGAGAAGGGGAGACGGACAAGCTAGGTGCACTCACGTCATATCCGACGGGCTGGGTCCCTCCGCCATGGCATTGTAGTCGCCACGGTGGCACAGGCGCCGCCGTGCAGCCCGGGTGCGCCTCGGATCACCGAACGGGGTGCAGCATGGTCAGAGAGGTCGGGTCGATACTGGTGATGCTGACTGGAGGTGCGTGGGTGGTGCTTGGGTGAAGCCATGGGCATCCACGGTCGCGTCAGCCCCGAATTCGACGCGGCAAAGCCTGGACGCTGAATACAGACAGGGCGGGTGCTGGAACTGGTGTAGACGCTGAGCGATGTTTGTTACTTTCATTGCCCTCCATGCTGGAACGTGCACAAGCTGATAGGCGTGCCAGGTGCAATGTTGAGCGGGGAAACCAAACGCGGTTGGGCCCATGGCCAAGGCTGATGCCGGAGCTGGGTATGATGCGTGGCGAAGGGTGTGTTAGGACTGGGATTACATGCGAAGCGGGCCTAATGTCGAAGATTGGCTTGCGCTGGAGTCGGATGTGAGGTTCGAGTTGTGGCCTCGTGAAAGTTGCTGTCCTGCGCGCTGCTGAAAATCACTAGCCCTTTGGGCGTGAGTGGTCTAGAGAGCTCGTTCTGCGATCACCTTTCTTCACTTTCGGGGAGGGCCCCCCCCCTCCCCCATACCCCGTCCCCCTGTGTCTGGAGGGGGCTATCGCAATGGGCTGGAGCGCCCCAAGATGGCCCAACCTGGCTCTCAAGGGGGCCCAGGGAACCCAAGATGGCCCCCTATATCTTTCAGAGCATCCCAACACGATTCAAGATACCAGCATGCATCCAAAAAGCCAGAAGCTCGCTCCCAGGCGGCTCATTGTGCCCCAGAAACTCAAACCACTTCAAACACACGATGTGTTTCAATGTGATTTGCCTTTCCGCCGTTTCGCTTCCGATGGGCCCCTGAAGCCTCAAGATGGACGGCCCCAAAAGGGGGGCCCAAGAGGAACCCAAGTGCAAACGACTCGAGACATGAAACATATATGCGTTTCCTTCCCACCCACATTCCCGAGTTCCTCCGACTACTTTCAAGCTCGCTTCGTGTGGGCGTGGGCCATCTGGGCGAAGACGCGGCGCGCCTCGCACTCAGTCAGTCGTATCTTTGCGGTCCTGGGCGAAGAAGAACTGATCGACGTCTGACTCCGAACTCCGTCTCGAGAAGACCCCAGGAATCCTCCTCGCGTTGTCCAGGCCAGGGGACTCGAGACTCGCCACGGCACTGCCTTCCGAGGTCAGTGCGAGGCGCCTGGGAAGAGGAAGCCCGTGGGGGGGTACCGACATGCCTGACGCGCCGAGGTTGAGCAATGCCCACCTGATGTCAGCAAAACCCTTTTGGCCTCCAGATAGAGTCGTCAAGTGCAGACGGTCTGATGGGAAAGCATTCGGGCGTGGGTAGAACTGGGTTTAGTGGAACCTGGTTTAGTGATCTGTCCCGGGGGCGCCCCCCCGTCCCATTTCCACTAACCGGAACTGCCGTCACCCGAACAAACACAAACTATGGCAAACCTGGCCTCGTGATTCTGGCCAATTCAAAGGCTCCGGGGCCCTACCACTAACGGTCCCCTTACCCGGGGTCCTGGCCATACCCGAAGCATGGCACCCTCCTCGTGATTCCTGGCTGTGGTGCTGCCGGTGAGAACGGGGCCCACGGCTTCTGCCTGCGCGAGCTGTCCCTTCCGCCCAACGGCGATGACCACGATGTTCCAATTTTCTTGATGACGTATTCAGACGGCGCTGAGTTCTGCTGCCGACGATCTTTGTCACCGGGGCGCTCCCCCGAGAGTTACTGGGGGCGAGCAATCTATCGGTCGATGCCGTCGCGGGACCCGAAGGAGGCGCGGATCGCCTTGAGCCCGGTCTGGGCCTCAAGAGGCACTGCCTCGGCAGCGCGACCGCCCTGGAATTCGGACCGATGGGCCACCCGCTGGGTCCACGCCTTCAAGATGAACGAGAAGATCCCTGAATTCCCCGTGCCATGCCGCGTGGGACAACGAGGGTCACGATTCGCCTTTTCATCTCATCTGGCATCTGGCTTGGAATCCCACCAGCTGTCCTTCTTCACGTCTGGTTCACCGGTAGGCCACCAGGCAGACAGGTCCACGCCGGTCGGTTCGTCGGTGGACCACCACGGAGACGAGCCCCGCCAGTCGCTAGACCAGTGGCTCGGAGGCCGCGCGGTTGCCCTCCAAGACAGAGGCTGAAACCAGGACTCGGTCCAGTGCCACGCCTGCGTGAGCCACTGCGGGGCCGTGGGAGATGCTGTGGGCTCCACCAAAGGTTGTCGGGGCCCGTCGTCCCAGCCAAGTGCCTCCAAACGTGGCCAGTCGGTGTTAGCTGGGCTGCCTCGGCGGTCTCAGCCCAGTTCCTGGCGGGAGGGGGCTCTCCTGGTGGGTCAGCTGCGCCCTGGGCCGCCCCGACGGGTGGCGGATCGTCGCTGGGAGGAACGGCGGGAAAAGACGACGCAAATGATTGCCATGGATCGTAGTGGTTCCACCGCGGATCACTGCCCCTGGCATCTGCTGCTCCCGTGGTCCGTTGTCGGTCGCCTCCTGTCTGGCTGCTTGGCCCTGCCGACGACGCCGACGGGCGTGAGAGAACCCAGCGCACAGATTCACGAGGATCCTTATCAACCGCGCCCCGCTTACTAGTGGCAGCGATTCGAAACATAATGCGTTCTGAGAATAAAGAAGCGCGCAGTTCACCCTCGCGCGAAGACATGTCTAACGCCTGGGCAGGCCAACCCACAACGGCCACGTGCAAACACGTCCGGCACTTCGTAGCAGAGAAGCGCGCGCGAGCTAGACGGAGTGGGCAATGGGGAGAGACACCAGAGGGCCCCGAGAGCGCCCCCACAGGGCGCCAAGAGGCCCATCTCAGGCCCCCCACGGGGCGGCCGAAGTCGACGCCCCTCTCGTTGTTGTCGGCGGCTTCCAGGGCGGCCCCAAGAGAGCCCCTCGGCCTCCGAGGGGCCCCAAGAGGCTCCCAGGAGCGCTCCGGTCTGGCCCCAAGAGGTGACCGCGGGGGACCAAGAGGTTTCCAAAATGGTTCCACGAGGCCGCCGAGACGCTCCCACGGCGAACAGTATGCCAAAACATCGAAGTTTTTACTCCTGTCGTCGGTGTCGTCGTCGCCTTCTTCCTCCTTGTCTTACCCAAAACATGGGAAGACAGATGCTGATCACAGCTGGGCCGCATGCTGCCATGCATCCCTGATCAGGGCAACTCGACTGGCGTGTGTTGTTGGATGGGCTGTTGCGGATACTTTTTTTGATTGCGAGTGACGCGGAATCAGCCGCGCACCGTCAAGAAAGGTCGATCGAAGTGCTAAGCCGTGCAAGTGCAAAGCAGCGGAAAAAGGAACAAGCCACTACGCAGACAGCGCAAGAGGGAAAAGAGGGAAGAAACAAAATGAAGCGAAAGAGAGAGAAACAAGAGCGAGGGGAAAGAAGACACGCAATGTGCCTGGGAACAGGCGACTGCGGCAAAAGGTGGCGCTCGAAGGAACACGGCGGTGGAATAGCGTCTGACGTAGCCAAACTTTCGAGAACTGCAGTAGCACGCGCGCGCGGAAGAAACTTCAGATCGATGCAGCCGGCCGGCTCGTGACGCACGCTGCGCGTAGGCTTCTGGAGCTCTGACCCCTGTGGCGCGCCCCAGGCGGGTCCGGGAAGAGAATCTCGCCATCGCTCGGGCGCCCATTCCCCGTGCGTTGTTTCGGCTTCGTGCGTTTTTTTCTTTCGCAAGAGGATCCGGGATGCTCCTCGAAAGCCTTCGGCGGGAGAAAGCGCAGACGTCCGAGCGATGCCAAGAGGCATGGCGTGGACCCGTTTATGGTCGGTCGCGCTCTGCGCTCTCAGGGGCCAGGGCAGCTTGTGAAGTCGCTGGTTGGCCGCGAAAGCTGGGGCCCGAACAGTTCTGGAACCTGTGGGCTCCAACGCCTGAAAGGAGGCGTAGGATTAGGTCGGGCATGTCCTCCTACAGGGGGATCTTGAGGGAAATTGAAACATGGTCAAACATAGTCGAAAACTCGTCACAAAACAAATTACCACTATTTTTGTTGAATTCAGTATTCCTCCTGCAGAGGGACAGGCCCGACTGAAAACCTGTGGACTCCAACGCGGAAAGTGAAGGGCCCTGGGATACACAAATCAATATACACAAATAACAAGATTCCCCACATTTTCCCATATGCTCTAGGTTTTTTCGTCTTCCCTCCCGCTTCCCATATTTCCCATGGCTTCCTGGGGATCGGCGATGCATTGTGTCTGTGTGTGTTTTCCCCCTCCTGAAGAAGGAGGCGCAGGAGAAACGAGCAGCGAGCGCACGCCGTCCCCACCCGTCCGCTCGCTCGCTCCCCGCGGGCGTGGCGGCGGCACCCCCACCAGGCATCATCATCATCATCATCATCATCATCATCATCATCATCATCATCATCATCATCATCATCATCATCATCATCATCAGCATCATCATCAGCACCAGCAGCATCATCAGCAGCATCATCATCAAAAGTCATCATCATCAGCATCATCATCATCATCATCCTCCTCCTCCTCCTCCTCCTCCTCCTCCTCCTCCTCCTCCTCCTCATCATCATCATCATCATCACCATCATCATCATCATCATCACCATCATCATCATCATCATCATCAGCATCAGCATCAGCATCATCAGCAGCAGCATCAGCATCATCATCAGCATCATCATCAGCACCAGCAGCATCATCATCAGCAGCAGCAGCATCAGCATCAGCATCATCATCATCAGCATCAGCATCATCATCATCAGGCATCATCAGCATCATCGCCAGCAGCATCAAGCAGCATCTCATCATCAGCATCCATCATCTATCATCTTCATCATCAGCATCATCAGAGCAGCCATATATCAGCATCAGCATATCATCATCATCATCATCATCATCATCAGCATCATCATCATTTCATCATCAGCATCATCATCTTCTCAGCTTCATCAGCATCATCATCAGCATCTTCATCAGCACATTAGCATCAGCAGCAGCATCAGCATCATCAGCAGCAGGCATCATCATCATCTTCATCAGCATCAATCATCATCATCTGCATCATCATCAGCATTCTATATATCGTTCATCAGCAGCATAATCTATCAGCTGCATCATCATAATCAGCTTCATCAGCATCCGCATCATCTGCATCAGCATCAGCATCAGCATCATCATCATCATTCATTCATCAACAGCATCTATTACCAGCTAGCATCAGCAGCATCATCAGCATCATCATCATCATCATCATCCAGCAGCATCATCATCATCATTAATCATCATCAGCACCATCATCAGCAGCATCAGCTGCAGCATCATCAGCAGCAGCATCAGCATCATCGTCATCATCATCATCATCATCAATCATCATCATCGTCATCAGCAGCATCATCATCAGCAGCATCATCATAATCAGCATCATCATCATCAGCATCAGCATCAGCATCAGCATCAGCATCATCGTCAGCATCATCATGAGCAGCATCATCAGCAGCATCATCAGCATCATCAGCATCATCATCAGCATCATCAGCAGCAGCATCAGCATCATCATCATCATCAGCAGCATCATCATCATCATCATCGTCAACAGCATCAGCATCATCATCATCAGCATCATCATCAGCATCATCATCAGCATAATCATCATCAGCATCATCAGCAGCAGCATCAGAATCATCATCATCATCATCATCATCAGCAGCATCATCATCATCATCATGATCATCTTCAGCATCATCATCATCAGCATCATCAGCATCATCACCATCAGCATCATCATCATCATCAGCATCATCAGCATCATCATCAGCATCAGCATCATCAGCATCAGCATCAGCATCAGCATCATCATAAGCAGCATCATCATCAGCTCCATCATCATCATCAGCATCATCATCATCATCAGCAGCATCATCATCATTACCATCGTCAGCATCATCATCATCAGCATCATCAGCATCAGCATCATCATCATCATCAGCAGCATCATCATCGTCATCAGCAGAATCATCATCATCAGCATCATCATCAGCATCAGCATCAGCATCAGCATCATCATCATCAGCATCATCATCATCAGCATCATCATCATCAGCATCATCATCATCAGCATCATCATCAGCATCATCAGCAGCAGCAGCATCAGCATCATCATCATCAGCAGCATCATTATCATCATCGTCATCATCATCAGCATCATCATCATCAGCAGCATCATCATCATTACCATCATCAGCATCATCATCAGCATCATCAGCATCAGCATCAGCATCATCATCATCATCATCATCAGCAGCATCATCATCGTCATCAGCAGAATCATCATCATCAGCATCATCATCAGCATCAGCATCAGCATCAGCATCATCAGCAGCAGCATCATCATCATCAGCATCATCATCGTCATCATCATCATCATCATCAACATCATCATCATCATGATCATCATCATCATCATCATCAGCAGCAGCAGCAGCAGCAGCATCATCATCATCATCATCATCAGCAGCAGCAGCAGCATCATCATCATCATCATCATCATCAGCATCATCATCATCATCAGCATCATCATCATCATTATCATCATCATCAGCATCATCATCGTCATCATCAGCAGCATCATCATCGTCATCATCATCATCAGCATCATCATTAGCATCATCATCATCAGCATCATCATCATCAGCAGCAGCAGCATCAGCAGCATCATCAGCATCATCATCATCATCATCATCATCATCATCATCATCATCATCATCATCATCAGCATCATTATCAGCATCATCATCATCAGCATCATCATCACCTCCCTCCCCCCCTCTCCGTACCGGTTTTGGCTCGAGCCGCCGCCGCGCGTCGCTCAGCGGGAGCGGGCGCGAGGCCCTGGGGACCGATGGGCCAGTGCCCCTTGCCTTGAGCACCAGCCGAGATTTGCGGCTGCTGGGCGCCTGGACTCATGCTTGTTGATCTTGTCGCTTCGGCCGAGGAGACTCTCGCAGATGACTGCGATGGCACCGAGGAGGCCGCTTCCCGGGGAACTGCGAGGAACCAGAGTGCAACGGTGGCACGGATATCGAGATCGTGGTGGGGTGCAGCGTTGCCGCACCTAAAGGCCGCCTTCCCGCGAAGCGGTCTGAGGACGTCGGCGAGGCGAGCGAGCTGGTCTTCGAGGAGTTGGCCAGCACCCCTCCGCGCCCTGCCCTGCGGGCCGCCATGGATGGCGAGCGTGTGACCCGTAACAGGCTGGAGTGAAGGGGCCCAAGGACACACGACTAAATACACACAAATAAAAATATCCCCAAAATTTTCCCATATCTTCTGGGTTTCTGTCTTCCCGCCCACTTTCCATATTTTTTCATATTTTCTGGAGAATCGAGGATTAATTGTTTATGTGTGTTTCTTGTCTTCCTGATGGAGGTCACGCAGGAGGCCGGCATCGGCTGCGAAAAGACGATCGCCAACGGGCTCCTCGGTGCCTCCAGCTATACGGGCTCGGGGCCGACGAGTGCAAGGGCAGGGGCATACGTCCGTGGTGCTGGTCGTGGTCGGGAAGCGTCGCCTGTTCGAGCAGCTCGGGGGGCGGCCCGGGGACCTTCTGACCCAGGTCGGTCCAGGACCCGGGCCAACGAGGCCTGGCAAGATCCCGCAGGATCCTGCACCCAAACCCGGGTCAGTGCGACCTTGGCCCCGCAGGATCCTGCAAGATGCGGCGCTCTGGCCGACCCCCGTTTGCCTTGACCCCCGCCTCTCGAGTCCCGACTCTGGGGGTGGCTCGCGGCGCTGGCCGTCCAGCTGAAGAGGGTCGGGCAGGAGCAGCGGCGCCTGCGGATGCTCGAGGGTCGGGTCGCGCGGAGGGCCGCCACGGAGGCGGCCTGGCGGACGATCGAGTTCGAGTCAAGCGTGCAGATGGGCACCGTGCACGTCGTGAATCGGCCCTCGACGAACATGGTTGTCGTGCTAATTTGAGCACCGAGAGGGAGTTCGTGAAGCTACCTCCGAAGCTGGCCAGCATGGGGATGGCGTGCTCAGCGAGTTGCGAGCGCGTCGCGCAGTGCTGGTCTCGGAGCCATGCGAGCGCAAGCTGCTCGTCAAAGTCTGGACCGAGCTCGTTCTCCTGACGGGCGTGGCGAAGCGCCGACCTCGCATGGCGGCTCCAAGTTGGCGTTCGTGTTACCAAGTACGTGCCCGCTCTTTTTCGGGCCCGTTTGGGTGTACTCAATCGCCTCGTGGACCTGCCCTTTACCTGCAAAGCAATCCCAGCTTGCGGATGCTGGTGTTTCCAGCTGCCTCTAGCACAACAACAAACTCCCTCCCTCCCTCCCTCCCTCCTCCTCCTCCTCCTCCCTCCTCCTCCCTCTCCTCCTCCTCCTCCTCCTCCTCCTCCTCCTCTCCTCTCCTCCTCCTCCTCCTCCTCCTCCTCCTCCTCCTCCTCCTCCTCCTCCTCCTCCTCCTCACTCCTCCTCTCCTCCTCCTCCTCCTCCTCCTCCTCCTCCTCCTCCTCCTCCTCCTCCTCCTCCTCCTCCTCCTCCTCCTCCTCCTACCTCCTCCTCCTCCTCCTCTCCTCCTCCTCCTCCTCCTCCTACTCCTTCTCATTCTCATCATTCTCGCTATCCTCCTCCGACTCAGCATTACCATCACCATCAATCACCATCACCACAACCATCACCAGCTGCAATCACCATCACCATCACCAGCATCATCATCATCATCATCATCATCATCATCATCATCATCATCATCATCATCATCATCATCATCATCATCATCATCATCATCATCATCATCATCATCATCATCATCATCATCATCATCATCATCATCATCATCATCATCATCATCATCATCATCATCATCATCATCATCATCATCATCATCATCATAATCACAATAATAATCATCATCATCATCATCAGCATCAGCATGAGCATCAGCGTCAGCATCAGCATCAACATCAGCATCATCATCAGCATCAGCATCATCATCATCGTCACCATCATCATAATCATCATCATAATCATCATCATCATCAGCGTCATCATCAGCATCATCATCAGCGTCATCATCAGCATCATCACCATCAGGCGGGCAGGCAGGTGATGATGATGATGATGTTGATGATGTCACGAAATGCAAGATATCTCAGCAGCGCTGGAGAAATCATCATCATCATCATCACCACCATCACCATCACCATCACCATCACCATCATCATCATCATCATCAGCATCATCATCATCATCATCATCATCATCATCATCATCGTCATCATAACGGTAGCATGCCTTCGCCGTGAATTACTGCGTAAGCGGCATGGCGGGGCCGAAGGTTCATCGATTTCGATGGTGACTGCTGGCGATGTAACCTTGCTGATTTGCCACGTGCTAGAGGCCTCACAAATGGGGTCCGAGCAGATGGGGTCAGAGGATCATGCCGCATCGCCGAAATATCGCCGACGCACAAGCGATGCATAGGCGATGCATGGGCGACGTCAGGGATGCATCGGCGACGCCGGCGTAGAACCCATCGGGCTCCACATCGAGCCGCACCGCCGATGCGTCTGCGATGTGGCGCAATCCTCCGAGCCCATCTGATCTCGGACCCCATCTGTCGGAAGCTGGGCGAGGGCTGGCAAATCCGTGGCTGCTAAAACGGCCTTCCCGGAAGATAAAGACAAATTCCCGGAATAGAAAGCTCAGCGCACTAGATAGCTGCTTCCCGGAAGAACAAAGCGATTTCCCGGAGCTCCGTTTTAACAGCCACGGGCTTGCCAGCCTTCGCCCGGCTTCTGAAATTTGATCTCGGACCCCATCTGGGAGGCCCAGATTCGGCGGTGGACAAACCTCCCTTTAGTAAACCACCCTTTAGTGAAAGCGGCCTGGGACCGAAACCGACGGACCTGGGCCCGCAAAAGTGACGGCCGCGACGCCCTCTCGCGAACCGCAAACGGCCCATTCACGAATCGACGTGTCAGGGTAGGAGGCCTGTCCACCTCCGGCAGATCAAGGCACCCGCCCAGGTAGGGGGCCACGTGTGAACCCTACCCCTGCCCCCCACGATTTCTGAGGGGGAGGGTGGGGTTCACTTCGTGCGGGAGCGAGCGAAGTGAACCCCACCCTCGCCCTCAGGAATCGTTGGGGTTCAGGGGCAGGGTTCGCAGGTGGCCCCCCTACCAGGGGGTCAGCGCCAGACCCCTCCGCGGGCCCCTCGGCGCCTCGGGGCGGCGGCGGCCGCGGCTGCTGCGGCGGCGCGGCCGCGGCGGCCGCGGCCGCGGCGGCACGCGCTGCGCCGGCAGCGGCGGGCTGCTGGGCGGCTCGGGGTGCCGTGAGCTGCTCGGCCTGCTGCGGGGGCTGCTGCGGCCGAGGCTGCTGCAGCGGCGGCGGCGGCCGCTGCGGGGGCTGCGGGGGCCGCGGGGGGCGGGGCTGCTGCAGCTCTCCCTGCCGCTGCTGCACCTCTCGAGGCCCAGGCAGGCTGCTTCCCAGGACCAGCACCTCCCGCCCTTCCTCTCCCCCGGAACTGGGAGGCGAAGGAGGGAGGAGGGGAAAGGGTGCATGGCGATGGGGGCAGGGCAACGAAGGAGGAGAGAGGGGCTGCAGTAGAATGGTGACAGTGGAGCTGCGCTTGGGGAAGGACTGGTCCTCGCCCCATCACGCGACAGACACTGGACGTCGAAGGTAGACCTTGACGCAGAGAAACAAAGACAGGGAGAGAAATGAGGCCCATGCCAAGAGACACCCTGCTTGCCTCCAGCGTGCCCTGGGCTTCTGGGGCCTCGATGGTCCTGCCGCGGAAGGCGTGACGCTCCCGCACCGAAACATCCACGGACGCCCTGGGGTCTCAGGGTTGGGCTTCTCGCGGAAGGTTTTTGTCGGTGGTCGGGCCCCTGGGGTCTCAGGGTCGGGTTTCTCGCGGAAGGCTTCTGTCGGTGGTCGGGCCCCTGGGGTCTCAGGGTCGGGTTTCTCGTGAAGGTTTTTGTCGGTGGTCGGGCCCCTGGGGTCTCAGGGTCGGGTTTCTCGCGGAAGGCTTTCGTCGGTGGTCGGGCCCCTGCCGCGGGCGAGGCGCTGCACCAACGAGCGCGGTCCGCGCGGCCGCCCGCGGAAGCAGCTCCGAGGGGCCCGTGGAGGCAGCGGCGGCTCTCCGCTCTCCCACGCCGCCGGCCCCAGGCCCCTGCGCGGGGCCCACCCTGGCCACGAGTCTCCCGAGGCGGGTGCAGCCGTGGCGAGGAGCCTCCGGGAGGACCAAGCTAGACAGCACCAAAAAACACATCAAAGAGGGCCGCCGTTGTCTCCTCCTCCTCCTCCTCCTCCTCCTCCTCCTCCTCCTCCTCCTCCTCCTCCTCGTCCTCCTCCTCCTCCTCCTCGCTGCTCCTCGCTCCTCCTCGCTGCTCCTCGCTGCTCCTCTCCACGTTCGCCCTCTCCTTCCTTCGGCATGCTGTCGATCACTCCGAGCCCGCAGCGTCAGCATGCAAGCCACGCGACAGAAGTTGCGACGGCGTGCGCAAAGGCCAGCAAAACGACCCGCTTCGACGAGGCCAGGGAGTCAACGAGAACGGCGAAGGGTCGATAGATCCAGACAGGACGACAACAACTCTCACATTCGCTTCCAGGCGGCCAGGGGGGGTGAACTGGTTGGGACACAGGAGGGGGCAATGAAACCAAATTTGCTTAAAATCGATCCCAGACCCCTCCCAGGACCCATCCATCTGGTGCAATTCTCCACCCCCAAATACGTTTTTCACGGTCCTGGGGCCCGAAAACGGCCCCCCGAGGCAAAAAAAAAAAAAAAAAAAAAAAAAAAATCCCCGAACCCAGAACCACGATCCTGCCCGCCCTTCCTGCTGGCCGGAACCAGCGCTGGGCCACCTCGGACCCCCAGACGGCGTGCACTGAGAAGCCCTCCGGGAGAGCTCGACGAGCGAGGAGAACAGAAGCGGTGCTCCCTGGGTCTCTGCTGGATGTTGAAGTTCTCGATCGCTGGGGCTTCCGACCGCCCAAGACGGCCAAAGAGACATCCAAGATTGACTACCTACCAGACCACCACAACCTAACCCGAAGACCCGAATTTTGCCAGAATTTCGGGTTGGGGGGGGACGGGTTCAGCATGTGTTTTTCCAGTGTTCCCTGCCCCCCCCCCCCAACTGGAAGTGGAGAGCAAATCGGGGCCTTCGGGTTGGGCTGGGGGGTCTGGTGGGCGGTGGAAGATAGCTTCAAGACAGCACTCCCCGCCCTTCAAGATAGCTTCAAGACATCCCTCCCCAAGATAGCGGTTGGGCGGTGGGTGGCCTCCTCCCCGTCCTCCCCCGGGGAACGCATCAGGGGAGGCGCTGCGCCCGCGGAGCCTGCGCCGGCGGTGCCGCGGCCGGGGGCGCCGGGCCGCCTGCCAGCCTCTGCAGGGCCGCCGAGTAGGCGGAGCAGAAGCCGACAGGCTCCTGCATGGGGGGGGCTCCTCCTCGCTCCTCCTCGCTCCTCCTCGCTCCTCCTCCTCGCTCC
The DNA here is from genome assembly GCA_963575745.1 of Prorocentrum cordatum. Taxonomy (NCBI): domain Eukaryota; class Dinophyceae; order Prorocentrales; family Prorocentraceae; genus Prorocentrum; species Prorocentrum cordatum. Next base: position 70,700 of record CAUYUJ010000044.1, on the reverse strand, counting down.
TCCTCGCTCCTCCTCGCTCCTCCTCGCTCCTCCTCCTCGCCCGTCCTCGCTCCTCCTCGCTCGCTCCTCCTCGCTCCTCCTCGCTCGCCCGCCGCAGAGGCAGCGCGCTCAGGAGGGCAGGCATCCAAAAGGGTTCCACGAACTCACCGATGGCTTGGAAGCCACCGATCCCGCCGGCCCAGCTGGTGCGAGACTTGGCCGAAAGGAGCTCTGCTGCTTCAGTCGAGGCAGCAGCGCCCGTCCGTCAGCACGCATCCTGAACCGTTTCTGTCAGGTGGAAGTTGTTTTATTCGGCGTTTCGACATTGGGGGGAGGGGGGGTGGGGGATGGTGGGGGGGGGTCTGGCTCTGGACCTCTGCTTAGCGCGACTGCTTGGCACCGTGCGTCCTGTGGGGGAGACTCCACCTGCTCGAAACAGGCGCCAAAAACAGCCAAGATCTACTCCACGGGGGGGGGGAGGGGAGGGGCGCGAGGGCCCGCGCCGATCGGCAGAAGAGTGAACAAGAAAACGCTCACCAGGCGACGGGCCCTGCCCCAGTTGGGGGGCGGGGAGCCGAGAGGAGGCTTGGCTGGCGCAGACCGCCGAGGCGGCTGACGCTCCTCCTCCTCCTCCTCCTCCTCCTCCTCCTCCTCCTCCTCCTCCTCCTCCTCCTCCTCCTCCTCCTCCTCCTCCTCCTCCTGTTCGCTGGTCCCCCTGGGCCAGGCTCCGCGTGGCGGCCCGGCGGCCCACGTGAGGTTCGTCCTTGCGTTGCGCGCGTGTGCACGTACATTGGAGTCGGGCGTGTCCCCCCAAAGGGGGATTTTCCACGAAAAATTACAAATACTCAAAACATACCCCAAAATTGTCAAAAAAATACTCCAAAAAAAGTCCCCTGACAATTTTGCTACCATTCTTGAAGATTCCTCCGGTACAGGGACGGGCCCGACTTCAACGTACGTTCGTGCGTTGTGCTGTGCGTGTCGCGCGCGTGCCAGGCACCCTGCTGCCGCACCCTCCAGGACTGCGCTGCTCGGGGTGGGCGAGTTGCTTCCTTCAAAGGCCCCGTGGGCGGCGGCTCCAGCGGTCCGCTGCAGTCAAAGACCAGAGGCCCGGATTCCAAGGTTTCGCGCCGGGGTCGGGTCGGATAGCCCTTAGCCTTCATCATCAACCCCGTGGTACTCCCATCTCCCTCCTCCCTCCTCCCTCCCTGCTTCCTCCTTCCTTCCCTCCTTCCCTCCTTCCCTCCTTTCATCCTTTGATCCTTTCCTCCTGTCCTCCTTTCCTCTTTCCTCCTTTCCTCCTGTCCTCCTTTCCTCCTTTCCTCCTTTCCTCCTTTCCTCCTTTCCTCCTCCTCCTCCTCCTCCTCCTCCTCGTCTTCCTCCTCTTCCTCCTCCTTCGTTCCTGTTCGTTATAAATAGCTCGTCCCTGTCGCACCCCGAGGCCGGTCGAATGGGCGGGCCTGGCGTTTCGCCTGCGACTAATGAATGACCCTGTTGCTTAAACGTCGACAGCAATTTTACAGATGGAGGGCGGGTGGTTTTCAAAATGCGGCTCTCGCTGGAGCGCCGCGCATACTTTTTCGAAAAATCTGAAAGAGTTTCACGGGTTGTGGGGGGGCTTTCAATATGTGCCTCTCGCCTTAGCGCCGCGCCTAAGACTTCCTCACCACTGATGACCCTGATGCTTAAACATTGACACCAATTTCACAAATGGAAGGAGGATCGTTGACAAAATGTGGCTCTCGCCTCAGCGCCGCGCGTACTCGTTTTAAACATGAGCAACAGAAGCTTCATGGATTGAAGGCGGGTGGTTTTCGAAATGCGGCTTTCGCCTTGGCCGCCGCGCACATTCAGTTTCCAAAAATTGCAAGGGCTTCACGGATTGAGGGCGGGTGATGTTCGCAATGTGGCTCCCGTCTCAGCGCCGCGCACATGAATGTTAAAACTCTGCAAGAGCCTCACAGCGTGAGGGCGGTTCCTTTCCAAAATGTGGCTCTCGCCTTAGCGCCACGCACACTCGTTTTGAACCTTTCCATGAGCTTCACAGATGGAGGGCGGATCGTTTTCACAATGTGGCTCTCGCCTTAGCCTCGCGCGCACTCGTTCTAAACATTCATAGAAGTTTCACTGATGAAGGGCGGATTCTTTTCACAATGTGTCTTTCGCGTTAGCGCTGCGCACGTTCGTTGCAGCACTTTACGAAGTTCACGGCTCTAACGTACCAGAAATTATGTTTTGGAACGATTCAAGATTGTCAGGGCGCAACGATTACGTTGATTCGCGGTGTTGAAATCCCAGCAATGGTGTTCTGGCACGGTTCAGGACCGCCAAGAAGTAACACTCAGGTTAACTCGTGGCGTTGAGGTCATGAGAATCATGTTCTGGCACGCTTGAAGTTGTTCATACGGATGTGCCCCAACGGGACAATTCCCTCAGTGGAAATGACCCCTTGTAGGGGCCTGTGAAGAGGGATCTTGGAGGGAAGGTGTATTTCAACATTGTTGACGAGGCTTGGGTTTACACTGGTCCTCCTCCTGATTCTCCTCGTGAGTATCGTTCTTCTCCTCCACTCCCTCCTCCTCGCTCCCCCGTCCGTTTCCTTATGAATAAATCTTCCCTGGCGCACCCTGCGGCGTCTCCGTAGGGCGGGCCGGGCGTTTCGCCCGAGACTCCCGCATCGCTTGTGATTCTTAAGCTGCGAACGTGCAAGAGCTTCACGGATGGAAGACGAGCCGTTTCCAACATGTGGCTCTCGCCGCACCGCCGCGCATATTCGTGCCGTTTTCAAAATATGGCTCTCGCCTCTGCGCCGCGCACACTCGGCGGTTCCTTTTCAAAATGTGGCTCTCGCCTCAGCGCAGCGGACATTCGTTTTCAGAGTTCGCAGCACATTCAAAGATTATCCGCCGACCCTTTGGGGTTCCTCGGCGCGTGAGATGCTTCCCCCTCCCCAAACCCCAGGGAGCCCAGTCCGGTCGATTTGGAGAGGGGATGGTCCCCCAAGGACTGCTCGAACGTATCACGGGGGGGACAGGGGGCCCCAAAACAGGCCAAGAGGGCACCAAGAGGCCCCCTGGACGGTCCAAGAGGGCCACGGACCGCCGAAAGATCGGTCGAAAATGCCAACGATGGCCTCCAGACGGCCCAAGCGGCCCCAAAGACACTCCAAGAAGCCCTCAAGAGGCGTCCCAAGAAAGCCTCAAAGAGCAAAACATTGTATACTTCCACTCGGCGAAACCTACATGTTTAGCACGTTCGCCTCTTCTGCGATAACAGCGCCCAAGACAGCTCAAGAAGCCTCCTGGGTCGCCCCAAGACGTACCAAGAGGCCCCGAAGAGGGCTCTGAGACAACCGAAGAGGGCCCCAAGACCGCTCGAAAAGCGGGAAAATACATGAAAGAAATGCCAAGAGGCACCAAGAGCCCCCTTACACAGTCCAAGAGGGCCATGAGCCGCCGAAAAATCAATCGAAAACACCCACGCTGGCCTCCAAACGGCCCAAACGGGCCCCAAGACGCCCCAAGAAGCCCTCAAGAGGCGTCACAGGACGGCCTCCAAAAAGTAACAGTCGCCCCAGTCCCAAAGGAAAACATGCATTTTCGGAACAGTCGCCTTTTGCATGTTCACAACGTCCAAGACAGCCCAAGAAGCCTCCTGTGTCGTCCCAGCACGGCCACGACCCAAGAGGCCCCCAAGAGGGCCCCCAGACAGCCCAAGAGGGCCCCAAGGCCGCTGAAGAAGCCCCCAGGACGACCCAGGGGGCTCCAGGACAACCCCAGAAGGGAGGCCAGAGGAGAACCCAAACGAACATTTCGAGCCGTCGACCCCAAACCGCTCCCCGGCTGCCCCAAGAAGCCCCCAACACGCTCCCAAGGAGCCCCGAGAGGCCCGAACAAAGCTCCCAAGAGGCCTCCAGGAGGCCACCTCGCGGTTCAAAACTGTTTCCCAAGCGCCCCCGAGACGCCCCCCACGAAACCCCGTCTGCCATCCGCGTGGCCTCAGACCCGCAGCCCAGGCACGGTGGCGGGATGTGCCGCAGGCCATTCGATCCGCCGCCCCCTGTTGATTCATCCCAGGGGTGCCTGGCGTGCTAGATGATTTCGGTTTTGGTTTTGGTTCTTTTCCAAAAGAACTCCCCCTGGGGCTCCGGCGCGTCCCGCCAGGGTCCCGGGAGGGAGCTCCAGGCCGCAAACGACCTCAACGTCCGCAAAAAATTCTCAAAGACGGCTCAAGATGGCCTCCAAGATGGCCACGTTGGCCCAAGATGGCCTCCAAGATGGTCCAAGATGGCCTCCCAGACGGCCCAAGAGAGTCCGAGATACCTCGAAGTTCGCTCAAGAAGCCTCCGAGACGGCCCAAGAGGCCTCCAAGAGGTCCTCCAGGAGGGCCCGAAGAGGCCAAATTCATTGATTTTCCATAGGCTTTTGAAGGATTTGGGCATTTGCTTCTTCTCGGTGACGGCTCAAGACGGCCCAAGAGGCCCCCAAGATCGCCCCAAGATCGCCCACGAGGCCTCCAAGATGGCCCCATGGCGGCCAAAGAGGCCCTCGGGACGGCCCCAAGAGGGCTCCAAGACGGCCAAGATAGCCTCCAAGACGCCCAAAATGGCCTCTAAGACGGCCCTGGAGCACCTCAAGAGGGCCCCAAGTCGGCCCAGAAAGGCCCCCCAAACGGCTTCCGACGGCGTCAGACAGGCCAGGAGCCCACCAAGTTGGCCGAAGTTGGCTCGAAGCTGGCCCAAGACGGCCCAAGAGGCCTCCAGGAGGGCCTCCAGGAAGGCCAAAAAAGACCAAAAACATGTGCTTCGTTTCGGCCTTCTGACGGCCCGATACGGCCCACGAGCCCCCAAAGATCGCACAAGAGGCCTCCAAGATGGCCCCAGAACGGCCCAAGAGGCCCCCAAGACGGCCCCATGAGGCCTCCAAGACGACCCAGGAGGCTTTTCAGACGCCCAAGATGGCCTCCAAGACGGCCCTGGAGCATTCCAAGAGGGCCCCAAGTCGGCTCAGACAGGCCCCCCAAACGGCTTCCGACAGCGTCGGACGGGCCAGGGGCCCACAAAGACGGCCGAAGATGGCACTGAGATGGCCCAAGACGGCCCAAGAGGCCTCCAAGAGGGCCCCCAGAATGGCCAGAAAAGGTCAAAATCATTGAGTTCCCATGAGTTTTTGAAGGATTGTGGCATTTGCTTTTTTTTCGGCCTTCCGACGGCCCGAGACGGCCTTAGTGCCCCCAAAGATCGCCCGAGAGGCCCAAGGCGGCCCCAAGAGGCCTCCAAGACGGCCCAAGAGGCCTCCAAGACGCTCAAGATGGCCTCCAAGACGGCCCAAGAGCCATCCAAGACGTCCTCCAAGAAGGCCCGAAAGGGTCAAAATGGCGGCCAAGATGACCTTCAAGATGCCCACGTGTTCCCCGAAGGCTTTCCAAACCTATTCGGGGAACACATGGTCCGATAGCTTGGCAGGTCTCGCCCCAACGTTCGGCCACATAGGCGCTTCCAAAAAGGCAGGGGGCGGCGGTGATTCGCCGTAGGCGTCTTCGATCCGCCGACCCCTGTGGTCTTGCAACAGGGGTGCCCCGCGTGTTGGACCTGAGACGAGATGGTTTTGGTTCTTTTTCAAAAGAACTCTCCCTGGGGCTTCGGCCACCCGAAAGGTCCGCAATTGTCAAAACAAATTTCCCAAGACGGCTCAAGACGGCCTCCGGGACGGCTAAGACGGCCTCAGATTGCCTCCAAGATGCCTCCAAGACGGCTAAGATGGCCTCCAAGACAGCTAAGATGGCCCCAAGATGCGTCCCAGACGGCCCGGTATGCTCCAAAGACGGCCTAAGATAGCCTCAGGATGGCCCAAGACGGCCCAAGAGACCCCCCCAAAAGGCTTCCAAGACGGCCCCAGAGGCCTCCAAGAGGGCCTCCAGGAAGGCTCGAAGAGGCCAAAAACAGTGATTGTCCTTAGGTTATTGACTGATTCTTTCATTTGCGCCTTTTCGACCTTCAGACGGCCTAAGACAGCCCAAGAGGCCAACAAGGTCGCCCCAAGATCACCCAAGAGGCTTCCAAGATGGCCCCATGACGGCACAAGAGGCCCCCAAGACGGCCCCAAAAAGGCCCCAAGACGGCCCATGAGGCCTTCAAGTCGTTCAAGGTGGTCTCCAAGCCGGCCCTGAAGCTCCCGAAGAGGGCCCCAAGTCGGTTCAGAGATGCCCCCAAGACGACTTCCGACGGCGTCAGATGGGTCAGGAACTCCTTAAGACGGCCCAAGATGGCTTTTAAGATTGCCTAAAACAGCCCAGGAGGCCCCCAAGTGGTCTCCAAGAAGGCCCAAGAGGCCTCCAAGAGGGCCTCCAGGAAGGCCCGATGAGGCCAAATTCACTGATTTCCCGTAGGTTTTTGAAGGATGTTGGCACTCGCTTCTGTTCGGCCTTCCGACGACCCGAGACGACCCAAGAGCCCCGACAGATCCCAGAACGGCCCAAGAGGCCCCCAAGACGGCCCCAGGAGGGCCCCCAGACAGCCCAAGAGGCCTCCAAGACGCCCAAGATGGCCTCCAAGACGGCCCCGGAGTACCCCAGGAGAGATTCATCTCGGCCCAAAGAGGCCCCCAAGACGGCTTCCTACGGCGTCCGACTGGCCAGGAATGCCCTGAGACGGCCAAAGAAGCCCCCCAGAAGCCCCCAAAGGCTCCCAGGAGGCCCAAAGTGGTCCCAGGAGGCCTCCCAGAGGCTCCCAGGAAGCTTCCGGGAGGCCCCAAGAGTGCCCCCAGAAGCTCCCAGGATGCCGTAGACCCGGGACTCCAGAGGTCGGAAACCCGAAGCTCCAGAGTTTAGGGTTTCAGCTCCGGATTTCAGGTTCGGTCCCCTCCTCCTCCTCCTCCTCCTCCTCCTCCTCCTCCTCCTCCTCCTCCTCCTCCTCCTCCTCCTCCTCCTCCTCGTGGGGGGGGAGAGGAGAGAAGGGAAGGAGAGGAGAGGACGAGACGAGGGGAGGAGAGGAGAGGAGGAGACGAGAGGAGGGGAGGAGAAAAGGAAAGGAAGGGAGAGGAGAGGAGAGGAGAACATGAGAGGACAATAAGAGAGGGCAGAAAAGAGGAGAGGAGAAAATGAGAGGAGAGCTGAGGACAGGATGAGAGGACAGGAGGAGAGGGGAGCAGATGAGGAGAGGAGATGAAGAGAGGAGAAGAGAGGAGAGGAGAGGAGGAGAAGAAAGGAGGTGAGGAGCAGGCGGGGAGGAGGAGGGGAGAGGAGGAGAGGAAGGAAGAGGAGGAGAGAGGAAGAAATGGAAGTAGGAGAGGAGAGGAGAAAATGAGAGGAGAGGAGAGGATTTGGGCAACCCAAAACGGGGTTCAACTGAAAAGGGGTAGTGCAATAGACTTGGTGCAATTGTTTTGCATATGTATTGCGCCGGAGAATTGCATTGCATTGTATAGCAAATGATGTATTGGCACGCCCGAAATTGCAGCAAATGGCATAACACATGAAAATGCAGCAATACATTTGCACCCCGACATGTACTGCACGCCCCAAATATATTGCAACCCCACAAATCTATTGCACCAAATCTACTGCACCACCCCCTTGTCACTGGACCCCGTTTTGGGTAAACCCGAGAGGACTGGAGGAAAAGACAGGAGCAGAGGAGGAGGAGACGACTGCCCGGAAAAGACCAAGGAATCTGGAGGGCGGGAACCTGTAACTTCGGAAATCGGAGCGTTCGGGCAGGACCCCTAACGAGTAATCCGGAATTCCAAGTCTCCGCGACGCCACCCCTTGCGCGCGACCGTTTCCCATGATTCTCGTCCTCGTCCTCGTCCTCCTCCTCTTTCTCCCTCCTCCTCATCCCTGTCTTCTCCTCCTTCCTTCTCATGCTTTTTCTCCTCCTACTCCTCCCTATCCTACTCCTTCTCCTCATCCTTGTCCCCCTCCTCCTTCTCTTCCTGCCGCCTCCCTACTCTGCACAAGCTCCTACCCCCCTCCTCCCTTTTCAGCGCGAACTCCCGCGCGCGCACTCCTCCAATGATGGCCATCGGTATCGCCAACATCACGATCATCGTCATAATCATCATCATCAGCAGCATCAGCATCATAATCGCCATCATCATCATCAGCATCATCATCATCACAACCACCACCATGATCATGATCATCAGCATCATCACCATCATCATCCCCATCATCAGCATCATCATCATCATCATTATCAGCATCGGCAGGGCCATCGTAATCATAATCGGCATCAATGTCGTCCTCGTCGTCATCATCATCAGTTTCGTCATTATCCACGATATCCATGTCATTTTCACCATCATGATCAGCATCATCATGAGGATCCTCATCACCGTCAACGTCATCGTCATCGTCGTCGTCGAAGTCGTCGTCGTCCTCCTCCTCGTCCTCGCCATAGTGGTGCAGTAATCAATCACCATCATCATCACCACCATCAGCATCGCGAGCATCATTATAGCCATCGTCATCGTCTCGTCAGCGTGATCATCGTCATCTTCGCTACCATCGTGATCACCACCGCGATCACCAGCATCATCATCATCATCATCATCATCATCAGCATCCCCATCATCATAATCATCAGCATCGTCATTATCATCATCAACATCGCCATCACCACCATCAGCATCATCAGCATCATCAGCATCATCAGCATCATCATCATTGGCATCGTAAGCATCATCATCACCACCTCAACCATCACCACCAACATTGTTAGCATGAGCATCATCGTCCTAAACGTCATCATCCACGTCGTCAGCAACACAAGCACCGTCATTATCGGCCATATTTGTCGCGCCATCCTCATCAGCAGCAGCATCATCATGTTCGTCGCCATCGTCGCCGTTGCCATCGCCATCATCAGTATCATCCTCATCGTCATCGTCGTCAGCATCCTCATCATCAAAAACATCTTCACCATCATCAACATCATCGCCATGCTCGTCGTCATCGGGGTCATTGCCATAGTCACCATCTGCCTCATCGTCGTCATCGGCACCATCATCATCATAAACATAGGAGCCGTACCCGTCATCGTCAGCATCATTAGCAAACCCATCATTGTCATCAAAATTGTCGTCGTCATTGCCATCATCCTCATCGCCATCATCATCATCATCATCACCATCATCATGCCCGACGATGTTATTTCCGAGACCAAGTCGGATTCTGTTAGACAGCAAGAGGCAGCACCGTGAACGACTCTGGGGCCGGCAAGAGAGAATACTCATCAACCGAATTCTTGCTCTGCCGCACGGCCCCACGGCCACGGCGAAGCCTTACAGCAGCAACAGGGCGGGAGGGTGGGAGCTCGAGAGCCGAAGGCTATTGAAAGGACACAACGCATTCTGTATTCGGCCTCCCCCTTCCCCTCTAAAGGCATTCGTCTTCAAAAGAAAAGCCCATGCCCGACGATGTTATTTCCGAGGCCAGGTCGGATTCTGTTAGACAGCAAGAGGCAGCACCGTGAACGACTCTGGGGCGAGCAAGAGAGAATACTCATCAACCGAAGTTCTGCTCTGGCGCACGGCCCCACGGCCAAAACATCCCGAAATATCCGGAGGGCTAGCTACTCTTCTGCGTTAGCGGCCTAGCCAGATCGGCGCGATTGACAGAGCCTCGGAGTGGAGCCTGGCGCAGATGAGCGCGCGAGCCCATCGTCTCGCAAGTGCCCTGGGGTAGGCATGCGCAACTAAAGTCCACAGAGGCCTTCCTGGAGCTTTTCCTCTTGGAATCTGATGGAGCTGACCAGTCCTACTACAACGCGAACGAGAGCCAGCGCGCAAACGAGCGAAGGCTGAGACATCCACACGATAGCCAAGGAGACTTGTCGGTTTTTTTTTCCACGCGGCCCCGTCTTGGCAAAAATGCGTGACCGCCCAGGAAAAATGCGGTTGTTTTCGGAAGCACTGCAGAGACGGAATGAGCCACAGCCTATCGCAACTGACCCACACACTTTCACAGCACCTCACTAACTTATTGGCGGTCATAATCTGAGCTCGGTCCGCTGGGTGCGCCACGGCTGCGAGCCCCCAGAGCTCTGAGTCGGAGCGGAGGCGGCTTGGCCAGGACGGGGGCTCGCCTGGCACGCGCGGCGGCCCGGCGCCCCGGACTCTGGACCACGTCTCGCAGGGCGCACCGAAACGCAGGCCGCAGATCAGGCCGGCGCCCAGCCAGCCCCGCAACACCCGGGACACTTCAGGTTGGCGAGGCCCCAGTCGCTCCCCAGGCGATGCCCCACTCGATGACCAGGGCGCCCTCGCTCCGCAGAGCTGCCGCCAGCGCGCCCTCGCCGGAGAAAACCCCCGCGAAGATCGGGGGCGCCTGGAAACGGCGGCGGCGGGGGCCCAGCAGCCTCCTCAGCGCCAGCCGAGGAGAGAGGCCAGCCGCGCCGGGGCCAGCGGGGCCGCGCGCCGCACCTTGGGCGCCAGCCTCTGCGGCTGCGCGCCGACGCGGCCTGGCATGGGGAGGCGCGCAACCGACGCGTCGGCCCGCCGACGGCCGCGGAGCTTGACGCTGGCCAGGGCCCGCAGCCGCAGGGCCAACTCCACCGACGGGCCCGAGCGCCGCAGCTGGCACAGCCGCGGGGCGAGCGACGCCAGCTTCACGCCCTCCGCCGCCTCCTTGAACAAGGGGCTGACGCGCACGAGGGTGAACGGGGCGCTCGGCTCGCTCGGGCGGGCCCCCGCCTTGAGCCAGCTCAGAGCGCCGGGCAGGGAGCTGTAGAACGGCAGGTCGACTGAGATCACCACGTTGTAGACCTGCGTCTTCGGCAACCCCTGGCCCCCGCGCCCGAACTGCGGCATCATGAACTTCAGCGCAACCAGCCCGTAGGCCATGCGCTCGGGGCCCCCCTCTTCGGCGCGCTGCTGGCCCACCCAGTGCTCCGGCAGGTCGTCCGCGGTCTCGGCGCGGAGGGCCACGGTCACGGACGTCATCCAGGCCACGACATCGGCCCAGAGGCGCGTGCACTTGGCCCTCGGGACCGCCGAGATCGAGAGGGCCCTCAGGACATGGCCCGCCGAGAAGCGAGGGGAGGCTGCCTTGGGCGCTTGCGCCGCGGTCTCCCCCGCACGCATGGCGCCCGCCTCCGCCGGCCTCGACAGGTGGCTGCATCTCGCCTGGCGCCAGCCTCGCTGTGAGGCCGCCGCCCGGCGCGAGCCCCCCGCCGCCGCCTGGCGCGGGGCCATCGTCACGAGAGGCGCCGGCACCAGCGCCTGCCTGTCCAGCCCCCCGCGCGGCGGCCAGACTGGCGACAGCACCCCAGCGCGGCCGCGCGCCGATCCTCAGCGCCCGGCGGGAGGGCAGCCGCCAGGTTCGCCTCCGACGGGATCCACCGCAGCGCCGCGGCGACGCCCCCGGCCACCACGAGGGCGGCCCACTGGCGGCAAACGCGCGCCATCCTCGGCCGCGAGGAGCGGCCCTTGGTCAGAGCCAGGACGGCGACGAGACTGTCTGAAAAGATGGCCGCGCTGCCCGGCGTCCCGGAGGACGTGCTTCAAGGCGTGGATTAGGGCCCCCCCCCCGTCCAAGGCTGCGACGCGCTCCTCTCTCCCAGGCCCCGCTCGAGATGACGACCCAGCCCCCAGAGATGCGATGGACTTCCCGAGGCTCGAAGTCGGTCTCCCGGGGCTCCACGCGGGGGCCCCCTTTGTCCATGGGGGCGATGGGCTCCTGGATGTCCGACGGCGCGCTGCTGACGTGACCTCCCGAGGACGGCTCGGAGTAGACGTGGGCCGCCAGGGGCTCGAGGGGCTCGATGAGCTGCTCCCGCGGCGCCCTGGCACCGGGGTCTCGGAAGCGCCAGCGCTCCTGGATCCTACCCATCCTCTCCACCACGTCTCCGCTCATTTCACGCTCGCACACCCCTCGGCCCCACTCGGAGGCATCCGTATACAGAACTCTGCCCAACCACCGGGCCCGGTGGTCGGCGCGCGCCAGCGGGGCAAATCCCATGGCCCACACCAACTCTCGGCGCACGCTGGGCCACCTGGGCCAGGGCGCCTCACCGGCCTTCGCGATGAAGCGGTACACGGCCGAGAAAACAGCCAGCAGCGGGCGCCTCACCATGAAGAGGAAAGCGTAGTGCCCCACGACCTGGCGCACATGCTGAGCCGAGATCTTCGGCATCGCGAGGAGCGCGCGCGTGGCCAGGATGATCCCCCAGGCTCTCCGAGGCGAAGGCGTGACTGCTCCCCGCGCGCCATCGATCACCTGGCCTAGCACCTGCGCGTGGAGCGAGGCAAGCTCCTCCTCATGCACCGGGAGGCCCTCGCCGCGCAGCTCGGCGACCATGTCATCCTTCAGGCGGTCGGCGGTGTCCCCGTCGAGGGCGAGGGGCGCGAAGTTGTCGACGTACACGAGGTGCGCGCCGGCGCCCAGACTAGGGCCGGCGCGCCGGTCCGCGATCCTGGACAGCACTGACAGCTCTGCGCGGTCGGCGGCCGCCTCCGACACCCGCCGGCGGATGGCCAGCGCGCGGGGCCAGCCCATGGGCAGCGCCGCGAGCCGCGGCCAGAGCCGCTGCGGGCGAGGCTGCCCGGGAACGGTCTCACGCCCAAGCCTCCAGGAGTCCAGCGGAGGGAGCGCGAAGCACGGCCTCCAGGCGCCCGGCAGCTCCATGTTGCAGGAAGCGTCCGCGATGTCCGCCGAGGCGGTCCACAAGCTGGCGCCGTCCGGCAACTCGATCGCTGCCAGCGCAGCGCCGGTGGCCAGGCGGACGCCCTCGGGGTCGCCGAACCAGAAGTTGGCCGGGCGGGCGTCGACGACCAGCCGCTGCTTCCCGCTCTTCTTGGCCACGCTGAAAAGGCCAACCTCGTCGACCACCAGGGCGGCGTCGCTGACGAGGTCGACCACCCCGGCCTCATGGAGACGCCTCGCCAGCGCTGCATAGCGGCGAGGGTCTCGAAGGCTGGTGTCCGAGTAAGGCTTCTTGAAGCCAACGCGCTGCTTCTGCTGCAAAACTTCGGTCTTTGGCCAGACCTTGCACGAGATACCACGATGGACGGAGTCGAATACCTCGGCGCCCAGAAGCCGCTCAAAAGCCACAGGGCGGTTACCTGGAGGAGGCGGCGAGAGCCGGGAGACGTCCATCGCCTCTGCCCTCGTCGATAGCGAGCCATCGTAGGACAGAGCAGCCTGGAGCTCCTGCAGGGCTGCCAAAGGCTGTAGGTCGCCTGGCGGGGGACCCAGCTGGGCGACGGAATCCGCGATCCGCGTCAGGCACTGCTGCTGCGCGAGCGTCGCGCCAGCCCGCGGCAGTGGGCCACCCTGCGCCTCAGCGCCGCTGAGGCCATTGAGCGCCTCGACCGCCTGCCGCGCGAGCCAGGGCGCGGACGCTGCGCGCCGAGCGCGCCGCCGCGCGGCTCGAGAACAGGCGCCAGCAGCCAGCCCGCCAGGGTCGGCGGCGCCGGGCACTGGCAGCGGAAAGAGATCTCGCTGCCGCTCTGCACCCGAGCCGTCGAATTTGCGATGTACACCCTCAGCGCCACAGGTTGTCGCCGAGACGGGCCCTGATGCCGCGGCGCCTGGGGAAGCTGGGCCACTGGGCCCCCCGGGCATGAGAGAGTCATGCCTTGGCTCCGCTGGCTTTCGGCCCAGCGGCGGCCTTCGCCTCCTCCCGCAGCTCGCGGGCGTTCTTCTTGATCTGACTGATGCGCTCGAGCTCCTTCCCGACGACGCCCAGCAGGGCGGGGCGCACCAGGCTGCTCGGGCGGCTCGACAGACCCGCGCCGCCCACGAAGGCGGAGACCGCTTCCACCGGCAACTTCAGTTGTCCAGCATCCTGCCCTCGCTGCTTCTCGCCCCAGAAATGCTCGATCAGCTGCATATTCCTCAGCATCCGCTCCACGCCGAGGAGGTTCGTCACATCGACCGCGTCATGCGTGGCGAGGTCCTCCAGCACGGTGGAGAGCGCGTGGTGCTCTGAGACGCCCCAGTCCGATGAGCTGAGCCGCTTGCGGGACTTCCAGCTCTCGCGGCGTTGGATGGGCCCGCCATCCCTCAGCAACCACGCCACGCACCACGCCGCGGTCCCCGGCGGCGGCGGCCACCTCGCGGCCGAGAACCTCACCGCCGAGACGTCGGGCCCCGCCGCCAGCAAAGTCTCGGCGTAGACCATGTCGTCCGGGGTCACGATGACGACGTCACTCGTGAGTGCCAGCTGGCCCGCCACCCTCCTCTGGTGGAACAGCGGCGCGCCGACCACGTTGTACAGGACCCACGCCCACGCCTCCGCCATGAGGTCCCCCGGCGAGCGCGGCGAACGGCGGTGGCGACCTGGCCGCGCTGGCGACCGTCGGAGGCCGGCCGCGGCCCTCCGCCGCACCCCAGAGCGGCGCCCGGAGCCGGAGCGCCGTGAACGTGCCGAGGGCCCCGAGCGACGCGCCAGCCAGCGCGGCCGTCCCACAGGCGAGGGCGACGGTGCCCGTGGTCGCGCCCACCGTGGCTCCAGGGCAGGGCGGACAGGATGGGCCGCTGCACCCTGGGCACGCTGGGCACGGCGGGAGCTCCACTGCCGGGCAGGGCAGCGCGCGACCCACGCCTGGAGCGCAGGGACGCCCCAGCGCGGTCGATGAGCCCTGCCCAACCCGCGGGAAGCCCCAGGAAGGCCCCGGCCATGCGCCGCGGCCACGCCGCGGCCCACCAGCTCGAGAGCCGAAATATTGAAAGGACACAACGCATTCTGCATTCGGCCTCTTCCTTCCCCTCTAAAGGCATTCATATTCAAAAGAAACGTCCATCATCATCATCATCATCATCATCATCATCATCATCATCATCATCATCATCATCATCATCATCATCATCATCATCATCATCGTCATCATCATCATCATCATCATCATCATCATCATCATCATCATCATCGTCATCATCATCATCATCATCGTCATCATCGTCATCATCGTCATCATCATCATGATGATGATCATCATCATCATCATCATCATCATCAATCGCTGTCGACAGCATCGTCATGGTCAGCATCATCATCAGTGTCATGATCCCCCTCCATCGTCATCAATATCATTGTCATCATCAGCGTCATCCTGCCCATCCTCATCGTCACCACAATATCATACCAAACAGCATGAAAGGCCACAACGTCATCATCATCATCATCATCATCATCATCAACATCATCACCAGCATCATCAGCAGCATCATCACCAACATCATCATCATCATCATCATCATCATCATCATCATCATCATCATCATCATCATCATCATGACCAGCATCGTCATCGTCGTCGCAGGCATGATGCTCATCCGTACTGTCCTCGCCGCTACCCTCATCGTCCCAATCGTCGTCGTCGTCGTCATCGCAGTGCCCATCAAAATCAGCACCGGTATCAGCAAGGTCATCGACATGATACACATCGGGAGCGGCCAAGAGGGGGGTGTCCAAGAGGGGGGGGTGCAAATCGTGACCAGCGGCATGTGGGCGGCCCAGCGGGGGGGCCAGGGACGTAATGAAATAAGAAGAGGCGCCATGAAATCCGAGAAATATCATGGCCCCCGCCATGATATCCACCCCCCCTAGTCATCACCCCCCTCTTTTCCGCCCCCAAACACATCGTCATCGTCATCGTTCCCATTCTCATTTTGACCCCCCTCATCCTCAACATCATCGTCATCGTCACCATCACCAAGGACCAGGGGGCCGCCAGGACTCTGGGCCTCCTGCGGGGCCACCGAGAACCTCCATGCGGGGCCACCAAGAGCCTCCTGCGGGGGCACCAAGAACCTCCTGCGGGGGCACCAAGAGCCTCCTGCGGGGCCACCAAGAGCCTCCAGAGGGGCCACCAAGAACCTCCTTGCGGGGGCACCAAGAACCTCCTGGGGGCCACTAAGAACGTCCTGAGGGGCCACTAAGAGCTTCCTGAGGGGCCGACAGAAACTTAGAACCCTAAACTCCAAAGTTTAGGGGTTCTCCCCTCCAAATTCCAGTGAAATCGGAAGAGGGGATTTTCCAAACTCTGGAGTTTAGGAATTGAGCATCTGGATTCCAATGTTCTTCCCTGGGCAACCATCCGCAAACGTTGGAGGTCGATAGAAAACCAAAAGGGGAGTTCCTCAAACACCTACGGATATCTCTGGGTGTTTGAAGGATGTTAGTCTCCTGGGGCCCCGTGGGAAGCCTTAGGCTCTTGGGGGTATCTTGGGCTTGTCTTAGGGCCATATTCAGCTGTCTGGGCCGTGTGGAGGCAATCTTGTGGTCGTGCTACTGGGCCTTCACAAGCCGTGGAGGCGTCCGACAGACCCGGACCTGGCCCAACACCGGCCGCAGACGACGCAAAGTTGGCTCCGGGCATTCAAAATGTGGCCCGGGAATGGAGTTCTGGGAAGTCGACGAGCACGAAGTGTGTGACTGTTTGCTTAAAACGAGCCCGGCCCTGAGCCTGGCCCTCGCTGTCCGGATGCCGCCCAGACCTCCCTTCTGAGTCATCAGATGCTCTCTTTTGACACCACTAGAAACCTATCAGTCTTCGCTGTTAGGTAAGAAGCTGCAAGAATCGAAAAGGCCGGTCGGAGTAGTAGTAGTAGTAGTAGTAGTAGTAGTAGTAGTAGCAGCAGCAGCAGTAGTAGTAGTAGTAGTAGTAGTAATAGTAGTAGTAGTAGTAGTAGTAGTAGTAGTAGTAGTAGTAGTAGTAGTAGTAGTAGTAGTAGTAGTAGTAGTAGTAGTAGTAGTAGTAGTAGTAGTAGTAGTAGTAGTAGTAGTAGTAGTAGTAGTAGTAGTAGTAGTAGTAGTAGTAGTAGTAGTAGTAGTAGTAGTAGTAGTAGTAGTAGTAGTAGTAGTAGTAGTAGTAGTAGTAGTAGTAGTAGTAGTAGTAGTAGTAGTAGTAGTAGTAGTAGTAGTAGTAGTAGTAGTAGTAGTAGTAGTAGTAGTAGTAGTAGTAGTAGTAGTAGTAGTAGTAGTAGTAGTAGTAGTAGTAGTAGTAGTAGTAGTAGTAGTAGTAGTAGTAGTAGTAGTAGTAGTAGTAGTAGTAGTAGTAGTAGTAGTAGTAGTAGTAGTAGTAGTAGGTGTCCAAGCGGCCTCTCGGGGGCCCTGTAGAGCCTCAGTCCGGGACGTGTCGGAGAGCCCAGAGGCGCGAGCATGTTTCAAGCGAAGCCGGCAGGGGCTGCAGCAGGTCAAGGCTTCTCCGAGCCCGGAGATGCGAGGACGTCGCAGGCGAAACTGGCCAGGGCCCCCCTGGCGCGGGGCATCTCGGAGCCCAGAGCTTCAAGGATGTCTAGGGCAAAATGAGCTAGATCACACCTCGCGCGGCATCTCGGAGCCCAGGATTGCGACGATATCTTCGGCGCATCTCCCTGTGAACATTTCAAGGGGGGAAGGGGATGCATGAATGTCGACAGAGCGATACATGCGGTCCGATGAGGCCATCGGCTCCGATAAGGAGGGCCACAAGACGGCCCACCACCACACAAGCGAAGCTTGTTCTTGGTTGGACTTGCAACGAAGGCTGTACCCTCCAGACAAGAGGCCTCTGCACTAGACAATGTAACGTTAAATGAGTGGAGAGAGGGGGGAACACGACGGCGACGACTATATACGAACATTTCAGGAATGAGGATACCGATGCTGCTGCTTTCCGACAACCAAGGTATCAGCCTTGTCACTCGAGTCTCTCTACTTGGATTCCGAAAGGGACACATGCCCTTTACACCCCGCCTCAGGAATGGTTACGTCTCCGTGATCGTCTTCTCCTAGCAGGCCTCCGACTGCATAACCGGTTCGCCCTAAGTGCTTGACGTAGAAGTTCAGGTATGGGAGCCCACTTTGCGTGCGTCCATGAACAACCTTCAGCTCAACCTTACCGAAGGCAACCCATCCTTGAGTCCCGACAATAGGTTGCGACGCAACGTAGTGATACCCTCCAGCGTGTTCTGCCTCTGCCCAAGCCCCTGTAACATTCAACTCCTCGAAATACATATCCGCACACGGTCCAGCCAATTGGCGCGCATCCGCCTCAACGCGAAGCAATACCCGTGTCTGCCTTCCACGAGGGATGTTTACCAGAAGATACTTGCCCGGCTTCATCAAATCAAATCGCTGACCAAAGACATTTTGCAGGTGGGGATCGCCAGTGGCAGCCACACCGCCGGCTCCGCCCGCCATGGGAGCTCCAGAAAGAAATGTCGGGTGAGGCGTCGGCCAGCCCTGAAGAAATGTCGGGCTCGGCGTCGGGCTGAACGTGGGGAAGGACGTCGGAAAGGCCGTCGGGTATGCCGTCGGGTAGGGCGTTGGGTAGGGCGTCGGGTTGGGCGTTGGGTTGGGCGTCGGGTTGGGCGTCGGGTAGGGCGTCGGGTAGGGCGTCGGGTACGGCGTCGGGGCGGGCGTCGGGTACGGCGTCGGGTAGGGCGTCGGATAGGGCGTCGGGTCTGGCGTCGGGTAGGGCGTCGGGGCGGGGGTGTATTTGATCCACATTTCGAGCGCTGCCGTATGGTAGTAGGGTCCAGGACCTGTCCTAGGCTCGTATCCTGCCCCGTCGCGCGTTATGCCCATGCAATTCGCATTTGCACTGCATATAGACTGGGCGATGGCGAGGGTGGCCTGGTGGCAACGATTTGACCAGGGACTGATACCTGGGCACCCTGACCAGCTTGGCCATGTGGAATCCAAATTGCACGATAGTGAAGTACCTTGGCATTTTCTGTACGAGTACCAAGTTGCCACAGACGAATTGTCACTGACACCCTCTCTGGACTTCGTCAGCTGCGCCACCGGTTTCTCGCCTCCTAGCACGAGCGCAGCGCCAGGGTGGATTCCGACCAGAACAACGGTCAAGCAACATGCATACATGACCTTCATGCCGGAGAGGAGATCACGAGTGTTGCAGTATTCGAAGCAGTGTGAGCAAAAATGCCTTCAAGGAAGCTTGACGAATCACGTCTATATGAGCCAAAATGGCCGAGGTGCGAAGTGGGGTGTCCTCAACTCCCTTCGAGTCTCCCGTATCAATAGAATTCTCCTTCAGGGACTCGTCACCATCATCAAGGACCAAGGGGCCGCCAAGACTCTGAGCCTCCGGAGGGGCCACCAAGAACCTCCGGATGGGCCACCAAGAACCTCCTGAGGGGCCACCAAAAACCTTTTGAAAGGCCACCAAGAGCCTCTGGAGGGGCCACCAATAACCTTTTGAAAGGCCACCAAGAGCCTCTGGAGGGGACACCGAAAACCTTGTGAAAGGCCACCAAGAGCCTCTGGAGGGGCCACGCAGAACCTCCTGAGAGGCCACCAAGAGCTTCGAACACTAAACTCCGAAGTTTAGGGATTCTCCCCTACAGATTCCAGTGGAATCGGAAGAGCTCCTCCTCCTCCTCCTCCTCCTCCTCCTCCTCCTCGGCCTCCACCTCATCCTGCTCCTCCTCTTCCTCCTCTCCTCCTCCGCCTCCTCCTCCTCCTCCTCCTCCTCCTCTTCCAACTCCTCCTCCGCCTCCTCCTCCTCCTCCTGATCTTCCCCGCCGCCATGCTCCTCCAAATGTTCCCCGAAGGGTTTCCGCAACGGTTGGGGGAACATATGGTCCGATAGCTTGGCAGAACTCTTGCCACAACGCTCGGCCACACACATACGTAGGGGGCGGCGGCGATTCGTCGCAGGCGTCTTCGATAATCATGCGTCTGGTATTTCGACATATGCCCGCTGTTGGTACTCGTGGGTTCTCTTCAACCTACTGCATGTCCCCTTCTGACTACCTACCAGACCACCCCAACCCAACCCGAAGACCCGAATTTGACCCGAATTTCGGGTTGGGGGGGGGTACGGATACCATGTGTTTTTTCAACGTTCCCCGACCCCCCCCCACTGGAAATGGAAGGCAAATTGAGGCCTTCGGGTTGGGTTGGGGTGGTTTGGTAGTTGGTGGCCTTCAGCCACCTCCCCGACAAGCTTCTTCTGGGAATCATCCCGACAAAGCTTTCAAACCGAGTTTAGCTCCTGCGACGAAGGCCCTCTCGCGGCCTGCACGAAACCAACAACTACGCCCGCAAGCAGAATCCCACCAGACATCTGGGCGTCGGGGGGTCAAGGGAGCCTATCTTCCAAACCGCTTCTGCCCCTTCGGAAAGTGATGTGCCCCTACTCCGTATTCATTGACACCCGCCCACTCGACAGACGGCCGACCCGAGTCAAAGACAAAGACACCCCCCCAACCATCCTGGTCATAACGATAAATACTGGACAAAAGGCATTCTGCGGAATGACCTGTATCATCTTCCGGCATCCCGCCCTCACTGTGCATTGGCCTGTTTCACGACGGCAGGGGGGCATCAGATTACCTCGTGTGCGCAGGCCCACCATCCCTCTCAGAACACTGCAATGTGAACGTGGTGGCAAAATCCCCCGACCCCTTGGAATGTCCTCAGCGTGTGAGATGCGTTCCCCTCTCCCGATCCATACCTCCATACCCTAGTCCGGTCGATTTGGAGAGAGGGGGGTCCGCCCGGATCCCACGGGCCTGGCCCCAACGCACCATGGGAGGATAGAGGCCCGCACAACGAGCCCAGAGGGCCCAAAAGGCTCCCAAGACAGTCCAAGAGGGCCCCCAGACGCCGAAAGCTCCTCCAGGACGGCCAAATCGCCTCCGAACAGCCCGAGACGCCCCCAAAACGCCCCTAGAGACCTCCCAGAGCCCTCCCAAGAGGGCCCACGAGGCAACCTTCATTGATTTTGATTCCGTTTTTGCCAGATTTTAGCGTTCTCGCCTTTTCGGTTTCCCGACGCTCCGCGACGGCCCAAGAAGGCTCTTAGAAGGCCTCTAAACAAACAAAGAGGGCCCCCACACAGCCCCACAGGCGGCCTCCAAGAAGCTCCAAGAAGCTCCAAGAGGCCCCCGAGTGGCCCCCACGCAGCGCCCGAAAGTGCACCGAGAAGCCTCCGCAAGGTGCCCAAGAGGCCCTCAGAAGCAACACACCACGACCGCCCGATCCCCAAGGGGCCGGCGGTGTGGCGAAAGTCCAATGTGTTTTTGGTACGATGTCAGACCTTCAGGGTGCAATAGTTACGTTGATCCGAGATGTTGAGGTCCAAGGAATACAGTCGGGGCGTTGACCTAAGGAACCCTAAGTAAGGAACGATGCCCCTTTTCTCCACACGTTGAACTTCGATGTCCCATCGAAAACCTAAGGAAAATCCAAGGCAAACTGCGAAACAACTAAGGAACACGGAGCCCCTCCCCAACGAAAAGGGTTCCTTCTTCAGGGCCCCGACTGTACGTTGATCCGAGATGTTGAGGTCCAAAGAATGGCGTTCCGGCACGATTCGGGGTCGTCCGGGCGCAGCAGTGGCGGTGCCTCGCGGCGCCGACGTCCCAGGAATGGCGTTCCGACACAGCTCAGGGTTCTCGAACGGCTGTCCTCCAACGGGTCACTTCCCTTCAGTGAAAGTGAACCCTTGCAGGAGCCCACGAAGAGAAAATTTCGAGGAAGGGTGCCTTGCAGTACGGCAGATGAGTCTTGGGTTTACCCTGGTCCTCCTCCTCCTCCTCCTCGCTCCTCGTGCATCGCCCCTCCTTCCTCGCTCCTCGCTCATCGCCCCTCCTTCCTCGCTCCTCGCTCCTCGCTCCTCGCTCATCTCTCCTCGCTCCTCGCTCCTTGATCCTCCTCCTCTTCCTCCTTCTCGCTCCTCGAGTCTCGCTGCTCCTCCTCCTCCTCCTCCTCCTCCTCCTCCTCCTCCTCCTCCTCCTCCTCCTCCTCCTCTCCTCCTCCTCCTCCTCCTCCTCCTCCTCCTCCTCCTCCTCCTCCTCCTCCTCCTCCTCCTCCTCTCCTCCTCCTCCTCCTCGCTCCTCCTCGCTCGTCATCGAACCTCGCGATCCTGCTGCTCCTCCTGCTCCCTGCTCTCCTCCTCCTCCTCCTCCTCCTCCTCCTCCTCTCCTCCCCTCCTCCTCCTCCTCCTCCGCCTCCTCCTCCTCATCCTCCTCTTAGTCTTCTTCTCATGAGTATGACGATTATCAGTCGTATGCTTCTTCTCATCATTACTAGTACTGTCATGGTTATGTTTCGTGCTATCATTATTCCTCCTCCTCTTCTTCCTCCTCCACCGACTCCTCATTATCCTCCTCATCCTCCTCGCACCTCCTCCTCTCCTCGCTCCTCGCTCCTCGCTCCTCGCTCATCCTCCTCCTCCTCCTCCTCCTCCTCCTCCTCCTCCTCCTCCTCCTCCTCCTCCTCCTCCTCGTCCTCCTCCTCTGCCTCCTCCTCCCCCGATTCTGAGCACCAGGGACCGTAGGGACCCCCAGGCCACTACTCGGGTCTCGAGCGGGCCATCGGGACCAGAGTATGTTGGATCCGATGTCCGTCAGGACCGTATCAGTAAGGCACGAGGGTTTGGACACCACCTTGTGCTTCGACCCAATGTTGTATTTTGCAAGCGCCGTTCTTCCTGTAAGCCCGCCAGAGCTCGGACGGCCAAGGCTAGACTGACGCGTTTGTGGGAGGGCCGCCATCCGACAACAGAGAAGCCAGTATAAGTTTACACTTGCACGACGAAGCAGTCGGGCCCTGTGCCTTCCATCGGGGTCCAGACCTAAGTAGCACAATCCTAGCACAATCCGCCTCCTCCTCCTCCACCTCCTCCTCCTCCTCCTCCTCCTCCTCCTCCAACTCCTCTTCCTCCTCATTATCATCCTTCTCCTCCTCATCCTCCCGCTCCTCCTCCTCCTCTCCTCGTTCCTCCTCCTCCTCTCCTCCTCCTCCTCCTCCTCCTCCTCCTCCTCCTCCTCCTCCTCCTCCTCCTCCTCCTCCTCCTCCTCCTCCTCCTCCTCCGCGTCCTCCTCCTCCTGCGCTGCCTCCTCCTCCTCCCCCGAGTGTGAGCACCAGGGACCGTAGGGACCCCCAGGCCACGACTCAGGCTTCGAGCGGGCCATCGGGACCAGAGTATGTTGGATCCGATGTCCGTCAGGCCCGTATCAGTAAGGCATGAGGGTTTGGACACCACCTTGTGTTTCGACCCAATGCTGTATTTTGCAAGCGCCGTTCTTCCTGTAAGCCCGCCAGAGCTCGGACGGCCAAGGGTAGACTGACGCGTTTGTGGGAGGGCCGCCATCCGACAACGGAGAAGCCAATGTAAGTTGACACTTGCACGGCGAAGCAGTCGGGCCCTGTGCCTTCCATCAGGGTCCAGACCTAAGTAACACAATCCTAGCACAATCCTCCTCCTCCTCGATCATCGCTCTGCATCCTCCTCAGTACTGGAGCGTGGGAAAGCCACGGGCTGGTCAGGCGAGCACCCATATTCGTCTTCGAATTCGACGCTCAGGCAGAACGGGCGCCCGCTCCCGACCCGTCTCGAGCAGGCGGCCAGGCGCTTCGGATGGGTGCAGCAGATGACCCGGGACGCTGTCGCGCACCAGCAGGTGATCGCCTCGATTTGGGGGCAGATTGAAAACAGACCTCCTTCCCTCGACCCTGCAGGACAACTACGTAGTTGTGCACCCCCATTGGCGTTCCAGATCGAGCGGGACTTCTGGGCTTTCGCAGGTGTTATTGGCACGGAAGACTTATTCAAGGCTATGCGGTCACCACTTCGTAGGAGGAGATTATGTAGCTTCGGTTGAAGGTGGACCAGAAGATCCTGAAGACCTCGATGTTGACGGAGGGGGAAGAGGTGTTTAGGAGTCGTCTCCAAGGCCCAGCGAGAGCCTTCGAGCAGGAGGGGGACGCAGATGAGGAGCCCACAACCTAAATCTGCAACCCCAAAGACTCCCAGGTGACTGCTGGCTCCCCAGAGGGGAAGAAAGAAGACCGGAAGAATCGAGGAGGGAGGAGGCCACAGAGCCGCGAAGATCACCGAATCCGGAGCCCCCTGGATCGGCGGCACTGGCCGGAGCCCACAGCAGATCTGCAAACCCCAGGGACTCCCAGGTGGACTGCTGGCTCACCAGTCCAGATCTGACGGCGGGAGCCCAAGGAGCGCCATCGGCTTTGCCCCGTCGGGGGGCCGTCCCCCTGCGGATGCTGGCGCTGCCTCCGTGGCCTCTCGGGCCTGCTCGAGCCAGTGTGACCTCTTGCGCGGCTTCAATGCGCGAACTCCCGAGCTCCCCTTGGGCGCTCTGTGAGAACGGTTTTTTGAAGGCAGATCTGCCTTCAAAAAAAAATGTTTGAAGGCAGATCTGCCTTCAAAAAACCGTTCTTACATTGAAGGCAGATCTGCCTTCAAAAAACCGTTCTTACAGAGCTGACGCGCCCAAGTTCCGTGCCGACGCTGTTCTGGAGGCCATGCCGTCACGCGCGGCGGCGCCGAGGGATCGCGCCCGCGGTCGGCGGACACGCGCCCGCACAGGGGCTTCACGGTCTTATCGACATCGGAGTCGCAACAAAGGGGATCAATAGGGGAACGAAAAATGGCACAAACATAAAAACTCGGAGGTCCGCGCGGATCTCTTGGATCCGCGCTGGACCCCCTCCCTGGCGCGCGGAGCGCGCCAGGGGCGGCGCCGGAGGCGCCGCCAGGGGGCCCCAGCGCCGATCCGCGAAATTCGCGCGGACCTCCGAGTTGTTATGTTCATGTCGTTGTGCGCTCCCCTAGTTAAGCAACGAGCGGCGTTGGCTGCAGCGGGAGCCAGTCTACGTGTGCCAGCAACCTAGCAAGGATATCGGTGTGCACGGCCAGGTGATCAGTTCTCGTGGCACGGATGGCTGGTGATCTTGTCCAACCTACAAGGGCGCAATGAGTAGAAGATGAAGGCAGCCTCGAGCCAGGGTGAGCGATTTGCTAAACGGAGCCAAGCACGTGGGCGGCAGAGAAAGTGGATGGAGACGCGGGCGGCAGTTTCTTGTTTGCACAGGTCGATCAAGGAACAACCCGTTGCCCCAGCAGTGCGTGAGAAGGAGAACGCAACCATCCAGCACCCGAAGGACATCTTGGAGGCGAAGCGGGCTCATTGGGAGACAGTCTGGAGCCCTCCGCTGCAGGATAACAGCTCGGACTTGCGCGACTTGTTCGGTCGGATACGGGTTCGAGCTCAGGAAGAGCGGCTCCCTGCCTTGACGGGAGCACACCGCAAGGAGGCTGTACGAGCGCTCAAGCCCACTGCCAGGACATGGGCGTTGACTCACAGCGATGGACATGGATCGGCTTCCCACGGTTGCGCTCGACGAGCTGGCGATCCTCCCAGTGCTGGCCACACCAGCTGCTATTGACCATCGGCGCCCTGCTGCCGAAGAAGCTGAACGGCGACAGGGTTCTCGGTGTATCGCCACACAGCTCACGCTTGTGGTCGAAGGCAGGTGAGCCTTGGGTAGAGGAAGAACAAACGCTATAAACAGCAACTTTTGGCTTTCCGCGCGGATTTCTTGGATCCGCGCTGGGCCACCCTCCCTAGTGCGCGGAGCGCGCCAGGGGCGGCACCAGAGGCGCCGCTGGGGGGGCCCAGCGCGGACCCAAGGAACCGCCGCGGAGCGCCAAAAGCTTATGCTTACGAGGCGTTCTTTCCCCTTCGAATGGGCCCAGAGCTGGAACGAGGACTGCGAGGCGCCCTGGAGCGCAGCGACCCGGAGGAACGCCGCCATCCGGGGGGCGTTCCGCAAGGTGGTCGACGAATCGGCGGTGGACAAACCTCCCTTTAGTAGACCTCCCCTTAGTGAATACGGCCTGGGACCGAAACCGACGGACCTGGACCCGCAAAAATGACGGCCGCGACGCCCTCTCGCGAACCGAGAACGGCCAATTCGCTAATCGACGTGTCCGGGTAGGAGGGCTGTCCACCCCCGAACCAGGAGCTGGCCGCTCGGCTCGGAGCGGCCCGCGGCCACGTGCTGCCGGGCACCGCCGGCTTCTGCAGCGGAGGCCAGCCCACAGGAGACCTTCCACTAAGTCGGGCACGTCCCTCTACAGGAGGAAGATTCAAAAATAGCCCAAAAATGCTCAAAGGAGGAATATTCAAAAAAAGTCAAACATGGTCAACAAATAATCTGGGAACGATTTTTGATGTTTTTTTATACAATTTGGATTTTGTTTGATTATTCGAAAATTTCCGTCCAAAATCCACCTGTAGGGGGACAGGCCCGACTTAAAACTTCCACAGGAAACCCAACCCTGTGACCCCAGGACGTCCACCGAACAGTAACAGAGCGTCGCACTTGCCGTAACAGAGCCATCAAAAGCCAAGAAATCCAGGGCACCCTGGAGGAAAGCAGGGTGTTGCTTGGCATGGGTCTCCACTGTACGATGCGATCGGTGGGCTGCGGCTGGGACTGGCAGCCCCAAGGCTCGGCTTCCCAGTGGAGGTGCTGGGGCTCGAGCTGCTCATGTGCGTGGTGAGCGTTTTTTCGGCGTTTCGACATTGGGCGGAAAGGGTGGGGGAGGGGGTCTGGCTCCAGACCTCTGCTTAGTGCGACTGATTGCAAGAGTGCTGCATCTGGGGAGTCTCTACCCGCTCGAAACAGGCGCCAAAAACAGCCAAGAGCTACTCCATGGGGGGGGGGAGGGGGGGGTTGGGGGGCCCGCGCCGATCGGCAAAACAATGAATCAAAAAACGATCACATGGCTGCCAGGTGCCCGCGGTAGTCTGGAGTCTGCTCGACAGAGTTTTCGCCGACGCGATCGGCAGCTCAGGGGCTGCGAGCAGGCACCACATTTGCGAAGATAGTGACACCTTTCATCGTGCAGAAGATAACGACTTCACATTTGAGGTTATCCCACAAGCTGTAGATCGATTATTTGAGCCAGGTCATATGAGGGTCACGGAAAGCAGTCATTCAGTTGTTGCCGCTTGCCCCATTTCGACTTTCGAGCAGATGCAGCAGCAGGGCCTCTCCATCGCGGTCAAGAGCGTGGTCGTCTGTTCAAAGCTGGCGGACGCTCGAGCGGTGGTTCGTAAGGTCAGGCAACGTGGTTTCGTTGTCCACGCGGCTGCGCAGGCAACATACCTCGGGGGAGAATTCGGAGGATGACGGCTACACGCAGGGCCATGCCGACTGGGACGCGACGAGAAGCACATGAGCACGCACAGCAAGATAGCTAGCTAGGTTTGCTGGGACAGCCCGCATATACAAACTGACGGCAAGGCTGGAGCTGGAACAATAGGGAGCGTTGGCGGCAGGACCGTACGGTCACCAGTTGCACGGAGTCTTCGGTCGGCGAATGCAGACGATGAGATCATACATGTTCGACGCAGTGGCACCACGATGATCTGGCAGATGTTGCACCACTCTCCTTGATCTGTGTGCACCTGGCCGAGGTTATGCACTGAAAATACCCAGGAAGTGCTTACAGCTTTGGTTGAGGTGCTGGACTTCCAGCTGGGAGGGCAGGAGTCAATCGCACTTGGAATCTTGTGTTCAAGAGTTTCGTGCCCTGGATCCAGCCCGAAGGAGTCGTCACATCAGGGGCCCTCAGCCCGCTGTGGTGTGCGATCTATTGCAAGAAGGGCGGAACCCCATCGGCCCCGCTACCTGGCTACGGCCAGTTTCAGAAGATGGACGATACGGCGCATGGGAATTTGATCTGGGTCAGCCGACGGGTGTTAGGACACTCGACGTGCCGAAGGCACTCCTTCGCGAATTCGAGGCTGCGGTCCAGGCTCGTCAGTGGAGAGAGGCAGCAAAGCGCTTCGACGGAGGGGGCATGAGGTGTGGAGTCTGTTTCATGTCTTATCGAGTCCTCTCGCAGCAACTACGCGATGCTTGAATAGCGCCAAGCTGGCAAGTTTGCTGCGAGCAGCAGCGGCAGGAGCAACCTGGCCGCGTACGCGACGCTCCGAGAGGGCGAAGCAGGAGCTGTCCCAGACCTGTGCAAGGTGCATGGGGGTCCCCGAGGACAGCTTCCACCGCTGCTGGGCAGCATGCTCGGGACAGACCGCGAATCCAATGTATGACATGAGCAACGAATTGCTGCCCAAGGCTCAGATTCGCACGAGTCCGAGCCATGTTTCTGGCTGGGAGGGCTCATCCCTGCCAGCTGGGTACAGGTGCCACCGCCCCAGGACACGGAGGCCTGGCATGGGCTCAATGAGTTTGTCACTGGAGCCTTAGGCTGTGGCGACGAAGAGCGCTCACTGTGCACCTTCGGAGATGCAAGCGTTGGGCGCGACACCCATGACTCCCGGCTCAGAAGAGAGGGAGTCGGACTCGCGTCTATCGTGCTTTTGAGCGAGCCCATGCAGTTAGACAAGGCTGCATGGGGGTGGCCTGCCTGGGAGCAGGCAACCGGTTGCGAGAAGCGAGCTTCTCGTCCTGCCTCACCGCCCTCCAAGGGACAGGCCCGCTCTTACCAG
>CAUYUJ010000044.1:30000-37500 GCA_963575745.1 Prorocentrum cordatum | reverse complement strand
AGATTGACAGGACTGGGACGATCCAGTCTCCCTCACTCTCCTCTCCCTCTCCCCCAGTTCCTCCCCCTCTCTCCCCCCTCTCCCCCCACTGTTCCCTCGTCCCCTCCCCCCCTCCATCCCCACCTCCCCCTCTCTCCTATTCCCTTCCACCCTGCCCACACCGCCCTCGATGCCTGTCCCCATTCATCGTACAACACCCCCGCCCGTTCACCGATATTTCTTCTCCTCTTCCTCCTCACCCCTCTGGAGATTATTAGTATTACGATTGCTATAAGATTATTGTCCTTCGCATTAGAATGATTATCATT
Source organism: Prorocentrum cordatum (assembly GCA_963575745.1). Classification (NCBI taxonomy): domain Eukaryota; class Dinophyceae; order Prorocentrales; family Prorocentraceae; genus Prorocentrum; species Prorocentrum cordatum. The sequence continues at coordinate 37,192 of CAUYUJ010000044.1, read as the reverse complement.
AGTACTATTAGAGTTCGAATTGTGCATATTATAATTGTTACTATGGAGCTCCTTCTTAGTATTGCGATTAGTCGTAGTAATAGCTTGTTATGCGTATGATTCGTCTCCTTCTTAGTAGCCATACGATTAATAATAGTCTATTTCGTCCTCCTACGACTATTGTATGTTCTGCTTCCTCTGATTAATATTTCTCGTTTCCTCCCGTTTCCCCTTGTCCCCTTCCCTCTCGCCCGCCTCAGCACCATTCCGAGGGACTATCACCGCGGCCCCCCTTCCCCGTATTCCATGTCCGGCCGTCGCCTGTGGGAGCAAAAAGGTACAAAGATACCGATACAGCGACTCCGCGGACCTCTCCAGGGGCGCGTTCTGACCCGGTGGCGAATACAGACGGGAGACCAGTACCTCTAGCGGTACAGCGGGTTCGTGCCGTGACGACCTCGGCCTTGGTTTCTGACACCGCTTGCATCGCAGATCGTGCGACAACGACCGACTCTGGGCCACCGGCGGCAGTGAACCTTGAACGCCCGCGCTGCGGACGCCGCCGCGTCGACACCATTCGAGCCTACCGCACGCTGGCGGCGCGCACAAGGGGGTAGGGGGAGGGGGAAGGCCTCTCAGAAGGAGGCTGCTCCTTGGAAGGCGCTGGCCCCACCTCTGCAGAGGAGGCCCGCGCCTTCTCAGAAGCGGGGGTGTCTCTACGAGGCCTTCCCCTACCCCCCCTGCCCTCGCCCCCCTAGGGGTCCACAAGCGAACCCTACCCCTACCCCCCACGATTTCTGAGGGGGAGGGTGGGGCTCACTTCGCTCGGGAGCTCCCGAACGAAGTGAACCCCACCCCCCCCTCAGAAATTGTGGGGGTAGGGGTAGGGTTCGCATGCGGCCCCCTACCCCCCCCAGCGAGTGGCCGAGCGCGTGCTCGTCCCCGGCCCCCCCGCCCCTGCCGCGGGAGGAGGAGGGAGGAGGAGGAGGAGGAGGAGGGGAGGAGGAGGAGGAGGAGGAGGAGGAGGAGGAGGAGGAGGAGGAGGAGGTAGGAGGAGGAGGAGGAGGAGGAGGAGGAGGAGGAGGAGGAGGAGGAGGAGGGAGGAGGAGGAGGAGGAGGAGGAGGAGGAGGGGAGGAGGAGGAGGAGGAGGAGGAGGAGGGGAGGAGGAGGAGGAGGAGGAGGAGGAGGAGGAGGAGGAGGAGGAGGAGGAGGAGGAGGAGGAGGAGGAGGAGGAGGAGGAGGAGGAGGAGGAGGAGGAGGAGGAGGAGAGGAGGAGGGGAGGAGGGCTCGGAGGGCCGTGGCGGCGGGCGGCGGCTCCTGGCCAGAGGCCCGCGTGGCGGCCAGGGCCCTGCATCGGCGGGAGGGCGGCCGCAGCCAGACCGGGGGGGGGGGAGGGGCGGGGGGGGGAGGGGGGGGAGGGGAGGGGGGAGGGAGGGGGGGAGGGGGGGGGAGGGGGGGGGGGGGGAACGGGGAGGGGGGGGAGGGGGGGGGCGGGGGGAACGGGAGGGGGAGGGGAGGGGGGCGGGGGGGGGAACGGGAGGGGGGGGGAAGGGAGGGGGAAGCCCACCCCGCCGTGTGTCCAGAGCCGGGGGCCCCCCGCGATCAGGGCCTGCCCTCCCGACGCACGGCGCCGAGAAGGCCCCCAGGGACGGCCCCAGGGGGGCTCCCCCCCCCCCTCCTCTCCCCGGCAACTCCTGCCCCTCGCCGCTCCCGCGTGGCACGAGCCAGGGGCCGCGTGCCACGGGGTGGGCGTCGAGCCCTCGCAAAACAAACTCCCTCGGGGAGGCAGGCCGCCGCGGGCGCAGCGAGGGGGCCGGCCGAAGGCCCCGAAGAAGAGTCGCCGGGCGAGGTCCGACGGGGCGGGAGCGGCTGGGACAGGGGAGGAGGAGGAGGAGGGCGGAAGCGGCTGGGACAGGGGAGGAGGAGGAGGAGGAGGAGGAGGAGGAGGAGGAGGAGGAGGAGGAGGAGGAGGAAGAGGGGCTCCCAAGAGGTTCTCAAGAGGCACAACTCACAGGGTCCCGCCAGGTTTCTGGCAGGGGCCGGCGGTCTCGCCGTTCGCTCGCTCCGACGCTCCTAATTAGGCGGCCCAAGAGGACCCCAGGGACCACCAGGGGAGGGGGGAGGGGCGGGCAGGGCAGGGGGGGGGCGAGGGACGGGAGGCGGGGGGCGCGGCATGAGGGTGGGTGCGGGGCGGCGGGCAGGGAGGGGAGGGGGGCGAGGGGCCACGGGCGGGGACGGCTCCCTCCACCCTCTGCCGTCCTCTCTGTCTCCCCCCTCCCCTTCGGTGGCGACTCGTGCCAGCCTCACATCAGATCTTGTTGGCTCTGGCGACTCGGCGCCCATCGACGCTAATCGGCGCTTCATCGATGCCAGATCGACGCGAGTCGGCGCTATCTCATCGACTGCCAGACTCGACACGGGTGCCCGCCGAACGCGGAATTACGAGGGTATACCAGGACCCCATGATCTGCAACCCGTCGGGCGGGAGGTATTGGAGGGCTGACCTAAATGGGGGGGTGAAGAAAAGGATCCTAAAGGGGGCCTTTAGGGTTCCGTCCTTGTGGAGCGAGCACTGGCCAAAAAAGGACCCCAAAGGGCTCCATTTAGGGCCCCCCATTACCACCCGCCCGACCCGAACAATGAGTATCGTTTAACCGATTCCCATTCCCAGCGGCGTGGCCTGGGCCCCACTGGCCGATTGAACCCCCCCAGATGGGGATATGGGTCGTTCCCTTCGGGTTTCGAGGGATGTATCCCCAACTGGGTGGTAATGTGGGGTTGTCCACTTTTTCCCGGCAAACTGGGCTTTTTCCCGGCAAACTGGACTTTTCCCCGGCGCTCCGCCGGGAAAGAGTCCAGTTTGCTTAGTTTTTGTATGGAAGCTTGAAGCATGGATTTCCGAAAATCCCACTATCACCTTAAGGGTCTCCAACTCCCGCTGCGCAGATCCTAGCCGGGAAAGAGTCCAGTGGTTGACTTGTGTCGTGCGGCCTTCGCCGTAGCACTACTCCTCGCAGTGTTTGTAATAGTAATAGTAGTAGTAGTAGTAGTAGTAGTAGTAGTAGTAGTAGTAGTAGTAGTAGTAGTAGTAGTAGTAGTAGTAGTAGTAGTAGTAGTAGTAGTAGTAGTAGTAGTAGTAGTAGTAGTAGTAGTAGTAGTAGTAGTAGTAGTAGTAGTAGTAGTAGTAGTAGTAGTAGTAGTAGTAGTAGTAGTAGTAGTAGTAGTAGTAGTAGTAGTAGTAGTAGTAGTAGTAGTAGTAGTAGTAGTAGTAGTAGTAGTAGTAGTAGTAGTAGTAGTAGTAGTAGTAGTAGTAGTAGTAGTAGTAGTAGTAGTAGTAGTAGTAGTAGTAGTAGTAGTAGTAGTCGTAGTAGTAGTAGAGTAGTAGTAGTAGTAGTAGTAGTAGTAGTAGTAGTAGTAGTAGTAGTAGTAGTAGCAGTAGTAGTAGTAGGGTTAGTGGATTAGTACTACTAGGAGTGATTGTATTAAGGATAGTGAGATTACGAATAGTAGTTGTAGTAGTGGAAAGATTAGTGGTAGTAAAAGCAGAAGTATTCGTAAGCGATGTCAAAAACCGTCCAGGTAGACGTACTACTGGTTATCCGCCACCGTGCCTCTGGGCACGGAGTGGGCGTTTCCTGAGGTCCTCTGCCAAGTCCCCTGAGCCTGAGTCCTCGCTCCTGAGGAATCATTAAGGGCACCAGAGCCCAAATTGCAAAATCTCCCGGGCCTTGTCGCGGTTCCCTTGGGCCTTGTCGCAGCTGCCTTGGGCCTTGTCGCAGCTGGCCGCGTGACTTTTTCGGGCCCACGAAGGCCCCAAGACGTGCCCAGAGGGCCCCAAGAGGCATCCAAGACGGCCCAAGAGGGGCCCGAGACGCCCAAAGAGCGCTCCAAGACGCCCAAGATGGCCCCAAGACGGGCCAAGAGGCCTCCAAGACGGCCCAAGAGGCCCCCAAGAGGCCTCCCAAGAGGGCCCCAAGAGGCTAACATTGTTGATTTCCCATTGTGTGTTTTCGATGTTTTTTGCTTTCTCGCCTTTTCGGCTTCCCGACGCTCTGAGACGGCCCAAGAGGCCCCCAAGACGGCCCCAAGAGGGCCCAAGAGAACCCCAAGACGGCCCCAAGACGGCCCAAGACGGCCCCAAGACGGCCCAAGAGGGCTCCAAGACGGCACCAAGAGGGGTCCAAGAGGGCGACAAAAAAATCAAAAAATCAAACTTTCCGCCCCCAGGAGCCCCAGGGGGGCCCAAGAGTGCCCCCAGAGGCCCCCAGAGGCCCCCAAGAGGCCCCCAAGAGGCCCCCAAGAAGCCCCAAGCAGCCCCCAAGAAGCCCCCAAGACTCCCAGAGGCCCTAAAACGGCCCTCAAGAGGCTTCAAAACTGCCTCCCAAAGACCCCCGAAAGGCGTAACAAGCGGCTCCTCAGGAGCCCCCCTCAGGAGGCCTCAAGCGGCTCCTCAGGAGCCCCCCAGAGGCTCCTCAGGAGGCCCCCAGAGGCTCCTCAGGAGGCCCCAACAAGCTCTTCAGGAGGCCGCAAGCGGCTCCTCAGGAGGCCCCAAGAGGCTCCTCAGGAGGCCCCAAGAGGCGCCTCAGGGGGCCGCAAGCGGCTCCTCAGGAGGCCCCCAGAGGCTCCTCAGGAGGCCCCCAGAGGCTCCTCAGGAGGCCCCAAGAGGCGCCTCCTGAGGCCCCAAGAGGCGCCTCAGGAGTCGTCGGAAGGAACTCTTTAAAGCTTTTCAAAAGCTTTAAATGTTTCTGAAACGGATCGCCGGGAAACAGTCCAGTTTGCCGGGAAAAAGTCGAGTTTGCCGGGAAAAATAGTTTTTCCCCCCCTGAGGGCCTCGCAAGGGATGGGGATGGGGATGGGGAGTGGTTAAACGATACCGAATCAAATCCTCTGCAGGCACGCCCGGCCGGAGCCTCAGGAGCGAGGCACAGCGGCTCACCTCCGCGTGGTCGGGCACGCTGAACAGCAGCGCGTCGGAGCTGCGCGACGGCGCCCGCCCGCGCAGGACCTGCACAGGCTCACACCGAGGCCCCGTCGAGCAGAGAAGAACCCGCGGGCCTCCTCCTCCTCCACCTGCCTCCTCCTCCTCCTCCTCCTCCTCCTCCTCATCATCATCATCATCCTCCTCCTCCTCCTCCCTCCTCCTCCTCCTCCTCCTCCTCTCCTCATCATCATCATCATCATCATCATCATCAGCATCATCATCATCATCATCATCATCATCATCGTCATCTCATCATCAGCAGCATCATCATCATCATCATCATCATCATCAGCAGCAGCACAGCATCAGCATCAGCATCAGCATCAGCATCAGCATCAGCATCAATCATCATCATCATCATCATCATCATCATCATCATCATCATCATCATCATCATCATCATCATCATCATCATCATCATCATCATCATCATCATCATCATCCTCATCATCATCATCATCATCATCAGCAGCAGCAGCATCAGCATCAGCATCAGCATCAGCATCAGCATCAGCATCAGCATCATCATCAGCAGCATCATCAGCAGCAGCATCATCATCATCAGCATCATCATCAGCATCATCATCAGCAGCAACATCATCATGTGCCTTCCTCCTCCTCCTCCTCCTCCTCTCCTCCTCCTCCTCCTCCTCCTCCTCCCCCTTTTTTATCCGCCTTCTCCTCCTACTCCTCGTTCTCCTGCTCCTGCTCCTGCAACTGCTCCTCCTCCTCCTCCTCCTCCTCCTCCTCCTCCTCCTCCTCCTCCTCCTCCTCCTCCTCCATCCTCTGGGTTCCTCTGAAATGCATGGGAATTTATCTGGAATCCTGTGGAATCCTTGGGGGGATCCTCTGGAGTCCGATGGGATCCACAGGGATCAACTGGAATCCTCTGGAAACCTCTAGACTCTAGAGTCCAAAGGGATCCCATGGAATGCGATAGAATCCATACGACTCCCCTGGAACCCATAGGAGTCGTTTGGAATTCTCTGGGGTCTGCTGGAATCCTCTGGGATCCATCGGAATTGTAAAGGATCCTTTGGGATCATCTGGAATCCGCGGGAATCCGATGCAATAATCCTCGGGGATCCGGTGGAATCCCGTGGAATCCGTTGGAGTCCGCTGGGATCCTCTGAAGCCTTTGGAATCCTGAGGAACCCATCGGAATCCTGAAGAACCCATAGGCATCCTCAACAACTCGCAGGAACTCATGGGAATCCCCAGGAATCCCTGGGAACCTACGAAAATTCCAATGGGACCCACAGGAATTCGTTGAACTATTCTGGAATCCTTAGAGATCCCCACGGATCCATAGGACTCCCTAGAAACCCCTAGGGTGCTCAGGAATCGCTGAGAATCTGCTGGAGACCGCAGAAACCCAAAGAAAATGCAGTGGAATGCCCTAGAACCGCCAGGAATCCCCAAGAATCCACAAGATTACTAAGGATTCCTACGGATACTTGGAGATTCCTGGTGGTCCCTCGGGGTTCCTGCGGGGTCGTATGGATCCTTTAGGATTTCTGAAGATTCCTGGTGGTCACGATTCTTGAAGATTCCTGGTGGTCGTTCGGACTCCGAAGGACTCCTGAGGATTCCGAAGGTTCCCCAGGGATTCCTGAGAAGTGAGAATCCACAGGAATCTCTAGGAACCCTGAGGAATCCGGAGGAATCCTTACGTAAGAATCCAAAAGAATCCAAATGGATCGATCCATGGAAATCCCATCGGGCTCCTACACAATTCGCAACACCCCAAGCAAGCCTAGCAACCCCTCAGAGGGACCCGTAGGCCCCTCCCATGGGGAGGTGCTGGGTCGCTAGGGTTGCCGGGGTCCCTTGGGGCCCTCAAGTCCGCCCCATCCGACAGAACAACAATAGCAACAACACTCCTGCAATACGCACCGCGGGAACCCACTGCAGCTACTCACCCAGCGACAGCGTAAGACCGCTCGGCCCTGATCTGGCCAGGCTGACAGCAAGACCCCCTCACGGTACAAAAGCGTGAATCCAAACTCTATCGCGCTTTCTCTCTAGCTGAGTCGGCAGATTGCGTGGAGAGACTGCAGTCGGGCTGAGTCAAGAAGGCAAGGCGCACGCGGTTGCGAACGGGGCCAAATAGGAGAACAGCAGACACAGACTCTCTCAAACACACAGGTAGCGTGACTCAAAGAAGCGCCCGCGGCTCCAAGCACGACTGACATTCGTGTAAAAGGGAAGGCAGCTGCGAGGAAACGTAA
>CAUYUJ010000044.1:20000-25000 GCA_963575745.1 Prorocentrum cordatum | reverse complement strand
TTGAGGTCGTCTGCCTACTGGTTCCCCATCGCGCGGTGGCCGGCCCATGCACGGCGCCATCTCGCGCGACCTCAACCCCGCCGAAAGCTCGACGTGGAGGACCGTCCACGGCCGCTTGGTCGACGCGGCCCCGGACACTGCGCAGGCGCTCCCCAGGTTGTCCGTCGACCCCATCATCTCGAGGTTCGCCCGCTGGCGAAGCTGCCTGGGCGTCGAGAACAGCTTCGCGGAGAGGACGGTGCCGAGGAGCTCCAGCGCTGCGATGACCCCGTTTGGACCGTCTGCCTTGGCCAACGCCCGAGGGAACCATTCCTTCTCTAACTCCAGCGCGTGCCAAGGAGCTCCTCGCGCGCTGCCGTTCGGGGCGCTTCCCAGCCACCCACCCAGCGGCGCCCTCCCTCCGCCTTCGCGCCCAAGCGGATGTGCCCCGCGATCTCAGTTTTGAATGTAATGAGCGCTTCTAGACTTTGCCCGCTCGTCAATCGCTTGCCGATCCCATTCGGCGCAAGCCTGACCACCCACGCTAGGGGGGGCTTCGTCGCTTCTGTCCTCACGACGCCGGCGCGCCAGACGCACGCGGCCTCTCCCAGACAAGGACCATGGACCATAGCCAAGAAACCCAAGAGCCCTACGCCGACTCCAAATCGCCCTCGCGGGCGGCGCCGCGTTCGACCGTTTCCCGACAGCAGGCTGCAACCCCAGCCGCCCTCGCCAGCGAGAGGCCCACGACGCAAGTGGTACAATCACATTCGAAGCCGGCCCAGTCCTTCTCGAGGCCGCCCCGCGCCCTGGCCCTCTGCGCCGAGAAGCCGACGCCGAGTAGGACGAGCGCTGCCAATCTCCCGCGTCGCCCCGTTTCGATGGCCCCCTGGCCATTGGCAGCGGCAGGAGATTGCGCACGGTAGGGCCCCGAACAGCCTGGCAATCCATTCTGAGACGCTGGATACGCCGAAGGTGCCGACGGTGTTGCAGCGAATCTCACCTTCGGACTCGCAGGTCGGCATGCTCCACTCGTCCTGGCGGATCTCGACGCGCCGACGCGCACCCCCGACGTCGGTGGCGAGCGAGAAGATGGCTTGGTGTTCGTCCCGGAAGAGTTCAGGAAGTAGTTCTTCTCCGCGGGCCTCGGCATCCCCCGTCGCATCCTGCGTCGAATCCGATGGTCCACGGCAGACCTCGCGCGCGTCATCTCGCGAGAATATGTTCTTGCCGCTCGCGCTCTCCAGGGCCGCCAGTGCCGCTATGGCGCAGTTGCCCCGCGGACATCTTGATCACCCTGCCCGAATGCACCTCGTCCGCAACGTGCTCTCGGAGCCAATCGCCGCGGTCTTCACCGCTGCTGTAGTTGGCTGCTTCTGGGGCGGCCCAATTGGACGCCTCATGGTCGAGGCGCCACTTGGCGAGCTCGAAGAGCTTTTTCCTTCGGGGGCATCTCGCGCAGGAATCCCGCCGCGACCCCCACCTCAGCCCCTTCGTCAACTCTGCGTCGGGCCCCCTTCTTCGCGCGGAAGCGCCGCCGACGACGCAGCCCAACTCGTCGCCGCGGCCTGCCCGCCCCTCTGCCAGCAAGCCTTCGGACCCCCCCCCCGCGAGGTAGGACGGCCCAGTCGGATCGGCGCCAGCCGGGCACCTCCGAGCAGCCAGCCCGAACGGGGCGTGTTCTGCGGCGCCCCGGCCGCCCCTGGCTTCTGCGACCCCTCGGGGGGCTTGGGCCCCAGCTCGGTCCAGTCCAGGAACTTCCGCAGGTCTGGGTCCCAGCGGCTAGGCGATGGGATGCCCGTGGCATCGCGGAAGCCTCCCGGGCCCGCGATGCACTCGCGGCAGCACGGCGGCCCTGCGCCTCCGAACGGCGCAGGGACCCCGCGGTCGCGCGCTTCTTTTCCTCCCGCCATGCCGCGATGATGGCGACCGCGAGGCAGTCGGAATGCAGGTCGCAGTGGCTGCCGAGGGCGGTGCTGTCGAGCTCCGAGAGCGCCTCGAGCAGGTCTGACCCCGTCAGGAGCCAGTTCGCGAAATTCGTCACGACGGCCTTCGTGCCGTAGCGCTTGACGGGAAAGGGGTTGCCCCGGTTGCTCGTCAGGATCTCGTCGCTGCCCCTCCCGATGCAGATGTCGCCTCTGCCGAGTGGGCCGACCTCTATGGGGGGGCCCTTTTCGGGGCCTCCTAGTCCTCGCCCTGCTTCCCGAGCGGGTGCGACGAGCGGCTCCAAGCATGGTTTCCCATCCTGGCGTCGGCGGGGTCGTCGACGTCGGAGGCGCCCTTGGGCAAGCAGGACACGTCGGGCAAATAGGGCACGCAAGAGGTGGTGACGCTGGCGGCGCCGGTGTCAGCCGCCAGACAATCTGAGCGGTCAGGGAGATCAATGCAGAAACGAAGGTGTTGGGTACAAGTCCTCCAGGATTCTGTTTTTAAATCAATCGCGACAACCGGCATTGTCGGGGGAAGAAGGGGGGGAGTTCGCCCCCCCCCCCCCAATCACATCCCGGCGGGGGACCGCCGGAAATCCTGGGAAATCGTCGAAGCATCCGTAGAGAGTCTTGCAAACGTGGGCAATCGGGGATCTGCTGACCTGGGACAATCCAGACCCGGGTCAGTCGGGCCTTGCAGGATCCTGCACCCAAACCCGGGTCAATGCGACCCTGGCCCTGCAAGATCCTGCAAGATCTGGCGCCCTGGCTGACTCCCGTTTGCAGTGACCCCCGTCTCTCGAGTCCCGAGGCAAAACAGCGTGACGTGATCTGGGGGGGGGGAAAGCTGGGAGAGGACCGATCACGGCGGTTATCGCCCGGACCGAGAAATCAAAACAAAAGGCTCCAGAGCTAGAGAAGACCTGTTGCACGGGCGGCCCTCCTCTGCTGACCCTTACAAGGTAGGCTAGCCATGCATCCCCCATACAATAAAGTGTGATAGCGACGTTGTCGGCGAAGATGGTGTAACCAGCCTCGAACTGATCCCTATCCCTAAGGTGGGCGAGCAATAAGCGAGGACAATCGTAGGGATGCGCCCTCAGAAACCAAGGGAATCCTTAAGATCTGCATGGTAGCAGTGAAGGAAGCGTGTGACAACAAAAACAAACAACACCAACAACAACAACAACAACAACAACAACAACCACAACAACAACAACAACAACAACAACTACAACAACTACAACACCAACAACACCAACAACAACAACAACAACAACAACAACAACAACAACCACAACAACAACAACAACAACAACAACAACAACAACAACAACAACAACAACAACAACGACAACACCAACAACAACAACAACAACAACAACAACAACAACAACAACAACAACAACAACAACAGCAGCAGCAGCAACAACAACAACAACAGCAACAACAACGACAACAACAGCAGCAACAGCAACAACAACAACAGCAGCAGCAGCAACAGCAACAACAACAACCACAGCAACAACAACAACAACAGCAGCAGCAACAGCAACAACAACAACAACAACAACAACAACAACAACAACAACAACAACAACAACAACAACAAAACGATCGTGGGCCCAGCATGGGCCTGGCCAGAATCGGCGTGGTGGCCAACTCACATCTTGCGCCATTGGCAAAACTGGGTTTAACGGTACCTGGTTTATTGATGCGCGCTTAGGGACGAGTCCCCCGCCCCATTCCGCTAATCAGGACTGCCGCCACCAGAAAACAACAAGCTACAGAAGACCTGGGCTAGTAGTTCCAGCGTGTTTTTCATCTTCAGGGCCCTATCGCTAACTGGCTCCCCTTACCCGGAGCCCTGGCTGTACACGATCATCCCCTGAGGGTAGGGGGGAGGTGAGGCTCATTACTCCAGGCTCCTGCGGGGTTCCTGTAGCCACTTGCTCGTGGTCCTCTGCCCCCAGACCGATGCACCACTTGGCACGGCGGAAACGCTCCTGAGAGAAACGGGTCCTGGATCCATGGGCTCTTATCGAGAGGCCTCCTAGACGGGGTCCAACCCCACCTACTCCGACCCCATGGGGGAGGCCTAGATCCTAGATGATCCTAGGTCCTAGGCCGAGGTTGTCAGGCCCAGTCGTTCTCTAGCGGTCGTCAGGGCCCGTGGAGGGCGAAGGCGATAAACAAAACCAAATTCCCTCGAGAACCCTCTCTTTCACGGCGGTCCACCCGTTTTGGCGGAGCGCAGAGGGGGGCTAGGGCGAGGGGGGGAGGCTTCTCAGAAGGATGCTGCTTCTCAGAAGGCGCCGGCCCTACATCTGCAGACAAGAAGCCTTCCCCCCTCCCCCTCCCCCCTCTGCGCGTGGCTGACCGTTGCTCGACAGTGTGCGGCCGAGCCGCGGGCATGCAGCAAACCAGTCGCCCTGCCGACTCAGCTCGCTCAGGGACACCAGCAGCGAGGGCGCCGGCGCGAGGCCCGCCGGGCCTGCGCCTCCTCCTCCTCCTCCTCCTCCTCCTCCTCCTCCTCCTCCTCCTCCTCCTCCTCCTCCTCCTCCTCCTCCTCCTCCTCATCCCGTCGTCGGGCACTCCCTGCAGCAGCAATCAGGCGAAGAGAACCTTACGGGCGAGCTTGTGTCGTGGCGACGTTCGCGGTGGGTTTTTCACACCGTGTGCGATGTTGGTTGACGGCGATGTTGGGAACCTGGCTTTTGCGACGCCGAACTCGCGCGGAACAAATTGCAGGAAAGCACGAACAGCGCTTTCCTGCACTTGGGTTGGCTACGAACCACCCCCACCTACATTACCGAAACCTACATCGCCGTTACCGACATCGCCGTTGGCGTGTCTACGGGAAGAGACCTTTACGGGCAGCAAAGGGTTTTGAAACCGTGTGAGTCGTTCAACCTTGAACGATCGCAGCTCTCCAATAGCGCAAACTGGTTCGATATCGGCCGAATCTTGGGCACTGGCGGCGTTCAACCTTGAACCTCCGCGCTGGGGTCGACGGCGCATCGACACGAGAGTGAACCTACCGTGCCCTCCGATGTCGGTTATCCCATCCGCCATGAACCGATGCTCGGTACA
>CAUYUJ010000044.1:0-15000 GCA_963575745.1 Prorocentrum cordatum | reverse complement strand
CCAGAAATGTTCTAAGAACATGTCCTGCAGACCACACAAGGTTCTTAGAACATTCTTCGGTAAGCCTACAGGCGAGCTGGGACGCTTCGCCGCTGCTGGACCCTCTGAGAAAAGAGTGCCTGGAGCATGCCCCCACACGCCACAAGACGTGCTCAGGACATGGTCCAGCCGTCTGGACACTGTTTGGCAGCACGCCTCCTCTCCACTGGTCGACTTCCACAAGACGTGGACACCTTCCCCTCCTCGGAGCCTCCCGGCGCCCGCGGCCGGCGCCGCCGCCGAGAACCCCACGGCCGGCACCGACGCGGGCGGCTGCGGGCCCCCGGCGGCGTCCGCGGGCGCGGCGTCGCGGCCGCCCTGCGCCCCGCCGCCCGCCTGCGGAGGGGGCGCCCGAGCAGTGCGCCGGGAGCGCGCACGACAGCCTGGAGGTCGTTTGTCGTCGCACCGGCCCTGCAGACGTGCTGCAGCGGATCGGGGCGCGGATGTCCGCCAGCGCAAGATCCCCGCGCGGCGAGCGAAAAACGAGGTGAAGTGCACGTGGATGTTTTGTGATCCTCATTCCTGGCCATGAAAATCCGCACGGAATTCACTGCGAAATCCAGAACGGATTTCTCCAGGAGAATCCAGTGGCCCATCACATTGTTTTCCGAACGAAATCCGCTCTGCGATGTTGGCGCCATGACGCTTGGGAGGCAGCAGTGCTTCCAGGGCTAGGTTCCAATACGCTCAGCCAACGCGCTTGACCTGTCAATCTGCCAACCTGCCCGTGGCACGTTGAGGCGCGGAAAAGATGCCAAGGGCTGCCTGGCATGGTTTCTGTAGTCTTCTATGCGACCCCCCACCTCCCCAGTAACACTTCCCTGACTGCATCGCCCCTACTCCGGGGGGTCCAAGGGCGGCCATGGCGCCTCCCCAGGGTTCTCCAAGGCTGCCATGACGGCCCAGGAGGCCCCCAAGACGGTCCAAGAGGGCGCGAGACGTCGAACGATCGCTCGAAGACGCCCAAGATGGCCCCAACACGGCTCAAGAGGCCTCCAAGAAGCTCCAAGAGGCCTCCCAAGAGGGCCCCAAGAGGCACAAATCATGGACTTCCGACGTTTCTCAGGGGTTTTGAAAGGCTTTGGCGTTCGACCACCCCACAACGGCCCAAGGGGCCTCCAAGAGGGCTCCAAGACGGCCTAAGAGCGCCCCAAGACGGCCCAAAAAGCGTCCAAGACGGCCCCAAAAAGGGCCCAAGAGAGGGAACACGAACAGACAAATCAGAGCCTTCCGCCCCAAGAGGGCCCCGAGAGGCGCCCAAGACGCGCCCAAGAGGCCCCCAAGAGGCAAAAAGAGACTCCAAGAGGCCCCAAAACGACCCCCAAGAGGCTTCACAACTGCCTCCAACAGGCCCCCAAGAGGCCTCCCACGAAATCCCGATGAGTATCTGATAGGCATCATACCCACAACCTAGGCAAGGTGGCGGGATGGGCAACAACCCTTCCGAAACCCATCCGCAAGAAGCTCGGATCTCAGGTTTGTTGCTGCCGACGGTTGGGCTGCTCAGGCTTACTCTTACCCTGCGAGCGGTGCCCCCACCTCCGTCCCCCCAACAACACAGACCGCGTTCGCCGCCCCAACAGCGACAGCCCTACCACACGAAGCGACAGAGCAAGGCACGAGGGGACTCTTCTGGTCACGCTGAGCCCCGGACACGAAGTAGGCTCCGCAGGCGAGACTCGCAATCGCTCGGACGTCCATTCCATTCCCCGTACATGTGTCGATCTCGTGCGTGTATCTTTTCGTAGGATGATCCAGTCTGCTCCTCGATGGCCCTCGCCCCAACAAAAACGCACACGTCCGAGCGATGCCAAGGAAAAGGAAGGAACGGCAAGAAAACCAGAGCCTCTCCTGAACCCAAAGTGGTCTTTGAATGGACTGTAGATGGGGTCGGAGCAGTGATCAATGCGCGAAGTCGAGCTGGAGCTAAGACTGTAGATCGGGTCAGAGCAGTGCTCAATGCGCGGGGAGCTCACATTATAGAGGCCTACAAGATGGGGCCAGAGTGGATGGGGTCGGAGGATAGCGCCAAGTCGTTGATGCATCGGCGGTGCATCCCCGTGGCATCGCCGATGCACTGGCGACGTCGGCGATGTACCGGCGCCGTCGGCGTGGAGAAAGTCCGGTTCCACATCAAGCCGCATCGGCGATGCATCCTCGATGCGGCGCGAACCTCAGACCTAATCTGCACGGACCCCATCTGGAAGGCCTAGAGCCTAGAATTGGACGATGCGCGGGGAGTTCACAGGAGCTGCTCTGCTCACGCCCAAACTGGCCAAGAACTCTGCGCAGCCCCTCCTATGAGCAGAGGGTTGACCTTCAGGATTGGGGACAACACCCTTGGCCCGAGTAGGAGAAGGAAAAGGAGGAGGAGGACCAGTGCAAACTCAAGACCGATCAACGATGTCGGGATACATCATCCTTTCAAGCTCCCTCTTCATAGGCCCCATACAACGATTCACCTCCACTGAGGGAAGAGTCCTGTCTGGAGACAACCGTGCGAAAATCCTGCATCGTGTCAAACACTATTCTCAGGATTTCAACGTCAGAGTCGATCTGACTGTTGCGTCTTGACGGTCCTGAATCGCGCCAGAACGCCTTTCCTTGGACTGCAACACAGCGAATCAACGTAATTGTTGCGCCCTGACAACCCTTAACCGTTCGAGAACACAATTGCTGCAAGATTAACCATGAAAAACCACAAGCCTTATGCAATGCGTTTAAACTGAAGTGCGCGGCGCAAAAGCGAGAGCCACATTTAAAAAACGAACGGCCCTCAATCCGTGAAGCTCTCGCAATTTGGTGAAACGAGTGTGCGCGGCGCTAAAGCGAGAGCCACATCTTGAAAGCAACCTGCCCTCAATCCGCGAAGCAAGTGCACCTGTTTCAAACGAAAGCGCGCGACGCTAAGGCGAGAGCCACATCTTGAAACAACCCGCCCGCAGTCCGTGAAGCTCTTGCACATTCTTAAAGCGAAAACGACCCGCCCTCAATCCATGAAACTCCTGCTAATTGTGGAAACAAATGTGCGTGGCGCTGACGCGATAGTCACACATTGAAAACCATCCGCCCTCAATCCGCGAAATTTTTGCAAATGTTGAATCCGAATGTGCACGACGCTGAAACGAGAACCACATGTTGAAAACCACCCGCCAATTGCTGCTGGCACGCAGAGTGGCGAAAGACGACTGTCCAGCATTCCCTGCACCACCGGGCATCAGCCTCGAGGCACCACCGCCCGAAGCTCAACCAGGGCCAAAAGCTGAATCCACCACAACGACCGCGCAAGAGGAGAACCAGACGGCCGCGGGCCAGAAACCAACATCCAACAAGACAAAACACTGCCATTTTGGGATCACAACGCTGACCCAAACAGTGCCAGCACGGCCACTGACCTGCGGGTCACCACGAACCAGGCCACATGCTGCGCAAACGGACGTCGCAGCGGAGCCGCACGAAAAGAGCGCCTGGAAGGCTCACCACAACCGGCCTCGACTTCATCCCTATCCCTGAAACTGACGTGCGTGCGTGAGAGCGTGTGTATGTGTGTGAATGTGAGTGTGAGCGCGCATGCGAATGTGAGTGCAAGTGTGTGTGTGTGTATGAATGCGTGTTTGCGTGCGTGCGTGCGTGTGTATTGGCGCGTGCGCGCGTGTGCGCGCATGCGTGCATGATTGCGCGTGCGCGTGTGCACGCTTGCCCATGTGCGCGCGTGCGTGCGCGCGCGCGTGCGCGCGTGCGTGCGCGCGCGTGAACGCGCGCGCGTGTATGTGTTCGCGCGCGCGCGTGTGCGTGTGAACGTGTGTGCGTGCGAACGCGTGCGCGTGTGCGCGTGTGCGTGTGCGTGTGCGTGCGTGCGCGTGTGCGTGTGTGCCTGCGTGCGCATGCGCATGCGTGCGTGTGGTCTGGCGTGTGTGCGCGCGTGTCCACGTGCGAGTGTGGGCCCGTGTGTGCGCGTGCGTAGGCGCGGTGTGCGCGTGCGTGTGCGTGTGCGCGTGCATGTGCGTGCGCGCGTGCGCATGTGTGCGCGCGCGGGTGTGTGCGCGTGTGTGCACGTGTGCGCGTGCGTGGTGTGCGCGTGCGCGTGCGCGTGCGTGCCCGCGCACGCGCGTGCGCGCGCGTGCGCGCGCGTGTGCGCGCGTGCGTGTGCGCATGTGCGTGTGCGCGCGTGCGCGTGCTAGCATGCGCGCGCGCGTGCGGGCGTGCGCGCGTGCGTGCGCGCGTGCGCGTGCGTGCGCGTGCGCATTCGCGCACATGTGCGCGCGGCCGCGCGCGCGTCGCTTGCCTGCCCGAGCGCGCTCGCCGCGGGCGCATGCGCGCGCGGCGCGCGGGCGATCCACCGACAGATCGACCGACCGACCGACGCACGAACAGGCCGACAGACCAACGGACGGACACGCAGCGCTGCAGGAAGAGAGACAGGCAAACAGGCAGACAGACCGGCAGACAGACCGACAACAGACCGACAGGCAGGCGCACAGGCAGCCAGACAGACCGACCGACCGAGAAACGGAGGCAGGCCCGCAGAGCCCGACACACCGACAGCGACAGGCCGACAGGCTTACCGACAACGGTAAACAGACTGGAAAATACGCAGGCAGGCGCAGGGATGCAGACAGAAGGACACCACATGTGGCCATTCGGTCCAAGCACATTTCAAGCTGGCCCTCGCCGCCTGCCGCCAAGACGCCAGCGCGCCCGCGCCCTTCGACGCTGAGCAGGGCTCCAACCCCGCGGCAACAGGCCAAATCACATGGGCTAAGGAGGCGGGGAAGGAGCTACACGGGGAGAAGATCGCAGACCGCGCCCACCGCGCAACGCCCTGGGCGCCACCGCCCAAGTCTAAGTTCAATCAGCAGGCTGCTCAGCAAGATGGGCTGGGGCGAAGACTAGTCTCCAGGCAGAAAGCACGGAAGACTCGGCGGTCGCACCTCCGCTCTGAGCGAAACTCGCAAAGCAGTCATCACAGCCAATCCGGCGACCATGAAAGAGCGCGGGGTCAAGCCCGCGCGCGGCCCTGGTACCGCCCCAATGCCCGGAAGCTTCTTGGAGCGCAACCACGGGGTGCCAAGTCGGCCAGAAAGTCGCGCGCGACATGGGGAGTCGCGGCTACGAGCTCGATCCTGACGCGCCGTGGACCTACCAGAAACGCCTGGGACAGGCATCCACGCCGCCGCGGGACGCGCCGAAGAGCGCGCCCTCTAGTCAGTGCGCGCTGTCACTGGAGCACGCGCTCAACTAGCGTCGGCCGCGCGCTGTCTGGACGGACATCTGCAGCAGCGCTGCGCCCGCCACTGCCCGGGAAGCCATCGCGCGGACATGTCGGCGCGGGGCGGGCGCCCAGCGACGCGGGGCGCGAGCCTGTAAACGCGCGCGGCAGCATGAACGAGGCACCCGGCGGGAACGAGCACACGCGGGCCCGTTGAACGCATGTCCTCGCGCGGGGCAACGACGCCGTTAGCGGCGCGCCCGACTTCGCGCGCAAGCTCAGAGCGCCCAGCATCGCGCGGCCCCGCGACGATCAGCCAGGCATCCTTTCGTGGACCACGGCGGCGGCTTATGGCAGGGCGGGGGCGTCGCGCATCGGTGCGAGCGGGCCTTGCGCGAGTTGAAGTTCAAGGCCCCGTGGCAACGGCGCCGGCGCCCAGCAAGCGCACCATGCGGAACTCTGCCCGCGCGAGACTGTCGAGCGCGGGTGAGGCATGGATTTCGGCCCACCTTGCCAACGCAGGCGTGGCCTGAAACCGAGGAGGAAGAGAAGTTCGAGAGGCGAAACGAGGCGGCGGCCACGCGGGCCAGCGCCCAGCATGACCTCGACGGCTTGTGCAGGCAGATGCCCTGGCGCATGCACGACCTCGTGCACGTGGTCAATGGTGGCTGGCTGGACACATGAGGGGGCTGCTTCCCGACCCCGCCGCTTGCTTCACGTCTTGACTTGTTGAATGTTCTTCGCATAGGTTGCACTGCGTGTGAAGTATTGTTGGCATATGCCGGTTGCGCACAATTTGTGGCATACGACCCTGAGCTAAATTTGCATGCGCCGAAATTGCACAAGCTTGCTCTGCGATCCGCCTGCGTTTTCTTCAGGGCTTCGGGACAAGGGCGCGAGCGTTCGAATGTACTGAGTGAGACTTTATGGGCCAATGACCTGCCGACACCCTGCCCTGGCCCTGAGATTCACGCGCGCGTTTCTCTGGTCAACGCAAATCGCCCTGGCAGGTAGGCACAAGCCGAGCGGGATTCGCCGATCAAATGACTTACAAACCACTCGCGATGTTGCACAGCTGTCATTTAAAAAAACTCGGGGTGCCCCGCGCTGGTTAAATATGGTAATGGAGAACACGCTGGTGGAGAGTTCATTGCGGCAGCACGGGTTATAGTGGGTCTGTGTTTCTAGATCACCTAACGAATGCCGACCTTCGCGTTGGTTTCCGTCCCCCCTATCAGGGAGCTTCACCGAGAGCCCCAATGGGTGCGAGCGAATGGCGTCGCCCCGCCAATTTCTAAACACCTCTCACCTGCACCGTCCCCCCATGGAGCTCCACCGATGGCCCGTAAGCTTGCGTTTGCGCATGGCCCCCAGTGGGTGCGTTCGCATAGCGTCGCCCCGCCCATTTCGGCACATCCATCTCGCGTTTCGTGGCCCTCACGAGCACATATCGTATTTTGCAGCATGCTGTTCGGGATTATATGTATATGGTTTGAATGGCGTCACCATCGCCACATGTAACTGATAAATGTGGGCGCCCCCCTTTCGTGCCAGACAACCGTCCTGCTTCGCGTCGAGCACATCGTCGTTATCCCCATTGCGAGTCGATCTGTGCGTGCGCATGCATGAACGGGGGACTCCCTTCGCAGTCTGACCGTGTTTGGCAAAATTGTCGGGGACACTGCGGGTTTTTCAGCGTGTTCTTGTGTGTCGACCCGTCCAGTATATAATTGCCCTTTGTTTTGATAAGGTTCGGTTGGTCGCCAGAGTGATTGTTTTCTTCCACGTGACGGTTGCCCTTCACGTCCAGGCTAGCCCCACCAACGCGATCCCGCGAGCACCCGCAGGCGCCGGGGAGGCTCGCCCTGGACCCTCGACGCCAGTCGCACTTTTTGGCGTCGGCGGCTACGCAAGGGACGTCCGCGCTGGCGACGGGATGCATAAGCGGGAACGCCGTGAAAGCGAACTGTGCCGCCGTGCGCGCCACAGTCGCACAAACACCGCCGCAAGACCACCGCCAGGCCGAGCGGTGGTGCTGCAGGCGGGGAGAGCGCGTGCAGGAGTGGTACGAAGGGGGGGCAGCGGCAGCGGTGAGGGGTGGCCTCAAGCGAAATTGGTTTGCGGCCGCCCCGGAGGCGGCCCGCGCCGACACCGCCTGTCGCACCCTCGTTCTCGTTCCCCATCGACCTCCTCATGCGAAGGGGTCCAGGGACACACTTATGAACAGACACACTTCCGAAGATTCCCATTGTTATCCATATGTCACGTATGTCTGGGCGGGAGGAGGGGAGGGGGGGAGGACATCTGGCTCCCCGGGGGGCGGAAGGAAGAAGGGGGCGGCGTCGCGCCCGCCTTCTTCCCCGCAGCACGCCCGCGGAAGAGAAAACGACGACGACGACGACGACGACGACGACGACGATGACGACGACGACGACGACGACGACGACGACGACGACGACGACGACGACGACGGGGATTCTGCGACGCGCAGCCTCGCAGAGCACGCGCTCGGACAGCGAGCGGGCCCGCAGCGGGCGGCGCAAGGAGGCAAAAGAGCAGGAAGAGGAGAAGGAGCAGGAGGAGGAGAAGGAGGAGGAGGAGGAGGAATGAGGACGAGGAGGAGGAGGAGGAGGACGAGGAGAAGAAGGAGAAGGAGGAGGAGAAGGAAGAGGAGGAAGAAGGGGACGGGAGGGGTTTCCAGGGGGGCGGATATAGTAAGAGAAGGCCGCACCAAAATACATTCTCGAAATGCTCGTGCAGCTTTTCCTTCTTCAAGGGGCAGGCGGAAGGGAGAGTGGGAGGGGCAGGGGAGGGATCGGGGCGGAACCTCGTCATCGTCGAACTGCGGCATAGCCACGAAGCTGCGCTAGCTCATCCCAGAAATACCGCCAAGAGGCCGCCGAGAGGCCTCCCCAAAGACCCCAAGAATGATCACAGAGAGGCGTCTTGACCACGACCCGGTTTGGCCCAAATAATGCCCCAAGAAGACATCGAGAGGCCTCATCCTAATCGTCAACTCCTCCTCTTCCTCCTCCTCCACCTCCTCCGTCTCGCTCGCCACGGGCATACCAACATATATATATATATATATATACGTACACACACGTATCGCCAAATATACGTGATAGTCCGGCGGAGTGTGAGGAAACAAGAAGGTACAGATACGGCTACTCCCTGGACCTCTCCTGTGGTGCGCTCTGACCATGATGTCGAGACGAATCCAGCGGTGGCGGCGAGGGCCTCCCAGGAGGCCAAAAAAAGAGGGCAGCGAGGGAAGGATAGCGATATGGGTACCTTCTCCCTCCTCGGAGAAGCGAGTAATCGAAAGGCCCGTGGAGAGACACAGGCAGGCAGCGAGGCGATAGGGCGGGAGGGACGCCCGAGACTCTGTGCGGGCAATGTCTCTGTCCACATCCAGTGCGTCTTGGAGTTTCGGGTTCCCTTCCCCAGAAACATGAGAGGCACTGGATGGATTGAGATCTGGCCCGCAAAGGCTCGAGTTTCATCAGTGCCCAGTGCGCCTCGGCCTTGCGGCGCCCCTTCCCAGAAAGCCCCATTGGCCCATTGGGGGACGGAAAGATACGGATACGTGTTGTCCCCGGACCTCTCTTGGGGTGCGTTCTGACCAGAATTTCGAAGCGAATCCAGCGGTGACAACGAGGATTCCCCAGGAGGGCCGGGAAAGGCCGAAAACGAAGGGGGACAACACGTATCCGTATCTTTTTCTCCCCCGACCCCAGACGCGCTGGACATGGCTGCGGGGCGGCAGCGGGCAGAGCTGACCGCAGCGGCCTCGCCTCCACTGCCGGAGGCCCCCGAAGGCCCTCGGGGCCTCCGGCCGCCAGCCCGGGAGGCGATCGCCGACCGCCAGCCGCCGATGCGTCGTCGGCCGCCGGTCGCCGCTCCGTCGCTCCGTGGCTCCGTCGCTGCGGTGTGGCTTGCCCGCACTCCTCCTCCTCCTCCTCCTCCTCCTCCCTCCTCTCCTCCTCCTCCTCTCCTCCTCCTCCTCCTCCTCCTCCTCCTCCTCCCTCCTCCTCTCCTCCTCCTCCTCCTCCTCCTCCTCCTCCTCCTCCTCCTCCTCCTCCTCCTCCTCCTCCTCCTCCTCCCCCCTCCCCCCTCCCCCTCCCCCTCCTCCTCCTCCTCCTCGGGGCGGCAGTGGGCAGGAGGGAGGCGCAGAGAGCCAGGCCTCCGCGCGCCTGGGGCGCGCCGAGCCCGCCCGGGCACGGGGCGCCGTGGGGGACGGAGGCAGGAGTTCCGTCGGGCATGTCCCCCATACAGGCGAATTGTGAGCGAAAAACAAGAGTAGTCCAAAACATACTCAAAAACAGTCCAAACAAAAACCGGAAGATCGTCCCCAGACTTATGTTTGAAACTATTTGTCCCAGGCATCATCAGCAGCATCATCATCATCATCATCATCATCATCATCATCATCATCATCATCATCATCATCATCATCATCATCATCATCATCATCATCATCATCATCATCATCATCATCATCATCATCATCATCATCATCATCATCATCATCATCATCATGATCATCTTCATCACCATCATCATCAGCAGCATCAGCATCATCATCATCATCATCATCATCATCATCATCATCATCATCATCATCATCATCATCATCATCATCATCATCATCATCATCATCATGATCCTCATCATCCTCATCATCATCATCAGCATCATCAGCATCATCATCGTCATCGTCATCATCATCATCATCATCATCATCATCATCATCATCATCAGCATCAGCATCATCATCATCACCATCATCATCATCATCATCGTCATCATCACCATCACCATCACCATCACTATCACCATCATCATCCTCATCATCAGAATCATCATCATCACTAGCAGCATCATCATCATCCTCATCCTCATCCTCATCCACATCATCATCCTCATCCTCATCCTCATCATCATCATCGTCAGCATCAGCATCATCATCAGCATCAGCATCAGCAGCAGCATCATCATCCTCAGCATGAGCATCATCAGAATCTTCATCATCAGAATCTTCATCATCATCATCATCATCATCATCATCATCATCATCATCATCATCATCATCATCATCATCATCATCATCATCATCATCATCATCATCATCATCATCATTATCGTCATCATCATCATCATCACAACCATCACACACAAAACAGCGCTTCGTGGCCCCATAGGGATCTCCATCCAAAACCTCAAATGGGGGTGGCCACATGCGTCCGCCACACCTAGTACAGCGTTTCGTGCCCCCACAGGGAGCTCCACGTGAGGCCCCAGCGGGGGTAGCCACATGCGTCCGCCACACCCAGCACAGCGCTTCGTGGCCCCATAGGGAGCTCCACCCAAAACCCCAAATGGGGGTGGCCACATGCGTCCGCCACACCCAATACAGCGTGTCGTGCCCCCACAAGGGAACTCCACCCAAGGCCCCAGTGGTGGTGGCCACATGCGTCAGCCACACCCAGTACAGCGCTTCGTGGCCCCATGGGGAGCTCCACGTAAGGCCCCAGTGGGGGTGGCCGCATGCGTCCGCCACAACCAAGGCGTGGCCATATGCGTCCGCCACACCCAGTGCAATGCTTCGTGGCCCCACAAGGAGCTCCACCTAAGGCCCAAGCGGGGGTGGCCACATGCGTCCGCCACACCCAGTACAGCGCTCCGTGGCCCCATGGGGAGCTCCACCTCTAAGGCCCCAGTGGGGGTGGCCACGTGCGCCCGCCACACCCAGTACAGCGCTACGTGGCCCCATAGGGAGCTTCATCCAAGGCCCCAGCTGGGGTGGCCACATGCGTCCGCCACACCCAGTACAGCGCTCCGTGGCCCCATGGGGAGCTCCACCTAAAGCCCCACTGGGGGGGGCCACATGCGTCCGCCACACCCAAGACAGCGCTCCGTGGCCCCATAGGGAGCTCCACCCAAGGCCCCAGTGGGGGTGGTCACATGCGTCCGCCACACCCAGTACAGCGCTTCGTGGCCCCATAGGAGCTCCACTCAAGGCCCCAGTGGGGTGGCCTCATGCGTCCGCCACACCCAGTACAGCGCTTCGTGGCCCCATAGGAAGCTCCACCTGAGGCCCCAGCGGGGGTGGCTTTCATGAGTCCGCCACTCCCAATACAGCGTTTCGTGCCCCCACAGGAAGGCCACCCAAGACCCCAGCTGGGGTGGCTTCATGCGTCCGCCACACCACGTACAGCGCTTCGTGGCCCCATAGGGAGCTCCACCCAAGGCCCAAGTGGGGGTGGCCACATGCGTCCGCCACACCCAGTACAGCGCTTCGTGGCCCCATAGGGAGCTCCAACTAAGGCCCCACTGGGGGTGGCCCCATGCGTCCGCCACACAGAGTACAGCGCTCCGTGGCCCCATAGGAAACTCCACCCAAGGCCCAAGTGGGGGTGGCCACATGCGTCCGCTACACCCAGTACAGCGTTTCGTGGAGCTCCACGTAAGGCCCCAGTGGGGTGGCCACATGCGTCCGCCAAACCGAGTACAGCGCGCCGTGGCCCCATAGGGAGCTTCACCCAAGGCCCCAGTTGGGGTGGCCACATGCGTCCGCCAAACCCAGTACAGTGTTTCGTGGCCCCATGGGGAGCTCCACCTAAGGCCCCACTGGGGGTGGCCACATGCGTCCGCCACACCCAGCGCTTCGTGGCCCCATAGGGAGCTCCACCCAAGGTTCCAGTGGGGGTGGCCGCATGCGTCCGCCACACCCAGTACAGCGTTTCGTGGCCCCATAGGAGCTCCACCCAAGGCCCCAGTGGGGGTGGCCACGTGCGCCCGCCACACCCAGTACAGCGCTACGTGGCCCCATAGGGAGCTCCACAGAAAGACCTCAATGGCACCGCCCGCATGCGTCGTGCACCACCGAGTACTGCATTTCGCGGCCCCATTAATTGGGAGCTCCACCAGCCCCCAGTGGCACCGCCCGCATGCGTCCGCCACACCCAGTACAGCGCTCCGTGCCCCCATAGGGAGCTCCAGTGGCCCACATAGTGCTGCGCTGCGTGGGCCCATAGGGCGCTCCACCGAAGGCCCCAGTGGCACCGCCCGCATGCGTCCCCCCCTCTCGTGGCCCCATAGGGAGCTCCACCGAAGGTCCCAGTGGCACAGCCCGCATGCGTCGGCCACCACCCAGTGCAACGTTTCGCGGCCCGGTAAGGAGCTGCACAGAAAGACCCCAGCGGCACCGCCCGCAATGCGTTTCCCCCAACCAGCACAGCGTTTCGTGGCCTCATCGGGAGCTCCAGCGAGGGGCACCGCCCGCATGCGTCAGCCACACCCAGTGCAGCGTTTCGTGGCCCATAGGGAGGAGCCCCACCGAAGGCCCCAGTGGCACCGCCCGCATGCGTCTCCCCCACCCACTACGTCACGTCCCTCACGCGTTTCGTGGCCCCACAGGGAGCTCCACCGAGAGCGGCAGCCACAACGCGTTACTCACAACTGCATGTGGTTGGATCCTTCGCCTGGATAATGGAATATTTTTCCTGTAGAGAGACATGCCCGACTTAAGGCAAGACGCAAGGACCAACTCCCAGCTCGCCCAAAAGAGCGATGCCGGCATATGTTTTGGCTTCGGGGTCCTTTCACTACCTGGGTCCCCCTATCCGGGGCCCTGGCTATACCCGAGCCGGGCCGCGAGGAAGCGCCCGGGAGGGAGCGGAGGGACACCCAGGACACCCCAGGAGGTCGGCGGGCACCACGAGCTGCGAAGCGTTATTCGTGTGCGCGCCCTTGCGCTTCTAGACTCTGGGGCGCGACGCCGCGGATGCGCGGTCGCACGGACGTTCTGCGCGGGACGTCCGCGAGCAAAACGCCTGTGGAATCCGCAGGGTCGCGGCCAAGGGGACCAGCCCGCGAGGCCGCGGAGACGGATACGGCCGGACATGGGACATGATAACATCCTGCAAGAATATGAATGCCTCCGCGAGCATCCAAGGATACTCCAGATTTCGTAATAAAGGGAGGGAGGTCTCATTTCGGGGGGGGACTCTTCCAGGCTATCTTGGAGGGCCTGGGGGGTCTGGGGACGATGTTTTGGAGGGTTCTCCCACGGGGGAGGTCTGAAATGACTTGTCTTGGAGGGTCCAGACCCCCTCCCTTTTATTACGAAATCCGGGATACCTTCCCCAGAGCGCACGAGAACATCCAGCAGGCACGCAGAACACTGGGGCACCCTCCCCGGACCGGCCTCGAACTTGTGCCTCGGCCCGACCGTACGCTGCGTGCTTCGCCCGCGAGGGCAGGGAGGCGGCGAGAGGGACGCGAGGGAAGCGCAGAGTCCGGGCAGACGGGGGCGCCTGGCCTCGCCCGCTGTCGCCTGCACGCCGGCGTGCGGCGGCTGCTCCGCCGCCGGCGCTTGGCCGCCACCGCCGGCAAAGGCGCGGTGCGCGACCGTCTTCTCCACGAACCTCCCAGCGCCCCTCCTCCTCCTCCTCCCTCCCTCCTCCTCCTCCTACTCCTCCTCCTCCCTCCCTCCTCCTCCTCCCTCCCTCCCTCCCTCCCTCCCTCCATCCATCCCTCCTCCTCCTCCTCCTCTCCTCCCTCCCTCCTCCCTCCCTCCCTCCCTCCCTCCCGCCCGATTCTCTCCCTCCACTCCCTCCCGCCCTCCCTACATCCTACGCCCTCTCTCTCTCCCTCCGTACATGCATTCCCAAAGCAGCGCGCCTCCCTTCCTGTCTCAGTCCCTTCCGTTCTTCCTCCACTCCATCCCTCCCTCCCTCCCTCCCTCCTTCTGCTCCTCCGCCTCCTCTCCTCGGCTCCTCCGCTGGGCTGCACGCGGGACGCTTCAGCAGAGGCTCTGCGGACGTCTTCGCCAGCTCTCCCGGCGTTTTTCTGTGCCGCGCGGTGCGCTGCAGCATCTGCGCCTCGCCAGGGGCGCTCTTCTCGGGGGCGCGCAGACATGGATTGGCGATCCACGGATGTGGCGCGCGGTCGCCAAATCCGTGGATCTCCCCCACGGGCGGCCGGTCCTGGCTCGCGGCGGACATCCGCGATTTCCCATGGCGGGGCCCGTCGCTAGTCCACGCCCCCATCGATCCATGTTTGCGATCGCCTGATCTTCAGGGGTGCCCCCCCCGCGTCCCCAGCGCCCCAGCGGGAGCCCCGCCCACTGCCCCCTCCGCCACGAACGCTTTATTCCGCGTCGCGACGCACACCACCTTCCCCACCTCCCTCCCCGCGTCCCCAGCGCCCCAGCGGGGGCTCCGCCCCGTGCCCCCTCCGCCCCGACAATTTTATTCCGCGTCGCAACGCA
Organism: Prorocentrum cordatum; assembly: GCA_963575745.1. Taxonomy (NCBI): domain Eukaryota; class Dinophyceae; order Prorocentrales; family Prorocentraceae; genus Prorocentrum; species Prorocentrum cordatum. The sequence goes on along the minus strand of CAUYUJ010000044.1, from coordinate 475 downwards.
CGCCACCTCCCCCCCCCCTCCTCTCCGCGCCCCCAGCGCCCCAGTGGGACCTCCGCCCCGTGACCCCTCCGCTCCGAGCACTTATTCCGCGTCGCGACGCACACCACCTCCCCCCCCTCCCCACTGGGATTTGGGCCCCGTTGCTGGGCCCCGAGGGGCGATGTCTTGCCCCTCTTCCCCCCTCCTCCTCCACCTCCTCCTCCTACCCCTTCCTTTTTGTGCAAGAGCCATGGCACACGTGCCACTTGTTTCTGCAGACAAGGCCCGCGCCTTCTAAGAAGCAGGGGTGCTTCTAAGAAGCATTCCCCCTCCCCCTACACCCCTCTGCGCGCCGCCGACGACACGCTCCCGACCTGCTGTAGCGCTGGCAGAACTCCCGGCGCGTCGTCGTGGCGTAGGGGTTCGTGCGACCGGCCTGCCGGGCGGCCTCCTCCGGCTGGAGGGCGAAGAAGAAGCCCGCCTCGGAGGGCTGCGG
>CAUYUJ010000043.1:76340-119164 GCA_963575745.1 Prorocentrum cordatum | reverse complement strand
CATCAGCATCAGCATCAGCATCATCATCATCATCAGCATCAGTATTATCAGCATAAGCATCAGCATCAGCAACAGCATCAGCATCAGCATCATCATCAGCATCATCAGCATCAGCATCAGCATCAGCATCAGCATCAGCATCAGCATCATCATCAGCATCAGCATCAGCATCATCAGCATCAGCATCAGCATCAGCATCAGCATCATCATCATCATCATCATCATCATTATTATTTTCATCATCATCATCATCAGCAGCATCAGCATCAGCATCAGCATCAGCATCAGCATCAGCAGCAGCATCCTCAGCATCAGAATCAACATCAGCATCAGCATCAGCATCAGCATCAGCATCAGCATCACCATCAGCATCAGCATCAGCATCAGCATCAGCATCAGCATCATCATCATCAGCATCAGCAGCATCAGCATCAGCATCAGCAACAGCATCAACATCATCCTCATCATCATCATCATCATCATCATCATCAGCATCAGCATCATCAGCATCATCATCATCATCATCAGCATCAGCACCAGCAGCAGCATCATCATCGTCATCAGCATCATCAGCATCAGCATCAGCATCAGCATCATCATCATCAGCATCAGCATCAGCATCATCATCATCATCATCATCAGCATCAGTATTATCAGCATAAGCATCAGCATCAGCAACAGCATCAGCATCAGCATCATCATCAGCATCATCAGCATCAGCATCAGCATCAGCATCAGCATCAGCATCAGCATCATCATCAGCATCAGCATCATCAGCATCAGCATCAGCATCAGCATCAGCATCATCATCATCATCAGCATCAGCATCAGCATCCGCATCCGCATCATCAGCATCATCAGCATCAGCACCAGCATCAGCATCAGCAGCATCAGCATCAGCATCAGCATCAGCATCAGCATCGGCATCAGCAGCAGCAGCATCATCATCAGCAGCATCATCAGCATCAGCATCAGCATCAGCATCAGCATCAGCATCAGCATCATCATCATCATCATCAGCAACAGCATCAGCATCAGCATCATCATCAGCATCATCATCAGAAGCATCATCAGCATCATCATCATCATCAGCAGCATCAGCATCATTCGCATCATCATCAGCATCAGCATCATCATCATCAGCATCATTATCACTTGCATCATCATCATCATCAGCATCAGCAACGGCATTAGCATCATCATCAGCATCAGCATCATCATCATCATCCTCAGCATCACCATCAGCATCAGCAGCATCATCATCACCATCGTCAGCATCATCAGCATCAGCATCAGCATCAGCATCAGCATCAGCAGCATCAGCATCATCATAATCAGCATCAGCATCAGCATCAGCATCAGCATCAGCATCAGCATCAGCATTATCAGCATCAGCATCAGCATCAGCATCAGCATCATCATCATCATCATCATCAGCATCAGCATCAGCATCAATATCATCATCGTCATCATCATCAGCATCAGCATCATCATCATCAGCATCATCAGCATCAGCATCAGCATCAGCATCAGCATCAGCATCATCATCAGCATCATCAGCATCAGCATCAGCATCATCATCATCATCGTCATCATTATCAGAAGCATCATCAGCATCAGCATCAGCATCATCATCATCAGCATCAGCATCAGCATCAACATCATCATCGTCATCATCCTCATCATCAGCATCAGGCATCAGCATCATCATCATCAGCAGCATCAGCATCATTCATCACATCATCAGCATCAGCATCAGCATCATAATCAGCATCATCAGCATCAGCACAGCATCATCATCATCGTCATCATTATTAGAAGCATCATCAGCATCAGCATCAGCATCACCATCATCATCATCAGCCAAGCAATCCTCATCACCAGCATCAGCATCAGCATCAGCATCATCATCAGATCAGCATTCAGCATCAGCATCATCATCATCATCAGGCATCATCATCAGCATTTGCATCAGCACTCATCATCATCATAGCATCAGCAATCCGCATCATAAGCATCAGCATCAGCATCAAGCATCAGGCATCACATAATCAGCATCAGCATATCATCATAATCATCAGCATCAGCAGGCATCATCATCATCAACATCATCAGCATCATCATCAGCATCAGCGTCAGCATCAGCATCAGCATCAGCATCAGCATCAGCATCATCATAATCATCGGCACCAGCATCAGCATCATCATCATCAGCATCAGCATCATCATCATCAGCATCATCAGCATCAGCATCAGCATCAGCATCAGCATCAGCATCATCCGCATCATAAGCATCAGCATCAGCATCAGCATCAGCATCATCAGCATCATCATCAGCATCATCAGCATCTGCATCAGCATCAGCATCATCATCATCAGCATCAGCATCAACATCATCAGCATCAGCATCATCAGCATCAGCATCAGCATCAGCATCATCAGCATCAGCACCATCAGCATCAGCATCAGCATCAGCATCAGCATCATCAGCATCAGCATCAGCAGCATCATCATCAGCATCATCAGCATCAGCATAAACATCAGCAGCATCATCATCCTCATGGGAATCAGCATCATCATCATCATCATCAGCATCAGCATCAGCATCAGCATCATCATCACCAGCATCAGCATCAGCATCATCATCATCATCATCATCACCCGATCAGCATCAGCATCATCATCCGCTCCGTCACATATCAGCATCAGCATCAGCTCATCAACATCATCACCATCATCAGCATCAGCATCAGCATCAGCATCATCGTCAGCATAATTAACATCACAGCATCAGCAGTGTCATCATCATCATCTCATCATCATCATCACCGCGCATCTGATCAGCATCAGCAGCAGCACAGCATCAGCATCATCAGCATCAGCAGCAGCATCAGCATCAGCATCAGCATCAGGCAGCATCAGCATCAGCATCACAGCATCACATCATCAGCATCAGCATCAGCATCACAGCATCAGCATCATTCCGCATTCATCAGCATCAGCATCATCAGCATAGCATCCTCACAGCATAATCATCAGCATCAGCTCACCATCATCACAATCATCATCATCTCATTCAAGGCATTCATCATCAGCATCAGCATCATCATCATCAGCATCACCATCAGCATCATCATCATCAGCATCAGCATCATCATCATCATCATCAGCATCATCGTCAGCATCATCATCAGCATCAGCATCATCATCAGCATCATCAGCATCAGCATCAGCAGCATCATCATCATCAGCAGCAACATCATCATCAGCATCATCAGCATCAGTATCAGCATCAGCATCAGCATTAGCATCATCATCATCATCATCATCAGCATTAGCATCAGCATCATCATCATCAGCATCAACAGCATCATCAGCATCAGAATCATCCTCATCATCATCATCGTCATCATCATCATCAGCATCAATATCTGGATCATCATCAGCAACATCATCATCAGCATCATCATCCGCATCAGCATCAGCATCAGCATCAGCATCAGCATCAGCATCATCAGCATCAGCATCAGCATCAGCATCAGCATCAGCAGCATCATCAGCATCAGCATCAATATCAGCATCGTCGGCATCAGCATCATCAGCATCATCATCATCAGCATCAGCATCATAATCATCATCATCATCATCAGCATCAGCATCAAGATCATCATCATCGTCAGCATCAGCATCGTCAGCATCATCAGCATCAGCAGCAGCATCAGCATCGTGAGCAGCATCATCATCATCGTCAGCATCAGCATCAGCATCGGCAGCATCATCATCAGCATCATCATCGTCATCGTCAGCATCATCATCAGCATCAGCGTCAGCATCAACATCAGCATCAGCATCAGCATCATCCTCAGCATCAGCATCAGCATCATCGTCATCATAATCAGCATCAGCATCAGTATCAGCATCAGCATCATCATCATCAGCATCAACATCATCATCAGCAGCATCAGCATCCTTAGCATCAGCATCATCATCATCATCAGCATCATCATCATCAGCATCAGCATCAGCATCATCATCATCAGCATCAGCATCAGCAGCATCAGCATCATCAGCATCAGCAGCATCAGCATCAGCATCATCATCATCAGCAGCATCATCATCAGCATCCGCAGCATCAGCATCAGCATCATCATCATCAGCATCAGAATCATCATCAGCATCATCAGCAGCAGGATCTGCATCAGCATCAGCATCAGCCGCATCATCAGCATCACCATCAGCATCAGCAGCAGCATCAGCATCATCATCATCATCAGCATATCATCAGCATCATCATCAGCATCAGCATCAGCATCATCATCAGCAGCAGCATCATCATCATAATCAGCATCATCAGCATCAGCATCAGCATCAGCATCGTCATCGTCATCATCGACATCATCCGCATCATCAGCATCAGCATCAGCGGCATCATCATCATCAGCATCATCAGCATCATCATCAGCAGCATCAGCATCATCAGCATCATCATCAGCATCATCATCGTCAGCAGCATCATCAGCATCAGCATCAGCATCAGCATCATAATCATCCTCATCATCATCATCGTCATCATCATCGTCATCAGCATCAGCATCAGCATCATCATCATCATCGTCATCATCATCGTCATCAGCATCAGCATCAGCATCATCATCATCAGCATCATCAGCATCATCGTCATAATCATCAGCATCAGCATCAGCATCATCCTCATCATCATCAGCAGCATCAGCATCAACATCATCATCATCACCAGCATCAGCATCATAATCAGCATGACCATCATCATTGTCATCATCATCAGCATCCTCAGCATCAGCATCAGCATCATCATTATCATCATCAGCATCAGCATCAGCAGCATCAACATCATCATCATCACCATCATCATCAGCATCAGCATCATCATCATCAGCATCATCAGCAGCAGCATCAGCATCATCAGCATCATCATCAGCATCAGCATCAGCGTCATCATCATCAGCAACATCATCATCATCGTCATCAGCATCATCATCAGCATCAGCATCAGCATCAGCATCATCATCATCACCATCATCACCATAATCAGCATCATCATTATCATCAGCATCAGCATCAGCATCAGCATCAGCATCATCATCATCATCACCATCATCATCAGCATCAGCATCATCATCAGCAGCAGCATCAGCATCAGCATCAGCATCAGCAGCATCATCATCAGCATCATCATCATCATCTTCATCAGCAGCATCACTATCGTCATCAGCATCATAATCAGCATCAGCATCAGCATCAGCATCATCATCATCACCATCATCACCATAATCAGCATCATCAGCATCAGCATCAGCATCAGTATCAGCATCAGCATCAGCATCAGCATCAGCATCATCATCAGCATCATCATCAGCATCAGCATCATCATCAGCATCAGCATCATCATCATCATCATCATCATCTTCATCAGCCGCATCATCATCGTCATCAGCATCATAATCAGCATCAGCATCAGCATCAGCATCATCATCATCACCATCATCACCATAATCAGCATCAGCATCATCATCAGCATCAGCATAAGCATCAGCATCAGCATCAGCATCATCATCATCAGCATCAGCATCAGCATCAGCATCATCATCAGCATCATCATCAGCATCAGCATCATCATCGGCATCAGCATCATCATCATCACCTTCATCAGCAGCATCATCATCGTCATCAGCATCATAATCAGCATCAGCATCAGCATCAGCATCAGCATCATCATCACCATAATCAGCATCATCATTATCATCAGCATCAGAATCAGCATCAGCATTATCATCAGCATCAGCATCAGCATCATCATCAGCATCATCATCAGCATCATCATCATCATCAGCATCATCACGGCCCGCGCTTTGTTGCCCGAGAACCGACCCCCCCGCTTCTTAAAGAATGGCGGCGGGCTGCATGTGTGTAACCTTCGGCCTCTGGGGGTGCCCTCCCTCCTCCTCCTCCTCCTCCTCCTCCTGCTCCTCCTCCTCCTCATCATCATCCTCCTCCTTCTCCTCCTCCTCCTCCTCCTCCTCCTCCTCCTCCTCCTCCTCCTCCTCCTCCTCCTCCTCCTCCTCCTCCTCCTCCTCCTCCTCCTCCTCCTCCTCCCCCTCGCTTCTTACAGAATGGCGGCGGGCTGCATATGTGTAACCTTCGGCCTCCGGGGGTGCCCTCCCCAGGCCCAGCGGGGTCGTCGACGAGAACACCTCGCGAGGGAGCGCAGGCTCCGGGGAAGGGGTCGACACATCTGCGGGTCACGCTGCAAAGAAAGGAGCAAGGAGGAGGAGGAGGAGGAGGAGCAGCAGGAGGAGGAGAAGCAGGAGGAGGAGGAGGAGGAATAGGAGGAGGAGGAGGAGGAGGAGGAGGAGGAGGAGGAGGAAGGCGAGACCAACACCAACACCAACAGGGCGAGGAGATGCGCGGCGGCAAGGGGGGTCTACCTGGTGGTGTGATCCCCCCCTCTCGCTCGAGACATCCCCAGTCTCTCGCTCGGGGAGGCATCGTGGACCTCCTCGCTGGACAACCATACAGCTACATCACCAAGCCTGCAGCAGCCCATCTGTGAGGCCTCCTGCTGTGCGTCGACTCGCGCAGCGCACAGGCAGCGCCCCGCAGGCAGGCCCCGGCTGGCCTCGGGCCCTCCGAGCAGTCCCAGGCTGGCCTCAACAGGCCCCTCCGAGCAGGCCAGGGCGATCTCAACACCGCAGCCCTGGGCTCTTCCTCCTCCACCTCCTCCTCCTCCTCCACATCCTCCTCCCCCCCCTCCTCCTCCTCCTCCTCCTCCTCCTCCCTCCTCCTCCTCCCCTCCTCCTCCTCCTCCTCCTCCTCCTCCTCCTCCTCCTCCTCCTCCTCCTCCTCCTCCTCCTCCTCCTCCTCCTCCTCCTCCTCTTCCTCCTCCTCCTCTCCTCCTCCTCCTCTCCTCCTCCTGTTCCTCCTCCTCCTCCCTCCTCCTCCTCCTCTTCCTCCTCCTCCTCCTCCTCCTCCTCCTCCTCCTCCTGGCGCCGCTGGAGGCGGCGCCAGGGTGTTGAGACCGTCCAGGGCTGCTTCTGGGGCCCGTTGAGGCCAGCCGGGACTGCGTCCCTGCGGGGGCTGCCTGCACGCAGCTCGCAGCCGTACAACGAAGAGACAGCCTCCCGAAGCAGTCCCAGCTGGCGTCGGCAGGCCCTGCGACTACGGTTAGGTCGGGCGTGTCCCCCTACAGGCGGATTTTGAGCGAGAACCCAAAATAGTCTCTCTCACACACACACAAAACCCAAAAGAGTATAAAATAACCAAAACATCCTCCCCAGAACATTGCTGATAATTTGAAATATTACTCCTGTACAGGGACAGGCCCGACTTAAGACTACAGCCGGAAAGATGACCCTGCAGAAAATCATGCTGCAAGAAACCCAGTGCAGCCTCCCCAAGCGCTTCCCGAAACAAACCCGGGCCACGCTAGACCCGGACACCCAACATCTCCCGAAACCAATTTTTCCGAACGGCGGCACGATTAAAATACTGCACTGCAGCATTCCCAGAATAAACCCAGACACATGCCTCAAAAGCCTGCAAGACCCCCCTAAAACCAGACACAATCCCGAATCCTGCAGTGCAGCAAGCAAAACATGCACGGGTGCTGAAAAACGTGACTGTGACTTTGCAGGAAAGGATGTCGTTTCCTTGGTTTTCCGTGTCCTAGTTTATCTGTGTCCTGGTTGGCCCATTTCTTGAGGAATGGGGCGTTCTTACGGCCAGACCTAAGACAGAAAAACATCCTTCGAGAATATGAGACCCTCCGCCGGCCAAAACGCCCAGAACATCCAACGGTACCCTTCCCCAGGATGCACACGAGCAGCCAACAGACACGAAGAACATCAGATTACCCTCGGTCCGACCGTGACCAGATGCTCGACTGCACTCGGAGGATAGGCCTGCCCCGGCCATGGCCAGGGCCGCACATCTCGAGGGTGGGGGGCGGGGGCGCCTGTGCCCAGCTCCCCGTGGACGAGGCTCCACCCTGGCGTAGGATGAGACTCCCGGCCTGGTCCGGGGGCGATGCACCCAGAGATCCGACGCAACGGAGACAAAAAGACCTCGCCATCGCTCGGACGTCCGTTCCCCGTGCCCTCTTCGGTCTCGTGTGTTTTGCAAGGTGGTCCAAGAGGCTCATCGATGGTCCTCGCCGGGACAAAATGCGCACATCCGAGAGATGCCAAAAGACGCAATTGTCTCTGCGTGATCGATCTGGGGGCCCTCGCCAAGCCCTGCAGGACCGCGAACACGACGACCCGGGGTGAGAAACCGGCCCTGGGGAGGGGGTCGAGACTTCTGGGGACCCCGCATTGAAAAAACACTGGACATCGGATTCCCAGAGATCCGATGTCGTGATTTTGTTCGATGCGCGGTCCCCCGAAGTCTCGACCCATTCTCCCCAGGATCGGCTTTTCCTCCTGAATCGTGTGGTGACGGGGCCTGGCGAGGGCCCCCGGAGGCCGAAACTTGCGAAAAACCTCCGTCTTGATTTGTTCCATGCGTTGGATCTCTGGGCCCCTGCGCACACTCCAAGACGCGGGCCTAGGATGGGCCATGCGGAGGCCTGGTGGCGGTGCATGCCTCTCCTCTCCCCGCGCTGGCGGCCCGCACGAGGAGGCAGGGCGAGGAGGGGAGGCATTCTGAGAGGCGGCCCCGTCCTCTGAGCAGCCTGATACAGTGCGGGCGCGGTCCGAGTACAGTGATACAGTGCGGGCGCTGTCGCCTGAACAGGATTCCCCTATATTTTTCATACTTTCTGGATTTTCGTCTTCCCACCCACTTCCCAAATTTTCCCCTATGTTCTGGGGAATCGACGATTTCAGTGCGGGCGCGGTCGCAAGAAACCCTCCCAAGAAACCCAACCCTGAAAAGCCCCGCGCGCGAGGTGCACCTGAAGGGAACCCCGGAGCGCCCCGAACGCAGCAGCTACTGAGACTGCCGCGGAGCGAAGAAGCCAAGGGCACCCTGACGAAGGGCAAATGTGAAGGGGCCCACAAACACACAAATAAATACACACAAATAAAAAGATTCCCTATATTTTCTTATATTTTCTGGGTTTTCGTCTTCCCCCCCACTTCCCATATTTTCCTATATTTTCCTGGGGATCGACGATTAATTGTGTCTGTGTGTCTCTTCCCCTCCTGAAAATGGCTTCTTCATGCGCCGCCCGACTGGAGCGACAGATCGCCGATAGATCGGCGACAGGCCCCCGATAACCGCACGGTCCTGGGCGGGGGTGGGCTATCGAGGCCCCTGTATGAAGGGGCCCTGGGACGCACAAAAAGAAACAAATACACAAATCACAGGATCCCCCAAATTTTTCTATATCTTCTGGATATTCGTCTTCCCCCCAACTTCCCATATTTCCCCCTATTTTCTGGGGAATCGACGACCACTTGTGTCTGTGTGTTTCCCCTCCCGAACATATCGGCAATGCGTGGGCGATTGGGGGCCGATGCATCCCCCCCCGCCGGGCCTGTCCCCCCTGACGTCGCACCTGGCTCCCAGCCCGAGAACGCCGACCTCCCCGGCGTTCTCGCGCCACGCCACCGCTCAGAAACGACCATTCTCCGTGCACTCCTCGATGGGTTCGCGCGCGCCTTTCTGGTTCGCAAGGACAGTGTCCCGGCAACGAGCGTCGCAGCAAACGCCATGAGAGCGCTTCCGGATACACCTAGTTACACCCAGTTACACCCAGCTACACCTAGTTACACCTAGTTACACCTAGTTACACCTAGTTACACCTAGTTACGCCCAGTTACACCTAGGTGCACCTAGTTACACCTACTTACACCTAGTTACGCCCAGTTACACCTAGTTACACCTAGTTACACCTAGTTACCCTCAGTTTCCCTCAGCTACCCGAGTTAAGGCATGACGCAATCAGTCTGAATCGGAGTGCAGGCATTCGAACCTGGAACCTCGGTCCTCGATCCTCGCCTCGGTCATCAATCCTATCCTCGGTCCTCGATCCTGGTTACATTTTTCAAGACAACCTCGCCGACACATCGGCGATACATCGGCGATGCATCGCCGATGCATCGGCGACATCGGCGATGCATCGACGACGCCAGCGCGGAGAAAATCGAGCTCCACATCGGGCCGCATCGCCGATGCATCGACGATGCGGCGCGATCCTCCAACCCCATCTGCTCGGACCCAGGGGGGCCAGGAAGAGGGGGTGGTGCGCACTGGGGCCAAAAGCATGGGGCGCGGACGAGCAGGGGCCTTGGAGCGTGTTGAACAAAGAAGCAGAAGAATAAAAAAAAAGGATACTAATAATAATAATGTCAATCATAATGATAAGAGTGATAAGAATGATACGAATTATACGAAACAGATTATTATACTCATGATCTCATGATCATAGACATCACAACTACAGATAATACGTATAGAGGAATACATATGTTACGAATAGGAATGCGAATGCGAATGCGAGTACAAATACGAATGCGACGAGCAATCATGAGAACAAGAAAACAATACCACATACAACATAACAAGAAACACTGTTAACCATGAGTGTTATAACGAAGAGGGCGAACAATACGAATGAGAAAATAATAAGAAGGTAATTATAAAGGGAAATAATAATAAGAAGCAGAGGAAGAGGAATAAGACGAAAACGAAAAGAAGAAGAGGAAGAGGAAGAGGAACAATAAGAAGAATAAGAAGAAGAATAAGAAGTCACAGTCCTGACCCCCTGTCGGGCGCCTGGTGTCTTCAGGACGCCACACCCGGTCTCCGGCGGCCTCTCACGGGACGATCCGGGCACACCTAGGGGGCCGCTCCTGGCGAGGCGCGGCTGCGGCTGAGCATCCAGAAGCTGGCAAAACCCCAGGGAAGCCACGAAAACGCCAGCAAAGAACCTCCCTGGACGAGGCCCTACACCTCGCGAGTGATGGGAAACGCAATTTTCCTTCAAAAACCGCACTCAATGAGCCACAATAGCGTTTCCCATAACTTTAAGCTATGTGAAACGCAATCCCGGACGACTGCCGCCCTGTAGTCCCTCTCTGGCGCCCACGATGATGCCTCGACGGCGCCTGGAAATCTGGGCCCCTCCCGTTCCTGTCGGCCCCTCGGACCCCTCATGCGGGCGGTCTCGGAGACCTTGAACCCAAAATGATTTTCATCCCTTGGGGGGACATCTTCTACTTCCGACGACCTTCCGCCGCCCTTCCGCTGCCTTCCGCCGAGGAAGAGATGACAACTCCTTCGACCCTTGAAGGCAAGGCCCTTTCTGAAACGCCCCACGTGGCGCTTGCAGTCTGCCGAATACTTTTCTGGAAAACCTGGCCTCGTGGCGACAAGGACGCGCTGGCAGTCCCAGCCAAGGCCCACAACCGCCAGGAAGCCTACGGCCAGGGACTTTTGCTGAGCGTGTCGCAGCGGCGCCCCTGGAGGCACGCTATGCCTTGGCGAGCTGATAGCGTGTCGCTCCGCTCCGCGGGGCGGGAGGCTGGCAGGAGCTCGAGGAAATGACGCTGTGCGCTGTGGGACCGGATCGTGCTTAGCATGCGGCGCCGCAGCGTGGTGAGCCAGAACCGGCGGCGCCACACGCCTCCTCCTCATCATATCCCCCTCACCATCACCACCACCACCATCCTCCTCCTCCTCCTCCTCCTCCTCCTCCTCCTCTTCCTCCTCCTCCTCCTCCTCCTCGCTGTCCTCAACCCATCATGTTGTTCATCCCCGCTGTCCGTCACAATCATCGTCCTCTCCTCATCGTCATACGCATCATCATCATCATCATCATCATCATCATCATCATCATCATCATCATCATCATCATCATCATCATCATCATCATCATCATCATGAGGACGCAACCCCGGAAAGCCTGACGCCCCGAAGCACGAGGGGAGGAGGAGGAGCAACAACAACAGGAACAGGACAAGGATAAGGGAGGGGGGAAGAAGGAACATGAGGGAGGCAGAGCAGCGAGGAAGGGTGGCGGAAGAAGATGAGATAGGAGGGGGCGAAGGGAGGTGTTGACAAAGGGGCGCCGCTGTCCCCCGCAGTTTTCCTTCAGTTTCGTCTCAGTTCCTTGCGTCAGAAAGAGGCTGCAGCTGTAGGACACCAAGCCGCAAACGTAGTGCCAGGAAAGCTAAATGCAACCGAGAGGAAACTGAGCGCAACTGAGGGAAACTGAATGTAACCGAGGGAAACTGAATGTAACTGAAGGAAACTGAATGTAATTGAGGGAAACTGAATGCAACTGAGAGAAAATGAGTGTAACTGAGGGAAACTGAGTGCAACTGAGGGAAACTGAATGTAACTGAAGGGAACTGAGTATAACCGAGGGGAACTGAGTGTAACTGAGGGGTCCGAACCGGCTCCGTCCGACGCCGCGCGCGGCCACAATGCGCAAGGAGGTCCAGGATGCTCCTCGATGGCCCCCGCCGAGGCAAATGCTCCTCCTCCCCCTCCCCCCCCCTTCCGGGGCATCCCCCCTTAATCGTCAGGCGTCCTTGCCCGCGCTCGGCGTTTAACCCCCCCCCCTTCCCCCTGGCGTTTGGCCGGGGCGGCGGGGCCGGACAGGTGGTGCACAGTTTGTCTTTTGGAGGAGGAGGAGGACGACGAGGAGGGGGGGCCCCCGGAGATCTTTGGGGGCCGGACAGGTGGGGCAGGGGCAGGCGATGAGCAACGGACAGGTGGTGCACAGTCGGGAGAGCTTCCGCGCCCTGTTGCATGGCGGGGCCGACGCCCGACCGGTGCCGAGAGAAGAAGGCCGCCCCCTCCGCCCCCCATCCGCTCGTGCTCGCCGCCGCTGCTGCGCGGCCGGGTTCCGCTGGTGGTCCCTCGGGTAGGTCCTCGCAGGGCACCCCCGCCCTCCACCGACGCCGCTCCTGGCTGAGAGCCAGAGCCCTCGGCCCGGGATGGGCGCGCACGCCTTCCCGTCGCCAGCGCTCGGACGTGCACTCCCCGCGCATCCTTCGGCTTTCGCGCGTGCACGTGTCGCAGGATGGCCTCACATGCTCCTCGGTAGTCCTTACCTTAGGTCGGGCATGTCCTCCTACAAGAGACCTCGAAAGAAACATGTAAAAACAATTCACCCCCCAAAAAAGGTGAAAAGACACGGGAAATCGTCACCATAACATTTCTTTACCATTATTGCAAATCCCTTCCTCTAGAGGGAACGTGCCCGACGTAATCCTTGCCGAGAAGACATTGATAAGCCTGTTTTTCCCCACCACCACCACCAGAAGTTGGAGGGGGGAAGGAGGTGAAGGAGGAGGAGGAGGACGAGGAGGAGAACGAGGAAGAGGAGGAGATGGAGGAGGAGGAGGAGGAGGAGGAGGAGGAGGAGGAGGAGGAGGAGGACCCCCTCCCCCTCCAACTTATGGTGGTGGTGGTGGAAAACAAGCCCATCAGAAATGCACACGTCCGAGCGCTGCCGAGCTCCAGGCCAGGCCAGGCGCGTGCGCCCCGATCCCGGAGCCCCCCGGGCGGGCCCGCCCAGCACCGGCGTCGGCGGATAGCGCAGGAGGCCACATTCGAGCCCTGCCCCGCCACCCCAACGACTTCTGAGGGGGAGGAGGAGGAGGAGGAGGAGGAGGAGGAGGAGGAGGAGGAGGAGGAGGAGGAGGAGGAGGAGGAGGAGGGAGGAGGAGGAGGAGGAGGAGGGAGGCCGCGGTCACCGAATCCTCAGGCCGACAGGAACCAGGCACCAGGAGCAGGAGGAGGAGGAGGAGGAGGAGGAGGAGGAGGAGGAGGGCAAGGAGGAGAGGTAGGCGGCGGGGGGGGGGGGCCTGGGAGGTGGGGTTCACCTTGCTCGGGAGGTCCCGAGCGAAGCGAACCCCGCCTCCCCCCGTAGAATCCAGGGGGTGGTGGGGTAGGGTTTGGCGCCTGCCGGGGTCCAGTACATGGGCACCCAGGCCAGGAAGCACAGGGTCCAGGGCACCACGCTGGTGCCCACCAGTGCCGCCCGCAGGGCCCGCAGGCTCCCGGCCCTGTCCTCTGGAAGCTGTGCGCTCGCACCGTGCCCGTGCGAGAGCTTGAAGCCGAATGCCTCGGAGAGCAGCCCCACCAGGGGCGCGCCGCAGATGGACGCGACGACGCCCTCCACGGCGATCCACAGGGCAAGCACCTGAGCCCTGTCCTGGCTGTCCTCGAAGAGCGCTCCGGAGATCGGCCGCAGCGCGGCCGCCGGGGTCCAGCTGGCCACGGCCCCGAAGGTGAAGCTGAGCGCCGAGACGAGGGAGAAGCTGTAGCGGCCTTGCGGAACGTGCACGAGGCCCAGGAAACTGATGGTGCCCAGGAGAACGGAGGCCTGTGCCACCGCGCACCTCCCAGAGTAGGGAGAGATGCGGGCGCAGGAGTCTCCGAGCCAACCGCCCAGCATGCCCCCCACCACTCCCCCGAGGCCCATCATCAGGCTGATCTCCCCAGCCTCCATGTCGCTGTAACCGCTCACCTGCCAAAAGAAGGTGAGGAAGGCGAAGGCGTTCCACGGTATGCTTCCCGTGACGCCCTGCGACACCATGATCACGAAGGACGGCTTCCGCACCACGGCGGACACGACCCTCCGCTGCTCGGCGAGCCACGAACGCTGCGCCTTGACCGGGGCGACCTGAGGCACCACCTGCCAGACGGCGGCCCCGGTCAGGAACGACAGGACAGCAACCAGCAGGTGCGGGACCCTCCAGCCCTGCAGCCCGAGGACGGTGGAGGTCGCGATCGACGTCGTCCAGAAGGACACCACCATGGTCAGCGCGCTGGACACGGACTGCAGGAGCCCAAACGCCCAGCCGCGCCCCTCCTCGGGGACGACGTCGCAGATGAGAGCCTGTCCTTGGGGGCCTCCCAGAAGGGGTCCGAGCAGATCGGGCCAGAGGATCGCGCCGCATCGCCGATGCATCGCCGATGCATCGGCGATGCGTCGGCGACGCGTCGGCGGTGCATCGGCGATGTCGGCGTGGAGGACAAAAAAAAACTGGGCTCCGCGGCGAGCCGTATCCCCGACGCATCGGCGATGCGGCGCCACCCCACCTGGGAGGCCTGGGGCGCCCCGCACCGCGATAAGAGCATCCGCACATCCACGGTCGGGGATCTGCTGCCACGGGTCAGTCCAGACCAGGGCCAGCCAGGTCTTGCAGGATCCTGCAAGATCCTGCAGGATCCTGCACCCAAGCCCGGGCCAATGCAAAGGATCCTGCAGGTTCCTGCGCCCAAGCCCGGGTCACTGCGACCCTGGCCCTGCAGGATCTGGCAAGATCGGGCGCTCTGGCTGTCCCCCGTTTGCATTGACCCCCGTCTCTAGAGGCCTCCTAGATGAGGTCGGAGCAGATGGGGTCGAAGGATCGCGCCGCATCGCCAATACATCGGCGATACATCGCCGATGCATTGGCGATGCATCGGCGACATCCGCAATGCATCGGCGACGCCAGCGTACAGAAAATCGGGCTCCACATCGAACCGCATCGGCGATGCATCGGCGATGCGGCGCGATCCTCCGACCCCATCTACTCGGACCCAATCTACCCAGAGACCCGATGTCGTGTTTGTTTTCAATACGAGATCACCCGAAGTCTCCATCCATTCCCCAGGACCGGTTTTTCATCCTGAGTCATTTTTTGACGGTCCCGGGGCCTGGCGAGGGCCCCTAGAGACCGAAAATTGCGAAAAAACTCCGTCTTGATTTGTTCAATGCGTTGGGTCTCTGGGTTCCTGGGCACACTCCAAGACGCGGGCCTAGGAGGGGCCTTGAGAGAAACCTCCGTCTTGTTTCTTTTCAAACCGTTGGATCTCTGGGTAGGAGGCCTCTAGAGTCTCAAGGCTCCCGACACGGCCTCTCGAGGCCTGGCCCCAGGGGAAGGCCTGGGAGCGGGGGGGGGCGCGGTTGCACAGGGGCCCGCCCGCCCGCCTGGGGGGGCGGGCAGGCACAGGCACCCACAGCCACGACTCCCCTCGAGCCTCCTCCTCCTCCTCCTCCTCCTCCTCCTCCTCCTCCTCCTCCTCCTCCTCCTCCTCCTCCTCCTCCTCCTCCCCCTCCTCCTCCTCCTCCTCCTCCTCCTTCTCTTCCTCCTCCTTCTCCTCCTCCTCCTTCTCCTCCTCCTCCTCCTCCTTCTCCTCTTCCCCCGGGCCACGACCCCGGCGCGGCCCCCAAGAGATGCGACGTTCAAGGGGCCTGGGGAGACGCAGGGAGGACCAGACACGAGCTCCAGGACTTCCACTCGGTGCTGCACAGTTTTCTGGATGCCCGTCTTCCCCTTCGTTTCCCCACATGTTCCAGATGGGCGACGTCGGAGACCCTGAACCCAAGAACGTGTTCATCTCTTGGGTCCTCATGCTTTACTTCCGCCGCCTTCGGCCGAGCTTCCGCAGGCTTCCGCCAGCGGGGGCGGCCTCGCTCTACTTCAGCCGACCTGCCGCCGCCGTTCCGCCGCCTTCCGCCGCGGAAGAGACGACAACTCCTTCGATCCTCGAAGGTAAGGCCCTGCTTGGAACGCCCCATATGTTTTAGGAAGCTGATGTCCTGCTTGTTTTCAAGACGGGGTCCCCTGAGGTCTGGACCCACTCCCCAGGACCAGCGTTCCATCCAGACTCGGCGTTTTTGATTGTCACGGGGCCAGACGAGGGCTCCTACGGCGAAAACCATTCGGCTTGACTTTCTCAAAACGTTAGATCTCTGGGTCTGGGTGGGAACGACCCCGACGCGGTGGATCTGGACCTGTTCTGGCCGTGGACGTCCGACGGGTGCAACGCTCGCCAAGGCTGCCCCAGCCACCAGACGCAAGGCGAGGTGCACCTCGTAGCTCGAGGCCGCAGCCAGCAGCAGCGTGGCCAGGCCCCACAGCACGCAGCCGAACGTCATCAGCTCCCGGGGGCTGTAGAACTGCATGAGGGAGCCCCAGACGGGGAGCGCTGGGTGACCGATCGAGGCGGCGCCCCAGTCGCCACCCCCCGGCCGTCTGGAGTTCGGTCGGGCATGTCCTCTTACAAGCGGAGTTTGGACGAAAAATCAAAAATACTCAAAACACATTCAACAATATGCAAGAAGAGTCGACAAATCATCCCTTGACTATTTTGTTTGACTAGATTTGAAGATTCCTCCTGTAGAGGGACAGGCCCGACTTAAGTCTGGAGCGAGCCGTGGACCCTGGCCCCAGGCCCACGTGGCCCAACGGGCACACACTTTTCCGCGGCGCGCACAGAAGGGGGCGCGCCAAGGATGGGGGGGGGCGGCCTTCTACAAGCAGGGTGCGTTTTCGAAGTCGTCCTACCACGAGGGTCTTTACATGAGCCCCCGATACCTTCCGAGAAGCCCGCTGCCGCCTTTTTCTGAGGTTAGGTCGGGCACGTCCTTCTACAGGGGGCTTTTTAACGAAGTATCAGAAGTATGTAAAAAGTGTGGTAAAATATACAACCATAATCAAAAATAGTGCCCATCACATCTTTTAGTTCTGTTTGAATTTTCTTCCTGTAAGGGCTCATGCCCGACTTAACCGCGCCCCGAAGCACGAAGTGGAGTGTCCTCAGGTGCCGGGTGCAGCAGAGGCGGGCGCGCTGGCCGAAGCACCCGTGGCCTTGCCGCTACGGGCGCGCCAGTGGCACATAGCCTTAAAAAGCCCAGGGTTCGCTAGGGACTGGCGCCCCCCGAGGACGACGGAAACCCTTCCAAGACCCTCCCGAAACTCTCCGAAGAGCCTCCAAGAGCCCCTCCCGGAGAGTTTTCGCAGGGTTTCGGGAGGGCTTCGGCTGTTTGGAAAGGAAACCAGTCCCTAGCGAACGCTGGATTTCCTAAACATAGCCTCGAGTCAGCAGCGGAAAGCGGCCGCCACGGCCGGGCGGCGTGCCAGCTACAGGCAGCCTGTATAGAACATAGAACGCTGTTTGCGTGGCCCGAAGCCCCGACGTCGGGGCGCCCATTGGCATTCCCGCGCGCTCATGGGGTTCCCCGGGCGATTATTCAGAAGCTACAAACTGGCAGCTTCGCTCAAGACATCCTCCTCAAAAAGGCTTAGACCCGAAGGGTGTTACCACGGTTGTGCCCTGGAGTCATGTTGAAACGAAATGGCCTTCCGAGACCGCCGCGGACCTCTCGAGAAGGCCCGCGAGGGCCCCAATGCGCTCCAGGAAAACGCCAGGAGGCCCCCCAGAGGCCCACAAAAGGCCCACCCAGATGCCCCCAATAGACCCCAAGGAGGCCCAAAGAAACATCCCAAGAGACCCCAAGAGCCTTTGACCCACAACCTGGTCACGAAAGACCGACGCCACTGGGATCAACTTGAGTCGTACAGCTTGCTTCCAAGAGGGAGGCCCCCCAAGAAGCTCCAGGGGGGCACCCCAAGAAATCCCGACTGGCGCCCGAGACGCCCCTGGCACAAACCCAAGCAAACACGGTGGCGGGTTGGGCCTGCGGCCAGTAGATCCGCCGCCCCCTGTTGATTCATCACAGGGGTGCCTGGCGTGGTGAACTTTATCGTTTATGGTTTTAGGTCCTTTTCCAAAAAGACCCCCCCTTGTGGCAGCAGAACTGATGGCGGTGAGGTTTTATGCGCTTGGGCCAACGTAGAATTGCAACAATCACCATCAGGAACTCGATCTCGACTGAACGCAAGTGCAAATGTAACGCACAAGTGATACAGAACGCTAAACCTATAGGAACATGAGCGTCGAAACGAAGTGCGTTTCCACGCTCGTCAAGTTCTCTAGCAGGTCCAGCCGTCGTCGTCGAGCCGAGACAAGTCAGAGAGAGAACGAAGAAAGAAAGGAACAACGAGAAAAGTAATGAAGCCGGACGGACACCGCACGGCCTAGGTCAGCTCGTCGAACCAGGGTCCGAGTCCAGCAAGCGCTGAGAGGCGGCGCGGGAGCGGTCCTTTCGCTCAGGAGCCTTGCGCCGGGCCTCGATATCCCGAGGCTCGCCCACCGACGCTAGACGACCAGACGCGAGGGGCTGGGGGAGGGCGGCATTGGACTTGCTAGTGTCGCCTTGGGTCATGGAATCTACGATCATCCGAATGCGGGCTACTCACCGGAAGACCCCTCTGATTTTTGTCCCATGACTGTGATATAATAGCAAGCTCCAACGCCGTGCGCCTGTCCTTGGAGCTGGCGTTGCCCTCCTTGTGCGTCATGTCATACGCTGATTTAGCGTCTACTACATGAAGCTGGGTCTCCCGACCATTTCCTTTGTACCGCTCCGATCTCAAGATAGTGGTAAACGGACCAGAGGCTCCTGCAGTCAGGAACATCATCATCATGAAGCACAACATCGCGAAATAACACCTGCATGTATTCTACCTCTGCTACTGCTGCTGACAGCGATAGCGCTTCTCCCGCTAAGGTACAAGGCACCTTCCGCTTTAACTGACATGGCCTCCACCCCAGGATAGACACTCGAGACGCCCTCTTCCGAGACCGATCCGAATCGGCAGCGAGGATCATCCACGCTGCCTGGGCGGGGTCTCCTGGGAGTCCTCGGGGGTCGCGCAGGCGGGCTCGGAATCCCACTCCACCTGCGCCCGAGAAGGTGGCGAAGGCGAAGCGCTCGGGATCTCAAGCCCAGACTGCGACTCCCCGACCGGCCGTCGCCAACAAATTCCGAACCAACTTATTCGCGCAAATCACGCCCCAGGCGATGGGCGCGACCAGTCGGCTGGCCAAGTTGCTGGCAATTCCAAAAACCTCGGGCAGAAAGACATAGAGGGGGCCAAAAAAGCCTGGCGGCTTTTTTGGCACCCTCCCTATGCATTTATTTGTAAGAGGAATTCCTTGGAGAATTCCTTAGTACTCCATCACAAAGGCAATTCGTTTGTATTCTGCCACAAAAGAAAATCCTTTTGCATTCCGTTACCAAAGATTCTATTTGTATTCCACTACAAAAAGAAATCCTTTGTATTCCACCACAAAAGGAATTCCTTTGTATTCCGCTACAAAAGGAATGCTATTGTAATTCGTATAGATATTGAAACATTGTGTTTTCACAGAGATTCAGAGAATTTTAAAGAAAACACTAAAAAACAATTGGTTTTATCTGTGTTTTCACAGAGATTCAGAGATTTTTAATAAAAACAAAAATATTGTCTTTTCATTGCCAGGCACAGAGATCTCAGAGATTTTAATGATTTTCCAACTATGGAAGATAGTTTGTTATGAAATCTCTGTGAAAACACAAGGTTTTCTTTGGTTTTCTATTCAAAAATCAAAGAAAACATTGTGTTTTCACACAGATTTCATAAAAAACTATCCTCCATAGTTGGAAAATCATTAAAATCTCTGAGATCTCTGTGCCTGGCAATGAAAAAACAATATTTTCAATGAAAAATCTCTGAATCTCTGTGAAAACACAAATGAAACAAATTGTTTTTCATTGTTTTTATTGAAATTCTCTGAATCTCTGTGAAAACACAATGTTTACAGCATCTATATTAATTACAATAGGATTCCCTTTGTGGCTGAATACAAAAGAATTCCCGTTGTAGCTGAATACAAAAGAATTCCCTTTGTGGCGGAATACAAAGGGATTCCTTTTGTGGCGGAATACAAAAGGATTTCCTTTGTGGCTGAATACGAAAGGATTAACTTTGTGGCGGAATACGAACGGATTCCTTTTGCGGTACGATACAAAAGAATTCTCGTGACAGAAGACAAAGGAATTCCTTTTGTGGCGAAATTCAAAAGGATTTCTTTTGTTGCGGAATACAAAGGAATTCCTTTTGTGATGACATACACAAGAATTACCTCTGCTGCGGAATACAGAAGGGGGAAACCGCAATGCCTGCATCTACAACAGATCCTATGAGCACCGCGGAGACGGCGGAAGAGGGCGGAAAGCGTGGAAATCTGCACGATCAAAAGAAATGTTATGTTATTTTCATTGTTTTGTTTCTGCGAACACGCGTTTTCTCTGCTGGGAATCTAAGCACGTGGTAGCTAGCAGCTACCTTGGGAATGCTAGCGAGCAGCCAGCATAGGAAGAGATCGGAGAGGAGATGGAGGAGATATTGCGAGTGTTATTCTACGCGCAAATCAAGCGCTAACGATTATGAGCTGTCCACATTCATTGCAACTGGATCATTCATTTCCATGCGCAGCTGTGCTTTTTTCGTTTCAAGCAGTTCCTCCTTTGCCAAATGCAATTCCATTGATAATGCAAATGTTTGACCTCCAAGCTCTATTGCATGTTCATCTTGCAAGTGCAAATGTTGATATATTTTGAACATTGTCATTCCCACGTCAATTTGTATGCCGTCGTGGTAGGTAGTCAGATCTTTGAAACGAGCCGGCACCAGTAATGCGATCATCACCGGTATGTTCCTGTACGAGTTAATCTCACTGTATATGTTGCCAGATTTTATGGGCGCGTAGCTTCAAAAGTACGCTGGTGCCACCACCAACTGTCGCTTTGCGCGCGTGTCTGCGTCCGAGCCTGCTTTTGAATAGCTTGGATTCCAGAATTCCACTTTGTAGCATGCATGAAACGCCATCATTATGCACGCTGACTCCGCTAGCCATGCCATACTTTCCCATGCGTTTGTTTTGAACTGCGCCGAGTCCTTCCACTCCTGTGTAGTCTCATCATTTCCGCTTCCCCAATGGGGGCTTCCCCAAAATACTAGACCGCATCTGTAATTCCACGCCTTTGCGAATTCGTCAAAAGGTAAAAACTGCTTGCAGCTGAACCCAGACACATTATAGAAAGGCCCTGCCGCGCCTGCGTCGCACAAAACTTTCAAATTCTGATTAGTGACATCATACAACTTCTGTGCTCGTTCCAACCATGGCACCGTTGGGTCCAATTCCCCTACTGCGTTCACTGTTATTGGTCCAAAGCTACTGGTTGGTTTTGGCTGCTGTTCCAAATCTGTCAATATGAGTCTCTCAAAATCTCTGGCTTGCGTTCCACAATTCCATTTGTTGCCATCACTTGAATCCATTGAAGAGGCTGCGCCTAATGTTTTCATACGTAACCAACCAGCAGTTGGTTAGTCTTCTCGGCTTGTAGATTTGAGCCCGGTGGCTGCGGCCCTTTTCTCTCTCTCTCTCTCTCTCTCTCTCTCTCTCTCTCTCTCTCTCTCCTTCTCTGTCTACCCCTCTTGTCTCTCTACTGCCACTATTACTACTACCAATACTACTACCACTACTACTACTACTACTACTACTACTACTACTACTACTACGACTACTTACTACTACTTATACTACTACTACTACTACTACGACCAGTCTACTACTACTACTACCTACTACTACTACTACTACTACTACTACTACTACTACTACTACTACTACTACTACTGTTACTACTAAGAACACCGCAGGTCCTATGAGCACCACGGAGACGGCGGAATGGAGCGCGAAGCGCAGGTGTGTATTTTTCCTCGCGATGCTCCTCTGCGGGCTATCCAAGCGCGCGGTAGCTAGCAGCTACCTTGGGTGTAGCTAGCAGCTACATTAGGAATGCTAGCGAGCAGCCAGCTTGGGGCGAGAACGAGGAGAAGGTGAGAGCAGAGATTCAACTGCTAACAACCACTTCTGGTAATTGCACGTCGCAGTATACAAGCCAAGAAATCTACCATTTAGGGCAAAGCGCTCTGCCCGCTGGGTCAAGCACAACTACGAGCACATTGGCGCCAGTCCCAGATCGGATTGAAATTTCACGCAACATATCCTTAGTCTCGCTTCCTGGGTTGCGCCATAGCCTCACGCCGTTCGGCGCCGTGTCAGGAGTGTAATTGTTCGCGTAAACAATCTCCTCAATGAGATTGTCCTCGGAGAGCACGCGCTTCTTAAGCCAGCAAAGTCTCTCCTTGTAAACAGGTACGTCTATAGTGCCAACGGGTCCGTCTCCTAATACCATGAAAGTTTTCAAGGAAGCTCTCAGCAGGAATTCGCGCGAGAAGTTCGCTTGCTTTGCCTCTGACTCCATCCAACGAGTCGACTTCCCATCCACTCCAAAGGACCTCAGACAATGGTTAATGTTATCCAATCTGTTTTTGAATGACGACTGATATGATCTCGGCCACGTTTTTAAGCAGCCTTCTGAAATGACGCAGTGGACGTTTGCGTCGCCCTTGACTTGTTCTCCGAAGAGGCCAGCATCCAAACAGAACAGCACGTGAGATAACGCCACACCAGTGTGCAGAACAATGTTTGCCGGCAGCTTGATGCGATCGAGCGCGCAACCGTTGTCAGCCGATTCCTTTTCAATGCTTTGCAAGAAACCGGGATGCAGCGCATCATCTCCCGCGATAAGCCAAATATCACTGTATTTCTTCTTTTCGATATGCGGAATGTCACTGGCAGCGGCGGATTGCGGAGGAGGAGGTGGCATTGGGCACTCGCTGCGCGGGCTTAACAAATCCCCATCTTGCGAACTATCCGCCCAACAACGTTTCTTGCTGCTGAGCGCCAAACTTTTTGGTTGCGCCCCTTGCGTTGGTCCCAACTCATCGGCGTGATCGGTTGGAGGTGAACCTTTCGACTTTGCATTGATTTCTCCAAATGCCTCGCACTCGTCCTCTGAAGAAGAAGACGATGAAGAACTCTCTTTAATAGTTGCTCTCTGTCCACCAGTTTCATGCGTTGTCTGATAACCGCTATAAAAGTTCCCAGCGTATTGACACCCATAATAATTGCCAGCATATGGATAATGCACAGGGACGTACACAATTGGTTGAGGATGCGCTGAAGAAGAACCACCGTTTGAATATTGATTATTTGTCTTGGCAAAGGGTCCAGATTCGAGAGCGAGTGCAGCCTCTGGGAACAAACTTTTCCAAATCCCAATTACTCCACCTCCTTTCTTTTTGGATTCGCGCATTTGTTTCGAAACCGTTAAATTGTGTTTTGCCTTCAAGTCTTTCCATAGAGCGTCTCCAAATGAATCCCAACTTGAAGATCTACTGATCGCATCTGGCGCCGGCCCCGCTGTTCCGATGATGCGGCGCAACTCCTCCATGAGAGCTTTCAAAGAGGATATCTCGAGCCGCGAGAGGTACGGATGATATAGCGGCAATATAAGAACAATTGCAGCTGTGGCAACGCAACAACATTGTTATGATCATGATATTGCGTTGCACTATGAATGAATGATGATATCGATAATGATGATAATGATGATATGGATAATGATAACTGTATTGATAATGGTGATAATCTGTGTAGCGATGGTAATTAATGTGCCTGAATGGTGATATTGATTATGATGAATGATGTTTTTTGAGACGCAACTTGAGCAGTAAAACTGTTGTAGGCTGCGCCTCTGTCAGTATGAAGACGATCAGTCTTCTTGCGCTTGCAGCGCCTAACGTGAAAGCGAAAAGCTTTCTTGTGAGAGCAAGCAGCTCTCTTAATGAATGGAAATATTTCCCAGTTATTCACTTGCCCGTGCGAGCCCGCTTCTTGCTGACTGCCGGGGTGTAGTCCTTCCTATGCTTATCAGAACGACAGAATCGGTTGCGCCACACGCAGAACTGCCTAAGGAGAAATCTGTAATGAGCTCTTCGCATTGTGTATAGAAACCGCAATTTGTTCAACTTTGACCAGAACTGCTCGGCAGCTTGAGAATTGCAAGTCGACTTCTTCTTCGGGAAACGAGGCGCATCACATTTGTGTCTTTTCCAATGGAACCCATCGAGATAACATCCACCAGAAAACAAGGTTCCTTTCCAGTCGTGATACATACAATTGCAATCTCCAACGTAATCGCGAACTGCAATCTTAGATTTCTTTAACTGTCGCAACGCTTCCTTCTTATATTCTGAGCATTCACAATTCATCATCTCTCCCAAGTGGAGAATTGCATTTAAGGCCCCTTCCTGGCCTCTCTTCTTCATGTCCATTGTAACCCAGCGACCTCCAATTCTGGTTCTTTTCTCTTTAATTACGGCAACCTTTTTGACGTGCTGGCATCGTCGATCCTTTTTGTTTACAACGGGTCTGCCTTTCTGCTTGTATTTCTTGTTGAACTTCTTCTCGTCCTCCATTACGATGCGCGTCACCTTCTCGTTCCCATCTGCAACGACGTCTTTAGGGTTATTGATCTCACCACTTCGCTTGAAGTCTATGTCATGTTTGGCCGCATTGAAGATCTCAAAGAACCCTTCGTTCTTTACGCCGTAGTCAGGGTCTTTCTCTGGAACGGGATCTGTAACGTCGAAATCGCAAACGCCTTCCTCTTGAATCCTGAGATAACAACACAAGGCGTCGTGAATCTTACGGCCGGGAAAATTCTCCATGTGATTACCTTTTTTTCTTTTCTGTTTTCCCTTTTTCCTCGTACTGTGGCTTCCAATCGGGATACGTAAGCAAAATAGCTGCTGCTTCCGCTCCGGCTGCTTGAGCAGAGCGACACGTGCGATGCCAAAGTTGACGTAAATAACACCATCTGAAACCCAAGCCCGGGTGCAACAACAGAATAGTTTGATCCGTGACGTTGTCTTTTGTCAAGAAATTTAATCTCATATTATAACACCGAGCGTAATTGAGCTTATGAATTGTCCGGCACTTCTGGTTCGTACATATTTTCGTTCCATGCTTAACGCGCTCCCAAGCAGATCCGTTCCAAACCGTGGCTTCGTGATCTCGGCCTGCGCCCGTTTTCTCTTGAAGCACAGAAGAACAGCGAAAACATTTGGCAATGGTACAGTATTGCATGTCGGCGAGAAGCCGACTTATATAGAGCTTGCGAAAACACAAACTTGCGTAGAGTTGGCAATAAGCCAATTTGTTTCGAGCCGATGGCTACTGCGGCGACAACAAATAAGAATGACATTGATCGATATGGAAATCGTAAACACGATTCAGCAGAACTGCCAAGTATTATCCTTTTTTTCTAAACGCAATATCAAGCCGAGTCTCTCCTGCATCGCTAGCAGCGACAGTTTGCAAGCACGCGAGTGAGTTTCGCCGCTAGCAGCGGCATTTACATACCAACGTTATGCACTAGTTTCGCTGCTAGCAGCAGCATTTATATACATAGTTGACCAGCAGTCAATCTCGCAACTATCAAAAGATATACAATTATATTGCAACGCACAAACATTGTCAGCAATCAGCTGACTTGAAACTCGCGTCGCAGAGTTGCGCGAATCGCTTTCAGTGCAAATTGCATTTCTCACATGCCCTCACGCTGATGACCAAACACGTCCTCCTCCTCTAAACCGTGGTTGCTTGGGCGAGATCCAGCAGACATTCCCGCGTTGACGCGAGACTCATGAACGGCGCGGGCCAGTTCCTCTGTGCCAGTTTCCTCCCACACTCTCTCCATGTTCTCCTCGTCGTCGGCTAGTTCTGCCTCGGCCGTGGTCTTTTCTTTCTTGGGTGTGCCAGGAATCTCAGGTTCCTCTGCCCTGCTGCGCTTCCTCTCCGGCGTGACGGCAGTCAGATCAAACTCGCTTCCGTGGAGAGGTTCTGCTTTCATTGATAGAATGCGCTGCCTTTCTTGAATGTCCTCGAGGGCACCGCAAAACGCAATCGGAGCTGCATTCACGCTGCGATCCAAAGAGCTAAACCCGGCAGCCGTCAATAGAGGACGGTCGTATGACTGGGATGCCATTGATGAATCATTGAATAACCCTCTGGCGCCCCGTGCAGATGAAGGCCTGATTGTCCTCGAATGGGGAATCGCCTCGCCTCTCATGGCTCTGCTCAAATATTCCAAAGACCACTTCACATCGTCGTGATAATTTGGTGGAGCCCCCTTTAGTTGCCCATTTTTCCATTTCTGCATAACTTCTTTCACCTCTGGTTTGAAAATATCCATATCTTCGCCGTTCGACCAGTGAATGCAGGGGACGTCCACTAACTCATTTGTCTCATTGCGGTGCAAAATTCCCTCGCGAGTAATGACAATAGTGTGGAAACGACGCCTGAATGCTACCCAATCCTCATCGTCTGCTTCTTTATCGATTGATGGCATAATGAGCTTCTGCCAATCCTTGTCGGAGATTTTATCTTTGCGCGCAAGTTTCTTGGCCAATTTACTGTCGCACTGCTGACTCGCTGCTTGGCGGCACGAATACATGTCGAAACCAGAGCCCCCCCATCTGGCCCATAGAAGAGCATCTACCTCTGCGGGGTATAAAAAAGCTGTCACCAGATCGGCCCCAAGTTGATAGAATTGTCCATCATCAAAGATACACGGCTTGAATACAGTGTTTCGCTCGCCTCTGAACATATCAATGAATTTGGCAGTCGCGATGGCAGGTTGCTCGTCGTCTCTCTTTTCTGCTGCTATCCAATGGTTGGACACCATGAAAGCGTGCGTCCTCGAACACAAGCTTTTGCCGCATTCCGAAATTCCAATCCATAGAATACCGTGTTCTTTATGTGTGGTAATCTTATCTTTCAGCACCAAATCCAAGAACCACGGTTTCAAATCCTTGTAGGTGGTGAAATTGAAGTCAATCGTTTTGGCAGTTGTCGCGCCTCTCGCACAACGTTCCAAAAACGATCTGCACTTTGCTTCAGGCCAATCCAATATCGGGCTTCCTGGTTTTTTGGTCCACACATCCACCCACTCTGCGAACTGTCCTTCATTGTTCGAGGACGGCCTCATCTTGCGCATAAATGCATAACCGGCTGAGATTTTGTTGAAATCAACCACCTTCTGCACATCATCATCTCCTTGCCATTTTCCGTATCGAATCTGAAAACCACCAAGCCCTTCGAATATCTTCTGGAATATTTTTTTAGAGCTCCAAGGGTTGTGAGGCCACCAGCTGCGGCAGTAAGTGGTTCCGCACGCGAATTCTTCCGTCACTTTGATCAACTTTTGTTGTTCTTCGAACATAATGTGTTTGATCACGTGCCACTTATCGTCAGCGGGCACAATCGCCAACTGCATGGTGCACGCTACTTGCCACGAACTCGAAGGACCGAACGGTTGCGGTAACTTGTCGTAGCTGCCCGTTTGCATTTGCTGAGCTATCAATCCTTTCACATGGTCATTGTAACTGCCATCCCACCCTTCACTCCACTCGCTACTTCCATGGAAATCATTTGAAAGCTGCTTGATGATATTCTGTGCATCATTGTCGAACTTCCCATCCCAATCTAAAACGCAATCAACCACCCACCTGTTTTTCTGATTAATGTTCCCATGTGGGTATGGGTAAACAGGCAAATCAGAAATTTCGGTCACAACGGGCGCCTGCCACTTGATAGTCGGATTTTCCGTAGCAAACTGCAACTTCTTGTTGGTAACTTCCTTGTCCGTATCTGCCAGGATTTGATTTGTCTTCCCTGGCGAGTCCAATACAACGCCCAACGTCTTCATGCCGCCGCATATGACGTTAGCCATCAGCTAACCTTATTGCCAACAAGCAGTCAGCGTAACTCGTCTGCTGCCTAAGCTTGAGCCTCTGAGGCGAGGAGAAGGAGAGGAGGAGGCAAATGGTAATAATGATAACATATAACGAAAATGGATAATGATACAATAACTGAAGATTATGGTAATAATACATATCATACTCTATTATGATAGATGAATTGAAGCGCAGTTACCTTCAGAATGCACTTGGCGCATTCTCTGAGATCTCTCGTCGCACCGGCAATCTCCCTCTCCCAGCGGCGGCCGAAGACGCAAAAGGCCTTCGACAATCGGAATCAGAGAGCAGGGCGGCCAAGAGCGCAAATGATGATTATGATAATGATACATATAATGCAATATGTATAAAAATATATTGAAGCGCAATTATCTTCAGAGCACGCTTGGTGCACCGGTCTCGCCCCCAGCGCCGACTGAAGAATGCACTTGGTGCATTCTCTGGAATCTCTTGTCGCACCGGCAATCTCCCTCTCCCAGCGGCGGCCGAAGACGCGAAAGGCCTTCGACAATCGGAATCAGAGAGCAGGGCGCCCAAGACGCCAGTGGCGCGCTAAAAAATAACCCTGCGACCCTCGGGGGCTGCCGTCCCCACCCCCACCTAGGGGTGCTGGACGACCGCGGCGCCATCCCCCGAGGGCCCAGGGCTTGTCGTCGTCGTAGTCGTCGTCTTCGCCGCCGTCGTCGCCGCCGTGGAGGGGGAGAGGGGGGAGGGGGAGGGAGGGGGGGAGAGGAAGGGAGAGAGGGGGGGGGGAAGGAGGAGAGAGGGGGGGAGGGGGAGGGAGAGGGGGAGGGAGGAGGGCCCTCTGGTAGCGCTTGAGCTATGCTGCTGAGCTCCCTGCTTGCTGTCCTCCTCCTCCTCTTCCTCCTCCTCCTCCTCTTCCTCCTCCTCCTCCTCCTCCTCCTCCTCCTCCTCCTCCTCCCTCTTCTCTTGGCGTTCCCACTTCTCTCTTTTCTCCCTCTCCGTCGTCCCTTTTTTTGTTGTCTCTCCTCCTGCTTTTTCGTTTTCTATGCCTTTGCAAATAAATGCATAGGTCTGGGGGCCAAAAACGCCCTTGGGTTTTTTTGGCACTCTCTCTCCAGAAAGAGGAGAAGGAGAAACAAAAAAAAAAAAAAAACTTCCCTAATTGCTCAGCCTTCCTACTTCTACCTTAAGGGGCTTCACCTCTTCTAAAATGCAAATATATACACCTATACGACCACCCTGCAGGTGATAAGGGGGTCGGGGGGGAGGGGGGGCAGCAATGGGAAACAGTGGTGATCGTTGCGTTGCCGCTCGCTCTTGGGAGCCTTGGTGTCGAATTGTTCACGTCGCCCTTCGCTCCAGGGCGCCCTGGCATCATCCCCCCCCCCCCCCCCTGGGAACCAATCGATCCCACTCAATCGATATCACGATCGATCTCTCTATCGATCTCACAAGCGATGTCGTTATCGGTCCCACGATCGATCGCACCATCGATCTCACTATCGATATATCTGTAGATATCACGAGCGATGCCGTCATCGGTCACACGATCGATGGGACCATCGATCCCAGTATCGATCTCACTCGATCGATCCCACTATCGATCTCACTCGATCGATTTCACTGTCGATCTCACTTTGGGTCTCGCTATCGATCCCACTAACGATCTCCCTATCGATGCCGCTCGATCTCACAATCGATATCACTATTCATCTCACTGTCGATCTCACTATCGATCTCACGATCGATCTCACTATCGGTCCCACTATCGATCTCACTATCGTTATCACACTCGATTTCGCCATCGGTCTCAGTATCGTTTTCGCACCAGCGGGACACCGGAACACCGGCGGGGCACCGGAGGGACACCGCGCGCCACCGCTTGCCGGAGGGAGAATCGTTTGGTCCAGCCGGGGACCAGCCACAAGCGGGACACCGGCGGGACACCGCGCGCCACCGCTTGCCGGAGGGAGAATCATTTGGTCCGGCCGCGCCTCAGCCACAGGAGAATTTCCTCTCGCCCGCCCACGCAACTTCGCCTCGCCCGCACGAACGGCACGCACGAACACGAAACCGGAACCGATTACCCGGTGGGGGGCTCTCCGTTCCACTTCGATCACACCCCCAACCTCTGATCCATCCCACTATCGATCCCACTGTCGATCTCGCTATCGATATCACTATCGATCTCGCTCTCGATCTCATTACTCATCTCACGGTCGATTCCACGATCGATCTCGCTATCAATCCCACTCGATCGATCTCACGATCGATCTCACGATCGATCCCACTATCGATCTCACTATCGATATCACTATAGATCTCACGATCGATCTCTCACTATAGATCTCACTATCGATCTCACTATCGGTCTCACTATCGATCTCACTGTCGATCTCAACAGGCACACCAGCGGGACACCAGCGGGACACCGGCGGGACAACGCGCGCCACCGGTTGCCTGGCGGAGAACTTTTCGGCCCGGCCGCGGCCTTGCCACGACGGGGCGCCGGCGGGGCACCAGCGGGACGCCAGCAGAACACCTGCAGGACAACGCGCGGCACTGGTTGCCGGGCGGACATCCTTTTGGTCCAGCTGCGGCCCAGCCACAGGAGAATTTCCTCTCCTCCGCCCACGCAGCTTCGCCTCGCCCGCACGCACGGCACGAACGCGAAACCGAAATCGATTTCCCAGTAGGGGGGCTCTCCGTTCCACTTCGATCTCACCCCCAAACCCCCGATAGATCCCCATATCCACCACAGCTCGGTTCCCGTGTACCGTTAACCGTCTACCTGCGAAATCCAGGGAGCCTTGGTGGCAATCACGGTACTTCCCAAACGTAAAACGCTTCTCTAACGTTCCCCGAGCCCACTCACGCCCCACCCCTCTCTGGACCCCGGGAAGAAATCATCCACCTCTAAGAGAATCACGACGGAACCCTGCCCACGCGCGCAGTAATTCATGCCAACAGGGCTCCAGCAGGGCGCGAACAAAACCATTCTCGGCGAGATACTTCAGCACCGTTCTTCGCCATGCTGGGGGAGCACCGTCAAGACCGTATACATTGACGCTAAGCTGGATGAAACTTCCCGGCCCCAGAGGGAGAACGTCGCAGGGCACTGCCAATATTTCGCCGACAGCACGCCGCACGCGGTCGCTCTGGCAGAACGCATGCTCGACATCAGCTTCGAAACCACGGAAATTCGGTGGAAGAGCATGATGGAGGAGGTTTGAGGAGTAGGAGACTAGACTTCTAGACTAACTGCGCCTGGGTCTCGGCGACCGCGCACGCACCAGCGGCTCTTGGCCGTGGGGGCGTGAAACGCCCCCTCTGCCGGCTTCCATGCGCGCCATCCTGGAACTGATACTGCGCCCCGGAGACTCCTTCCGCACAGCCTCCGCCTGCTTGGGCGAGATCACCCTCACTCTTGAAGACTTCAAAATCGAGCCCCACTCCTTCGGATCCACGGCGTCGAACTTTTTCCGATCCTCCAGACCCGACTTGTTTTTTTATCACTTCCGATCCGCGCCCGACCGCATGCGACGAGGATGAATCTTCTGCCCCGACTCCCGCGGCAAAGCACCAGGTTGGCCCTCGCGTAGCGGCCGCGCTTGAACGCCCTCTCCGGGCATCGCCGACACCAGGAAATCGAACGTCTGCTCGGACATCCCCCGACACGGAGAGCACCCCCTGTCGGCTGACGGCCAGATGGGTGGAGATTATCCGGTCCGATTCTCGATCTCATTGACCCGATCCTGGACGGTGGCGGACTGCAGCACGCTCGACCCAGGCGCGGGCTCCCCAGGGGGATCTGGAATCGGCAGGCCAGACCTCAGGGACCCTCGCGAGGGATGACCAGACGGAAGAGACGAGGCGGGGACCTGAGTCGCCGATCGATCCTCGGCGCCAGCGGGCGGCTCAAGGCCTGGCGGGGCCTCTTGATCTCCGACTCCCCAGCGAGAGCTCTCGCAGGCGCAGGCGGACATATGTCGCTGCTCGGCCCTGGGGGGACAAGCTCTCGCTGACGGCGGATCGACACTGGCGCGTCGCCGGGCTGCCGAAGCGCGCGACAACTCAGACGGACCGAAGGAGCCGGCGACGGGGCCGAAAGCTCTGGCGGCCCTGGGGGGACAAGCTCTCGCTGACGGCGGATCGACACTGGCGCGTCGCCGGGCTGCCGAAGCGCGCGACAACTCAGACGGACCGAAGGAGCCGGCGACGGGGCCGAAAGCTCTGGCGGCGCGGCACTCGAAGCCGAATCATCCGAGACAAAGCGAGACAGATCAGGCGCCACCTCCGCTTCCTCAGAGACCCACGGAAG
Organism: Prorocentrum cordatum; assembly: GCA_963575745.1. Taxonomy (NCBI): domain Eukaryota; class Dinophyceae; order Prorocentrales; family Prorocentraceae; genus Prorocentrum; species Prorocentrum cordatum. The sequence continues at coordinate 86,557 of CAUYUJ010000043.1, read as the reverse complement.
ACGAGTCGCGACAGGGCTCAGAAGAGGAGGAGGAGCGAGGGACAAATACCTGCGCCGAGGGTCTGAGAGACCCGAGTCCTCCGCGTCACCCCGGGGCCCGCTAAGGCCCGCCGCCTCGGGGGGGCCTGGATTGGAAAACGGGTCGACCCCCGCGGTGCTAGCGGGAAGGGGTTGGTTCCATGCGTCTCCCGACGGCTCACCTTCTCGCCGCGCGCCTACTACTGGGGGCGCGGCGCGCCCCAGCCTGTCGAACCAGGTCCTGCCACCGGGGGCCATCCGCCAGCCGCGCCCGCAGCTCCTCGCCCGGACTGGCAAGCCGGATTCGGGGCGAAGAACACTTCCAGAGCCCGGCACGCATTCCCACCCACGCGGTGCCGTGCCCACGCAAAACAACCATGCCAAGGCCACACCAGGCTCCGCGTCGGACCCCAAGCGAATCCGAGACGACACACGGGAGAAACTGGCGCCACACGAACACCCACTGGCCCTGGACATACTGACGAAGAGGAGGGGTATTCGCCTTGGTCGCTCGCTGGATCTGCTCTTGAGCCGCTGTCTTCAGGGCCAGCTCTCGCGCCTTGTCTCGGACAGCCTGGGACCGAGCGAACTCGGCCCCCGCGGGAGCCTACTCGGAATGGAGCCTCAGAACGTCCTGCCAGCGGGGAAGGCCGAGATGATCGTCGCTCAACAACTCGCAAGGAACCCGAGGGTTTTCTCCAAACGCGAGCTGGAAGTGGCGAAACCCCAGCGGCGCCAGAACCTATTCTCATGGCTAACGAGCTCCACCACTAGGGCCTCGAGCTCCTCCACATCCTTAGGCAGATCCGAGCCGGCGTCAATATCGGCCTCGATCCGATATTTGATCGATCCTCCGTGCCTTTCCACGCGCCCGCTCTCCCAGGGAGACTCAGCATTGGTCGCGCGGCGAAGAATCCCTGCCTGCATCACCCCCTGGCGAAACGCTCTTCCAATTCGTGGCCCCCGTCAATGATCAACAGGTGGGGGCGTCCGAAGAGCCTGACCCACGAGGCGCAGAAGGCTCGCCACACCGAGCGGCCATTGCGTCCAGCACACGACTGCAGACTTGAAAATTGGAGCCGTGATCGAATACATTGAGGAAGAGCACCACTTCTCCCTTGAAAGACAAGTGAAACATATCTGCGCCAACGATGCGGTTGAATCTGAACGCGCGGGGAGGGGCTATCTTTGGACGAATATCCATGCGAGCCCGCCCCGCACACTCACTAAACTCGCACTTGACGAGAATCCACCGCAGGATGTGTGGCTTGATCCCCCCAGCCCGCAACACTCGGAGAAACTTCCCATTGTCCGGATGGCCCATATGAAGGTGGAGATGGTGAACTATTCGATCGTCAGTCTCGTCCGGCTCGATATCTGGCACGCTGGGCTTTAACTGGAGCGGTGGCCGAGCTTCCTGCTCGTCTCCTGAGAGATCCAGGTCAAGCCCCTGGAGGCCCCTCTCAGCCACCACGGGCTCCTCAGACTCATGCACAGAAAAAGCCGAAGTTGAATCCGACCGCGCGACGAGGGAAGCCCCGGGAGCCGAAAACTCCAGAGCCACGCTTAGACCGCCAGCTGGGGGCACCTTGCCAGACCTCCGCGGTAACTCGAACCACTGTCTGGGCAAACTTGATGGGGTAGGCCCTGGCCCTGGATGGTCGCCCATCCTCGAGGGCGACGTGAAAATGGCCGCGCACGCGCGCGAATCGCTCAAACATCACCCGAGCCAGCGACTCAGGGTTAGTCATCAAGCCCGCGGGCTTCTCACTGAGACCGAGGGAAGAGACCTGGGACCCGAACGCGCACATGTCCACTCGAACACGTCTTACTCCGGGCTGCCCCAGCACGCTGCGCCATTGCCGCCACCCAAGAGAGAGCGAACCTCGGGTGTTCACAGAAAGTAACGGCCTGGCTCGATCTGGCACATGGCGACCTCCATGCACAACTCGAGATCTCCGAGGCCGGCTCGGAGCACTCTCTCCCACTTCTCAGGGTCACTGCGGTCACCGTTAACATAATTCAGAAGAGTGTAGGCTCGACACTCTAGATACATCGCGAAGATAAAAAGGGGTCCTCTTCTTTTTGGATTCACCACATAGCGCGAACGTCGGCCTTGCCACTGGAGCCCCATCCCCCCCGCAGATCGAAACTCGCGACAGTTCCCGCGCGGCCCCCACGACGACGACCTCAGCCGAGATCCTGAATGGGGAAAAGAGCTCCTTGAGGACCGATCCAGCTCGAGTCGCACTGGTCTTTTTGGGTCTCTGAGACAGTTCTACAACTGGAAGCACCTGGCAACCGAGACTCAGAGCATAGTTTCCTGGGCCCGCGCGAGGAACACCTCTCGATCGTCGTTGAAGCGCTCACCCCCCAGCCAGTCGGCCACCGAACCCTCGGCCTCAGAACTGGCGGGAGGAAGAGGGGAGACTGCAGGCCGCGCCCCAACAGGCGCAACAGCGGGCGCTCGGCCTGAGAAAGCTGGGCAGCACAACCCCGCGACCGCTTGGCACAGGCGATCGCGCTGGCTGACGCCGACTCGATGTCGTCTTCGACCATTTCGACTGGCTCCTCCCAATCCGCGTCGGCCGGCACTGCCTGCCCCAGCCAGCTGGCGCTCGGAAAAGACATCTTCCCGGGCGTCCCTGACTGCGCCGTCCACGGGTCGCCGCCTGTCCGCCAGGCTTCTGCCAGGCCCTGCTGAGGCGGCCCCTGCCCCGTGAAGAGCCGCATGAGCTGCTCCTGCTGCATCTCGCTCCGGATCGGGATCCGCGGGGGTCTATCGGACGATCCCAAGCCCCTGCGAAACGCTGGGGGGGCGCCAACTAAGCTCGCCTCGGGCCAGGTCGGAAAAACTCGTTCCAGATCTGCAGGGACCCCCAGACGCGCGCGCCTCCTGGGCCCTCGAGGACGCTAGCCAGAATCTCGTGGATCTCACCCGAGCAGAGACCCCGATAGGAACGGCACACCCTACCACGATCAGGACGCCGAGAAACCGCAGACCAACACTTGGCCCCCCCGTAGCAGAAGCCATACTTACCGCGCTCAAGATAGCGACGTGGCGGAAGAGAATACGGAGGATGTACGCTCGATCCAGCTTTACCTCGCCATTCTCGCTCATCATGGCGACGCCGTCAGGCGAGGCCTTGAAAGGATCCTTGCGCAAGAACGAATAGCGCTGCACGGCCGACGCCGGCGGTTCAGGGCCGCCACTTGCGGGCCCCGCCACTGACGCCAGCCGATGACCCGACGGGGGGCGATTGAGCGCCGCGGACGCGTCTCGCACGCCACCCGGCACGGCGCCCCCGGGCAGGTCGATCACGCACTTCAAGAGATCAAGAAACCGGGCGGACAGAATACGAGGGATACCCTCTTGCAGCACCGTCGTCTCCACTACACCGAAGGCGCCGCCCACACACATGGGAAACAGGATCGTGCTCACTGGGCGGGCATCCCCTCCGACGCCGCGCGTCGCCCTGTGCCGGGCGTCGGGGGCCGCCGCGTAAACCAGGCCCCGCTGCGCCAGTGCCCTGGCCGTCAGGTTCAGCGCGTTGTAGCCGATCAGGTCGCTGCCTGCGACCGAGTCGACCAGCGCCAATGCCGGCGTGGCTGCCAGCGCCACTGTCGCTCCAGGCTGATCCATCTCGCTCTTCACCCAGTCGCAGGCCTGGATCTCCGGGATCTCCTGCTTCTCGAGAGTACACCCAGTAAACGTATATCCTGAAACTCCACGCTCCGGCGGCGCGATAGTGGCAGCGGCCAGTCCTCCGTCGTTCTTCCCCCGCTGCTTCTGCCAGTCTCCTCGGAGTGATCCTTCTTCTTGCAGCGCGCGCAGTTGACCACCTGCGCCAACCTCTCCTTGGACGGTCTCTTGCTACGAGGTCTCTGCGGCCCGTCACGGGCCGGCCGTGTCTCGCGGCAACGGCCGGGCGGAGGATGAGCACCCTTCTCCTTCCGAGCAAGAACCGAAGTACTGCCTGTCCCTCTTGGCCTCGCGCTTCAGGTCCTTGTTCTCCTTCCACGTGGGCCGCTGGGACTTCTGACCGCCGCGACCTCAGCCCCGGGCACGCCTGGCGAAGTACGTGTCAAGCTGGCTTTCGTCCAAGTCTAGTTCTTCCATCTCGGCCAGCAGTGCCGCCTCGGCTGCAGAAGAAAGAGAAGAAGCGTCATCGTCGCCGTCCTGCTCATCTTCGTAATCAAAGGCGTCTGCCTGCCGCCTGTCGATGGCCGTGCCTCTTCGGGCAAGCCGTCCTGACCGGCAACGAGGGCTACGCGCGCGCGTGGGCGGCTCGGGAGGAAGCGCTCAGAACCCGTCGAATCCATCTGCCCAAGAGCCCACGAGACTTGCCCGAAATCTAGCGATCCGCGAGTCAAGGCCCTCAGGTTCTGGAGGCCTTGCTGAGCGAGGCTGGCGCCCTCTTTTAAGAGCAGACCTATAAAACGCCCGCTCATCCACAACTCGTGCCCCTCTGCCTCCAGGAGCTGCGCCTCGCGCCTCGACGCAAACTGGATGAGCGTCTCCTGCGACTCTCGGCTAGCCTCATAGGCTGCTCGCCTTCCCAAGCGCCTGACCTCGTCGCTTTCGCGCTCACCGATCATCAGGTCCATGTGTGCCAGGACGAGGTTCAGCCACTCGGGCCCCTGCAGGGCGTACTCGGACAGGTCCTCGAACTTGCATGGCCAACCCGAATCCTTTTCAACAACTGTTCCGATCTCCTCCATACAGCCAAGTCTGTGTTTGCATTCCACCTCTGGATCGCTCGCTTCCACTGGCGGTAATGACTCCAGTCGGGCCTTGCAGGAGGATCTGAATAGTCACCACGTCCTGGAAGAGATGACCACCAACCACCAACTGTCGCCCGTCCAGTTGCCAACGTACCATCCTTCTTTCTGCTTCCAGTCTCCGCCGTCGGCCTTCCAGCCGTCATCGCGCCAGGACTTCCACTCATCAGCACTCCACTTATTATCGTCGTTGGCTGGTCCTGCAGCTGCCCGCCTCTCCTGCTGCGTCGCCCTCTGCTCCCTCTGCTCGTTCTGCTGACTCGTTGATCGAGCTCACGCGGGCGCAAGGCCTCGCAGAGGCCCCAAACTCGCGAGCACGGCGCAAGGCGCGAACTGGCGCCTCATCGCCCGGGCCCCCCGGCCTCGAGCACACCACGAGGCTCCTCTACCAACGGTGGCAGCAGAACCGATGGCGGTGAGGTTGTATGAGCTTGAGTCAACGTATGATTGCAAGAGTCACAATCATGAACTCGATCGCAACTGCAAGTGCAACTGTAACGTTCAAGTAAAACAGAACGCTAAACCGATAGGAACATGAACGTCGAAACGAGGTGCGTTTCCACACCCTGGAGCTTCGGCCCGTCCCCCCGGCCACCCGAAGGGCGCGTAGTTCTCGCAAAGAAATCTCCCAAGACGGCTCAAGATGGATTTCAAAACCGCCCTGATGGCCCAAGATGGTCTCCAAGATGCCTCCAAGACGGCCAAGATGCCCTCCAAGACGGCCACGATGGCACCAACATGCCTCCAAGACGGCCCAAGAGGCCTCCAAAACGGCTTCCAGGAGAGCCCGAAGAGGCCAACAACATTGGTGTTCCCAAGGTTGTTTGATAGATTGTGGGATGTGTTTCTTTTGGGCATTCCGACAGCCCAAGACGGCCCAAGAGATCCTAAAGATCGCCCCAAGATCGCCCATGAGGCCTCCCAAATGGCCCCATGATGGCCCAAGAGGCCCCATAAGACGGCCCCAAGACGGCTCCAAGATGGCTCCAAATGGTCCTCAAGGCGGCCAAGATGGCCAAGATGGCCTCCCAGACGCCTCCTAGTCAGCCAAGATGTCCTCCAAGACGACCAAGATGGCCCCAAGGTGCCTCCAAGATGGCCCCAGAGGCCTCCAAGACGTCCTCCAGGAGAGGCCGAAGAGGCCAAAAAGTCATCGGTGTCCTGAGGTGTTTGATAGATGTTGGGATGTGCTTCCTTTGGACCTTTCGACAGCCCAAGACGGCCCAAGAGGCCCCCAAGATCGCCTCATGCTCGATCAGGCCGCCCCAAGAGGGCTCCATGATGGCCCACGATGCCCCCAAGACAGCCCCAAGACGGCCCCAAGACGGCTCAAGATGGGCCAAGATGGCCAACACACCTCTGGAAGCTCCGCAGAGGCTTCCCGAGAGGCCTCTCCAGAGGGCTACCAAGAAGTTCCCAAGAAATCTCTTCCTCCTGCTCTTTCTCGTCCAGCCTGCTCCTCCTCCTCGATCCAAAAGACGGCCCCAAGATGCCTCCGAAAGACTCCTCTGAAGTTCCCAGGACGCGCCAAGAATGACCCAAGAGGCTCCCTCACCTTCGCTTCCTCTTCATCATCTGTTTCGTCTTCTTTCCCTTCTGCACGAGCAAGGTAGTCACAATATGGTCTTCAAGACGGTCCCAACATGCCTCCGAAACCGCCAAGATGGCCCAATATAGAGCTCAAGAGTGCCTCAAGAGGCTCTCAAGAGGCCTCCTCCTCCCTCTCCTTTTTCCTCCCCCTCTTCCTCTTCCTCCTCCCCCACGTGTCCCCCGAAGGCTTTCCAAACCGACTCGGGAAACACTGGTCCGATAGCTTGGCCAAGCTCTAACCCAACGTTCTGCCACATAGGCGTTTCAAGAAAGGCAGAGGGCGGCGGTGATTCGCCGTAGGAGTCTTCGATCCGCCGATCCCTGTTGCCTGCGCGAGGGAGTCGCTGGCATGCCCAGATCTCGCGTGCCTGAACCCTCGGCCGATCCAACTGGCCGCCCTCAAAGCCTCACCAAAAGAGGTAGGCTATCTATATATATATATATATATATATATATATATATATTGTTCCGGCCCGGGTGGCTGCAAGAGGGCCCACGTGGCCCACGGTGGCCTCCGAGACGGCCAATATGGCCTCCAAGATGGCCCCCAGACGGCCCCAGCAGCCCCCCAAGAGGGCCATAAGAGGGGCCAGGAGGGCCCAAAGGCAGCCCGAGCGACTCCCGAAACGGCCCCAAAGGGGGCCCTGAGGCGGCGCCGGAGACCTCCGAGGCGGCCCTAGAGCGCCCAGGCAAGGCCCCAAGGCGGTCCAGAGAGCCCCCCAAAGGAGGCAGTCGACGGACAGGGCCCCTTAGAGGCCCCAAGAGGCCCCGAAGAGGCTCCCAGGAAGCCCCCAGGACGCCCCAAGAGGGCTCCAAGAGGCCCCCGAAAGGCCTCCACTTTCACCTCCTCCTCCTCCTTCTTCTCCTCCTCCTTCTCCTCCTCCTCCTCCTCCTCCTCCCTTTCCTCCCTTTCCTCCCTTGACTAGAACACAAGATGAATAACTATTTCCTCTCTCCCCCAAAGACGGCGGTGATAGGTCCTGGCCTACTCCGCGTATTGTTTGTTACACACATAGTGCCGCCGAATGTCTCACTAATATGTGGTTTACCATCCGAACCTTTTCTGTCCTTTCAGAATGTCGCTCCCGCTACAGCGTTGGCTCAATTGTCCCGTGTCCAATCCTTCCAAATCATGTTCCCGCTGTAGCGCTGACCTCCACGCTCCCAGTCATTCCAAATCGTGTTCCCACTGCAGCGCTGGTCTCGTTTCGCAGCCTCGGTCCTTCAAAATCATGCTCCCGCTGCAGCACTGATCTCACTGTGCGCCTCCCATTTTCCAAACTGTCCATTTGCGTTCTCCGTCCTGTGTCGTTTCTGGTGTCCCTCTGACCTTGTTGTCGACATGAATCGCGTTCTCGACACGTGTCATGCCATGCAATGCTAGACCGTGCATCCCGTACCCTCTCGGGATCATTGCCCTGTTCGACATCCGACTGTGCCAATAGAGAGGTCTACGCAAGGGTATGGCATGGTAGGGGGGTAGAGCGTCTGCTATGACGCTTGCACGCCTAGCTTGCCTCCTCCCCTGTCTCCCTCCCTCAGGTGCCCCCCTGATGACCCCAGAGGTCCCGAGCCCTTCCACGGGGGTGTGTTTTCGTCCCGGGTCCATTTTTGGTGCCCCCCCCGGCCCGACGACGGGCCCCCGAGGCTGGAATCCAGGCTCCTCCTCCTCCTCCTCCTCCTCCTCCTCCTCCTCCTACTCCTCCTCCTCCTCCTCCTCCTCCTCCTCCTCCTCCTCCTCCTCCTCCTCCTCCTCCTCCTCCTCCTCCTCCTCCTCCTCTTCCTCCTCCTCCTCCTCCTCCTCCTCCCCCTCCCCCTCCCCCTCCGCCTCCTCCCCCCCTCCTCCCTCCTCCTCCTCCTCCTCCCCCTCCCCTCCCCCTCCCCCTCCCCCTCCCCTCCCCCTCCCCCTCCCCCTCCCTGGGGGCGCGGGCACCGCTCCGATCGGCGACTGGTCGGGGGCGGCCACGAGGGGGGCGTCCAAGGTGGGGGGGGGCGCAAAGCATGGCCGGCGGCATGTGCGTGGCCCAGGGGCGAGGCCAAGGACGTCATGAAACAAGAAGGGGCGCCATGAAATCTGGGGAGGTATCGTGGACGCCGCCTCCATTCCCCCCCCCCCCTGGCATCACCCCCCCTTGGCCGCCCCCGAGCTAGGGAGAAGGACACGCTCTGAGCGAAGGCGAGGACGCTCAACCGCGCGGGCCCCGCGTCCATCATCTCCGAGAGCGCCTTGAAGGTGGCGGGGAGCAGCGCCTTGTCCGCCGCGTCCACGGCGCACGCCAAGATCACCACGTCCCGCACCCGCCTGTCACGAAGGCCGCACGGGCAAGGCCGGAGGATCACGCCGCATCGCTGGCGTCAAGTCGGGCACGTCCCTCCACAGGAGAATTATTCAAAAACGGTTAAGAAAAATAGTATGGGGACGATGTTTGACTATTTGTCCATCTGTTGGGAATATGTTTAGCATATGTGCTGTCATTTGTCGCCCAAAATCCGCCTGTAGAAGGACACGCCCGACCTAGTGCTGGCGCATCGGCCGCATCGGCGATGCGTCCACGAACTTGCCGTCAAAGAAGATCCAGCAGCAAAGAGCCAGCAGTCGACGTGATCGAGGCAGTCCAATGCACTTCCAGGCCACACTCCCGCGCAGCGCCGATGCATCGGCGATGCGGTACGATTCTCTGGAGCTGGCTATCACGAAGGGGGCCAGGGAGTCTGAGCTGACTGGGCCCCGAGGGAATGGGGGGAAATGAGGTCCAATCCGCTCAAAATCGGCCCCCGGGCCCCTCCCGGGGTCGATCTGGTGTAGTTTTTCACCCCGGGTCTGTTTTTGACGGTGTGGGGAGCCGACAAAACCCCCCGAGGCCAAAAAAGGCAAGAAACATCCTGGAACCCAGAACATCGAACCTGCCCCCCGCCAGTTCCTGCTGGCCAGAACCAGTGCTGGGCCACCTCAAACCCGCAGCCGACTCCAAGACGGAGGAGGGAGCGAGCGCACAGCCGAGGGGCAGCAGTATCCGAGGAGGTCAACGACGGTGCGGCAGCAGCCGCGCACCAGGCAAAGCGCCACGGGCCTCCTACGTGGCAGAGGGGGGGCCCACGCGGTGAGCCCGAGCCCACCGTGTGGGCAAGAGCGGGGTGCCGAGAGGCTTGGAATTCAAGCAGAGTGCAGGCCCTCCCCCTCCTGCTCCTCCTCCTCCAGCTTCTCCTCCTCCTCCTCATCATCCTTCTCCTCCTCCTCCTCCTCTTCATCATCATCATCATCATTATCGTCAGCATCATCACCGGCATGATCAGCAGCAGCAGCAACATACTACCATCATCATCATCACCATCCGCATCATCATCAGCAGCATCACCAGCATCATCATCAACATCATTCGCATCAGAAATATCATCATCAGCATCGACATCACCAGAATCACCATCATCGGCATCATCATCACCATAATCGTCCGAATCATCATCATCATCAGCAGCAGCATCGTCACCATCGTCATCAATATCGTCGTCGTCATCATCACCATCAGCAGCACCACCATCAGTATCATCCGCATCATCATCCGCATCCTCATCCTCCTCGACCTTCTCCTCATCCTTATCATTTACTACTACTCCTCGTCCTCCCCCCTCCTCCTCTTCCTCATCCTCCTCCTCCTCGTCCTCCTCCTCATCCTCCTCGTCCTCCTCCTCGTCCCGTCACTTGCCTGTCATATCACAACAAGTGCAACAGCATGCCAACTCTGAATGGAAGGATTCTTAAAGCAACTACATGTCAACACACGTGCAATATAATCGGCATCATCTTGGTTTTGGGATCCTCCTTTGGT